>PVJI01000202.1:0-329694 GCA_004026765.1 Micronycteris hirsuta
ATATTTAAGGAAAACATATTAGGATCGCAGCTCCTTTGGGAATAATACAAACCTAATTGAAAAAAACAGTCGATCTCTGCCTCCTCAGTGTTTTGCAGTACAGTTTCTATTATTGAACTGGTCCCTGTACTAGAACTGGAAGCGAAATTATTTTAGGATTTTACTAGGGTAACAAAATTTGAATCCCATGAGATGCGGGTTCGACCCTAGTCTCCATTATCTCCTAACTGCACGTGACCTTGAGCAACGCAGGTATCTCTGGTGTTTTCTTATCTGTGAAATGAGGCTGATGATACCCTCCATTATCACTTCAATAGGACTGAAAACACTGTTATAACAGCAAGGGAATTTATACAAGGTAAAATGATTAGAAATAATAAAGTGTGTTGAGGAGTGAGGAAGTAGAATAACAACATCAACAATACGACTACCCTTCATGGAAACAGCACACTAGGTGGGGATTAAAAGAATTTGGGTTCAGATCCTAGCTTTTGTGCTCATTAACTTTCGCCACTCGTCTTAATTTCTTCAAGCTTCAGGTTTATCAAAAGCAAAATGAGAATATTTATGGTACCGACCTCTCAGAATTGCTGATAGACCTTTTTTTTTTTTTTGCTGAAAGACTTATTTGAGATAATGCCCATGAAGTGTTTAGCACAGCGCTTGACACGTCTTAAATGAACAGTGACCTTTAGCTTTTAAGGATGATGAAGACGATAATGATGATGATGATTACACTGCTCACGAGCCATAATCGTAAACAACGGGAACTACTTGCTGGTCGATTTAAGTCGAAAGGGAATTTATTAAAACAATAATGAAAGCTCACAGAGGCATGGGGGAAGCAAGAAAATAGGCAAGAATAGTGCAATGCAGGTAACCGACATCACAGGCAAAGCCACACTTCTGAACCAGGTGGGGACAGCACTGAACACACGCTGTCACGCCTTGCACTGCAGAGACCAGAGCCCGGGGTGATTTTGTCACTGGAAAGCTCTTACTGCAGTTCATCCCTTGTCCTTCTTTCTCTGAGTCACTAGCTTCTGTCGGGTTATTGCTTTTGACAAGCAAAGCATAAGCCACGTGTTTTTGTCCCGGCGGCAAGGGACCCGGGAAAGCCTCATCTAGACTGTTTCTCCCACAAAGGCTCAAAAGATAGAGAATTTCCTGCAACACAGGAGTTTCCAGTTATGAAAAGCCACAAAAAGAAAAAAAGTCCACTAAAATGCTGAGGATTAGAAAGAGTGAGGATAACAAATACCCACGACATTTACAGATGGCCCTGAATGGTGGCAGAGGAGACCCATTTGTTTGAACCTTGCTTGCTGTTGTTTTGGCTGCTGCCTGGCTGAGGCTTCTTGCTCCCTGCTTCCCCCTGGACCATGTTGTAAATATTCAGCAGAGAGCCCGGTGGATGCTCTGTGAAGCCTGTGCCATTTTCTTGTGGTAGCAGATGGCATGAAAAGGGGTTCCTTAACATAAATCACAGTTTATGAAGAGTATTATCCATTTGACAGAATTCAGGAGCAGTAAAGCAAGCAGCATGTTTTATAGCTAATATTGGTGGGACATGACCTTCAATTAAGTATACAAAAAGTTAAAAGAACATTATAAGACATACTGCTTTAGCATCATCTATAGTAATACTATTTGTAATTTTTGGTAAATTATTACATTTCCCGCAAAATTCTGCTCTGGATCCTAGCCTAGCCCATGAACACTTCTCTTGCGGTCGCCTACACTATTCCCTAGCCTTCAATTTCCAGCTCCTCGGTGGGCAATTCACGGAGGCTAAGTCATCGCTGCTGTTCCCGAGTGGCCAGGGAGACCTGTCCGTTTCTGCGGGAGGGAGCACCAACCAAAGTATGCGGCCCAGCGAAAAACTCCTCATGGTCTTCTCCGGTACAGACGTCACACTTGTCTGGCAAGAGACGCACCCACGCCACAGCTTCCCCAAAACACGTCCTAAAAACGAACTTTGTGCGCCCTAAATATATGTGGTGCAAGTGATTAAAATAATTTGAAAAGCGTTGTTTTACTCATGGCAGACTTTCTGCTACCAACAGGTTTCCTTTATTAATCAGCCCGTTGATTGGGCCTTTCTTCCTCTGGTGGTGTAAAAACTTGGTTGGTTAGTTTGTTTTTCTGATTTCGGAGGTACCTGAGAGGCTGAAAAATGCTTTCTGACAGCCTATGGGGCTAGGCAAGCAGATTTGTCATGCGTTCATAAGATAATATACACCCTTCCTCTTAAAATAAGGAAATACAGAAACGAAATACAAGTCACTGGGCACCATGAAAGATTGTTATTATACTAACCATCACTCTGAACACTGATAACGAAAAGGCAATAAATATTGTACATAAATATCTTCCTTTGCCTTGTGAATTCTACCTCAGGGAATTAAATGGTCCCGGGAACTGAGAGAATTCCATCTCATAAATGCCAACGAGATGTCCAAATTAGAAAAACCACCATTTTCTAATCTACAATAAAACAGTTTATTCAAGAAAATGGTCATTTACTTGACCATTTACTTGAATCATTACATCATTACATTACCATTACATCAAATTATGGGAAGTCATTAAGTGGAATTCAATGAAGGACTTAGCGAGACATGTCCCCTCCTACGATAGAACATCACAATAGATTTGAAAACTCTAGTTCTTTCTGGATTTGATCAGTTTTAGCTCTACATTCTAGTCTATAAAAGATACAGTCACAATAAATGCACCTACACCCTTAGCAAATAATCGGCCAGACCCAGGATGCAGAGCGGCAGATCGCGTGGCCCTTCTGCACACGAGTGGCACAAAAATGGAGGTGGAGAGGGACCGTGTCCTATCTTAGAAGAGACTTAAACAGTAACTTTATTAGTGACAACCTAAGCGTTAATACTTATTAACTTAATACCATTTGTGAACTCGGCTTAAATACTAATTTGAACAAATTGAGAATAAACACACTACATCAGAGAAATTTAAATACAGATTTGGTATTAAGCCAAAGGAATTGGAGCTGATTTTGTTTTAGGTTGATAATGGCATTGTGGTATGTAAGAAAAGATCATTTAAAAATGCACATTGAAATATCTTAAACAATAGTGTATCTGACATTTGCTGTAACATATGCCAGCAAAAACGTTAGAGAATTAGATGAAGTAAGAAGGCAAAAACACCGACAGGTATTGCGGTGGGGTCATTGGTAGATGGGGGTGTTTGTAGATTCTGTGTTTAGAAATGTCCATAATGAACAGTTAAAAATGACTGAAACGTGATACCTGTTGGAAGTGATTTACAAACAAACCACAATAACAGAGACCGAATCAGTCTACAAGACTTTGCTCCTGAAGCCAGTAATCCTTTTACCCAGCCCCTAACGCATACAGGCACACACACGCAAATCCTAGAGGAATTTATCACTTTCAATTTTACCAGTTCACCAAAGTCGAGGAGGAGAGTAAATCAGACCTGCCCTGGGACAAGCAGTTTGCAAGTTGACATTTGTGGTAAAGAACAGGCAAGGAGTCAGGACCCTATGCCCTAAGAGATGTCTGCTTTGTCTAAATAAACCTGATTCATGCAAGCAAAAAGTGAAATCACTCAACGACCTAAAATGTACATGTGGAAACCAGTGCACGTGTGCATACATGCAGAATACGTGTGGCCCTGTCATGTCTTCGTAAGACAAGTATTCCTTTTCACTGGACTCAAGCAGAGGCAGGTCTGAATAACCAATTGAAAAGCTCCTTTTATTTCTTCTTATTTTTGTAAGTAGCAGAACTTTTTTTCTTCTACCAGACAGAACCTTAGGACACAGAATAACATGAGAGCACTCAGACTATGAAGTCAGAGATCACGAGTCTCATAGACTTGTCTGCCTCTCATTAGCTGCATGAGCCTTAAATGCTTCATCTATAAAATAGATATCATTGTAACTGTATTGTTTTGTGAGACTTAAATAAACAAGGCCAGAACATATTTAGTGTAGTTCTGGATGCATCATAAGCCTTCAATGGTAAAGAGCTTTAAACAATACTTGTTTAGCAGATGTCTCTGGGTTTTGCCTGCTGGGAAAACATGCCTCCTTCCTCTGGCATCTATGTGCTGATTTTCCTTTGGTTTTTCTTTTTGGGATTTTTATTTATTTTTTCTTCTTGTTTCTGTACAGTTGTCTCCATTTTCCCACCACTTCCCCACCTCCCACCCTCAGTTCTTCCCCCCTTTGGCTCAGTCCATGGGTCCTTTATACGTGTTCCTTAATGGCCTTTTCCCTGTTATCCCCCTCCCTGGTTTTCCTTTGGAAACCTTCACTTCTACACTTCTTATTGTTGGGCCCTTTTGTCCATTCCAGGGATAGCCATGAGTTCTAGGCCCGATCAGCCAGACCTCACTGTGTTGGCTATAGCAGGGTTTCCCAAGTTTCGTACTATTGAATTGGGAGCTGGATACTTTACTGTGGAGGACTGACCTGTGCATTGCAGGGTGTTTAGCAGCATCCCTGTCCTCCACCAACTGGACGCCAGTACCATGTCCAAGTTGTGACAATCAAAATTGTCTCCAGGTCTTGCCAAATGTGCAAAATAGAAATCCACCGGGCAGTAGGGACTGGCTCGGGAATAGAGCACGTAACTCAAACTGCTCCAATCTGAGTCAATTGTTGAAATTACCTGGTAGGAAATTCCACTGGGTCTGCTCAGGGAGGGGGCTGTGAGGTCGGAACTGCAATGGGTTTCTTGCCACTGCGTGACAGTCCTGTGTAAAAGCCTTTATCCAGCCGTTTTGGAAGCAAGATATCCTTGGGCTTCTGTAACATCATGAAATGATGCACTCTGCTCACGTCTTCAGCCAGTGAGAATGGGGTTTGGAGCCCTTATAGCACAGAGAATAGCTGTGTTGTAACTGTGAGGTTAGGGTAAGGACTGAGCTTCATTCGGTATCCTGTGAGGAAGGTGGAGGTGAGCAGCTCTTAACATTTTTGTGGTATAGAGGCCTATTAATATCTGAGACAAGCTTTGGAGCCTTTTTCCTAAAACATGCAGATAAAGGCATAATTTTGTACCTGATTTCAGAGGATTCAGGGACAGCTCCCCCAAGCCCTAAAGATTGTACATTTCAGGTGTGAGTTAGAAAGCTTTATGTCCTACAACAGCACGTGGCCTAATAGATTCAGACTAATTTAATTATGTCTCTAATATTTCTTAAAGATACGGAGCAGAGCATAAAGGTATCTTTGGCAGTCTCCAGAGTCTCCCTTCTCAGTGTCAAGGCCAGAAGATGATCAGAATGAAAAGGATCATTTGTTTCTGTTGCGTTGAAAGGAGAGTTTTATGCCTGGGTGTGGGCATTATTCCCGGCCACAGCGAGAGGCTTTAAACAATGAGAGGAAGCCTCCCAGAGCCACCTCCGGGCTGCTGGCAGGACCACGCTGCGGGACCCTCGGGGAAAGTGCACGTGAATCAACACAGCCGCTTCGGAGCAGCTGGTCTTGAGCCCTATTTCAGCTCACCTTGAGAATGACGAAGCCCAGAGATTTTTGTTTCCTGTTAAAGAATTGGAGCATCAAATAGGAGGCCTCCCAGGCTTCCCACTTTGGGAAGAGCTTGGGGATTTACCAAATTGCCTGAAATTAATTTCCACTTCACCTTTGAAACAGGTCTTCGTCCTCGTGGCCTGCTGGCTCCAGCAGATACCGGTGCCCTTGGGTTTCTGTGAAAACTGCTGGCAGTTTCAGGCAGAGGTGGCTCACCCACCTTAGTGCCGGGCTTCTGGATTCCTTATTGTCACTGCACATATTTCCATTATACAGCTTATGTGACCTCTTGGTGATGTAAGGTTAGACTTCTGTTTAATCACTAGCTTACTTGTAGTCTCCTATATTACATCTGAGCCTCAGTTTTCCCATCTCTACAACGGGAGGAGGTTGAAAGAGATCCCTCCACACATTCTGAATACCTCAGTGCCCAGGGCCTAGTGGCAGTGCAGTTGTAGAATTCTGCGTAGAATTCTGGCTCTGTGTTCCCTGGGCAGTCTCTCATCTGACCTCTCCCACACCCCAGTGTGGTAGGTAAGGCTGTCATCTCCACCTGAGGAAGCTGACACGCAGAGATGGGGCATGATTTGCTAGCAGCTTCCCAATGATGGGATAGGGAGCCAGCTTCAAGCCAGGCTTTCTTATTCTCCTGGCAATATCACCTGCCTGAATCTACATCCAGTTTCTGCAGCAACATGGCCTGGTAACTACCTTTATGGCCAGGCACGAACATCGCTCTGCCGTTAGGCAGCATCTTTAGCTAAACACTCCAAAGGAATGTTCTCTGTGAGCCACCAGGAGGGCCAAGGCCTCTCAGCCTCCTGGAATTTTCTTGTTCACTGACTTTTAAATGGTGGCATGAGTCACAGGTACTGTGGGAAACTCAGAATCTCCTTCACTATCTCTGGTTTCTTATGAACACCGAGTTTCTACTGGTTCTCTCTTACTCAGAATCTCTGCTTCCATTGACCTTGACCTTGGATGTGTCTCTTTTTGTGGCTGTTTCCACTTCTGTAATCCTCCTTAAAAAATGTGGAGCGTAGTCATTTTCCTTCATTTCCCCATATGTCAGCTTTACATAACAGACTATTTTTTAAGATTCAAGATTAAGGTAGGGGAATTTGTAGCATTTTATTAAAGTTTTGGTACCTTATTTTTAAGTGGCAAACATTTGGCAGGAGATGGCATAGTTTTCAAAATAACTTCCATCCTGTAAGACTGACATCGATAACTTGACATACCGGTGCCTTGTTCTCTGCCACTGCTCTGATAAAACCCAAGGAGCGCAGCAGTGACAAAGCTAGGTAAATCCACACCTGACCCACGGAAAGGGGAAAAGTTCTTCTAATCGCCATGTCTGCCCTCTTTAATTTCCTGACTACGAGCTTTGGTGGTGTTCTGAATGTGGAAGTGGAGCTAAATACACAAAGGTTACTTATTTTTTCTGGGCAACAATACATTTATAAGTAAGAATGCTTTCTAGATGTTCAGCTGGCTGAAAAACTAGGCCACAACCTATATGTAGAATTTATTATTTAATTTTTCGTCTCCTTCGCCTGCTAAAAATAAGCAAGCCCCCTTACCTGTTGATTTTTCAAGTCCATCTCATCAACATAATACATACTACGCTGACTTATTATTTAAATGGTAAGAAGTAATGTGGTGTTGTAAGTGGTTACAGTGAAATGGGGACAAGGGGGACTGTATTAGATGGTATTTTGGTGAAGGGACCCTGGAATACCATAATTCTGCCCATATTAAAGCCTACCTTCCTTTCTACAAATGGCAAAAATGAAATCCAAGTATGCCTTTGAGACTGACCTGATACTCTGCTAGTGGAGACTTCTGGTAAGCTTAACTACACATCTGGCTTACAGCTAAGGCCCAAGGGGACAGCACCCCTTCCTGGGGGATGATGCCCAACAGATGCTCCGGAATCTGACCAAATCCTCTTCTTCTCTTGGGTTAGAAGAGGGAGGGCATAAGAAAGCATTCCCCTGAGGTAGGAAAAACAGGAAGATGTTTTTCCAGCCCCTCTCTGCTATTGCCTGGCTACTCCCCATCATGAAGAAGGTCTATGAAACACGTGGGAGACCTCAGATAACTGCATCTTAATTTATGCTCATCATCTTGTTCTGCGGTTGCTTCTCCAACTACAGAAAAAGAACGGGGGTTGATAACATGATCTCGCAAAATATCTCGGGCAGTATGATATACATTGTGAAATACTTTACATAACAGTTGAGCATAGAGGAATAATTTCACCCGCTGTATTTTAATACTTAATGTACTCTGGCGAGCTGTGAGGAGGCCACTCTCTGGGAGGCCATGTTAGTTTGAGGTTCCACTCCCACTATTGCGTGTGATTAATGAGCACGAGAAATTCAATTCAAACAAAGTGCAATGAATATTAAAAACGAGGACTACTCATATACCATGGAAATGAGTTTTAAATGAGACAGCACCCACTAAGTTTGTAAATGAATTATTACCATCAATTTGAAGCATTTTAAAAGCTTTTATTGTTAGGTTGCTTGGCTTTAAAAGGTATATTAGAGATGTAAAAATATGTTAATGCCACAGAGCCATGACTAAAAGATACTATTTCATTTTATTTCTACATTACGCATACAATATACAGATAAAATTTCATTTTCACACTGGCCCAGGGCAGGGCAGAGAAATGGAAGAAATAAAGTTTGGGGAGTTCTCAGCCTCTTTTTACTGAACTTTTTGTTTTCTTTATGGCATTAAACTATCACCTTTCTGCTTGCTGATCACAATCTATTTTCAGGAAAAGCTCTGAAACAAGTCATTCTCCGGTAGTTTAAATTTTGGTTCCTATATTTCCTGCCCAAGTGGGATTTTTATATCTTTTGAGATTTTGACTTTGTGGCTTATTAATAACTTCAAGCATGCAGACACTCGTGCGTGCATACAAAGCAACCACAACAAAACCAAACCAGATAGAAGAGATTTTCTAAGACAATCTCTTCTTATTACTCAAGACAGTTAAACAGACACGAGGAGCTCTTTACTTTATCTAGGTTTGGGCCTATTGGTAAAACCAAAGATTTTCACATGGCAGCTCAAAACAACACACTGCTGTTTCTGCCTATTTTATGTCCTTACCTGAGAAATAATTACTAGCTCAAACCCTACCAGAACAGATTTTTCAAAGGCCTTGTAAATGTAGCATTGACTCCCAAATCCCACTGGCGAATCATCTTCCTGAGTTCAGGGGCACTGAGGAGCCGAAGGGGACTGTCTGTGACATCAGAATGCACCATGGAGTCCAACCGCAATGCATTTTCTCCATCTGGGAAGATGCGCTTCCACAGGAGACTTTTAGACCAAAATTCCAGAGAAACCAAATGGGCTGTGTCATCGCACCTTGAGGATGATTGGTATCATCCCCAATTGTCACAGATGACCCAGAAGGAGGATGTGTTTCCCTTTCACTTTGCCCAATTCCAATGCACGTTTAAGCCCCTAGGTTCCATAGCACTAGATGACAAATAATGACTTGTATTTAGTCAGTGAAGTCCAAATAGTTTGTTTCTGGATACACTTGTGAAAATGACCTTCATCAATGAAACTACTATGTCAGGAAACTACATTGTCATAAAGAAGCCAGTGGCCATTGTTTCCTTTGGTAATCTATTAGGTATATTTTCTTTCTTTTAAAAAATGTTTTAAATTGTTCTTCAAGTACAGTTGTCTCCATTTTCCCGCCACCACTCTCCCCTGCCCCACTCACTCCCACCTCCCACCCTTAACCCTGTCCCCCTTTGGCTTTGTCCATGAGTCCTTTATACGTGTTGCTTGATGACCCTTCCCCTTCTTTTTCTCCCATTATCTCCCTCTGCCCCCCTCTGGTCACTGTCAGTTTGTTCTTTATTTCAATTGTATGGTTATATTTCGCTTGCTTGTTTGTTTTCTTGATTAGGTTCCACTTATAGGTGAGACCATATGGTCTTTGTCTTTCACTGTATATTTTCTATGAGTCTAAGTTACTAGAGAGAGAATAAGTGTACCTTCTGCATGGAATCAGCACTGAGCTTGATGCTTAGGGACTATTCTGCAAATGTTTCAGGTAATTAGTTTCCAATATAGTGTCCCCATTATCGCAATCCCAGAGGCAACATATTGGAGGCATTATATTGTCTGAGAGTTGAGAAGTGGTTAAGAGCATATGCTTTGGGGCAAGGCATGCCTTGATTCAAATCCTGTTTCCTCCAATTACTAGCTGCATGTATTGCTTAGGGTAACACTAGTTGCTACAAAAAGAAACAAAACAAAAAAAACCCCAACTAATTCCTAAATCTCAGTGCTTTAATAGGACAGACGTCTACTGTTCTTTTACGAAAAGAACAAAATAAGTACTCCTGATTGGTTAGTGGCTGCTGCCTAAGTAGTGATTCAAGATTCCAGGTTTATTCATTGTGTCATTTTTCCATTCTCCAAGATGGCTTCAAAAGTTTATGGTAGAAGGAGAAAGAAGAATGATATGGGATAGTATTGGGTTGGTCAAAACCTGTTACGTTTTTTCCATAAAAGATACATTTTTCATTTTCACCAATAACTTTGTTGATTTGGACATTTTGAGTATGTCAGCTATCTCTTGCTATTGGCTTCTAGAAGTTAGAGGCGAGGGGCGCTGCTAAACATCTTCCAATGCAGAGACAGCCCCGCAGCAAAGAATCATTTGGCCAAAATATCAACAGTACAAGAAACTTCAGAAACCACTTTTGACACATTTGAACAGTCATAGCACCATCTCCATTTACTGCACAAATCTTTTTTAGAGTATCAGTTTTGGGTTTGTTTTTACAAAGATCTGCACTGGCCCTAAGATTCTGCACAGAATATTTGGGTGAGAATGACGTATTCAAGAACTAGCAATAATTCACCAAACAAAAATAAGTATGACAAGCCAGGGAAGGTTTAGTTACCCCAATGGATCAAGGATGGAAAACACTGGAAAGAAGACCACATTGCACACTTGAGGAGGAAAGGTTCTTTTGGGGGGCATGGAGGTGCCATGACAAACTAGTCTTGTTCAGGAAGTTTGGCTCCGTGCAAGAGGTGAGGATGGCTTTGTGAAAAATATCTGGAACCTAATACTCAGCTCAAATAATGCACAAGGGGGCCAGAAGGCAGAAACTTGAATGTGTAGAACCAGGCGCCCTTCTAATTTCAGTAGAGGTACCCGGCACTTCAGGGTATTGTTACTGCTTATCTCTTCAGCCTTATCTTCCTCATCTCCTTTCGCTGAACTCTAAACTCCTGTGAGACCGAAGACCTAGCAGCTCCACAGTCTCTCTTCTTTCTACACTGCTGCATGGAAACTCCTCTCAGCACAGACCCAGCTCTCCCTTCACCCCCTGGCTCCCTCCTACTCACCCCTCAGATCGTGGTTTAGCTGATGCTTCGTGCCAGTGGCCTCCCTGACCCTCCGAGAGTGAATGACATGTTCTTTTTATGTGCTCCCACTTTATCCAGTGACTCTTTTAGTAGTTATGAGTTGCCTGTAGGCCTTGATTAGCTTTCGTTTTCCTGGAGTTTAGAGAATAGGTTAACTTGTCACTGTGTTCTCCCAGTATCGTACAAAGAGTTATGTACAGAGTAGGTTTTGATAACTTTGTTGAGTGAATAAATGACAAAAGAACAACATGGGCTCTATCATTGACCTTGCAAAGGTATCTAAATGGCTGTGTGTTGCTGAGGATATGCTATGCATCATGCCCAATGGCGTTAGTGAAGTCTGGCTCATTTCAAATACAACTGGAACTCATTGGAGATCTCCCTAAAGATGACAGATAAGTTAGTCTGACACGCGAAGAGCTATGCCACAGTTTGGAGGTCATTTGTCTTGGGGGAAAAAAAAAAATCAGTGCCTCCCCTGTTCCTTCCCTAGAAGAGTCCATTTTTTTCTCTTTATATATTTCTCATTTTTCAAAAGCTATTTCTGCTTACCCCAGTCATGCAGAGCATAAGTAAATTATGTTTACAAAAATACGCTATAATCTAGAGAGGAAACTGCTAAGTAAATGGAAAAGCCTGCACTATTATCTTCAGTCACCTTTGGAAGTTTTGCATCTGAAGACATCGGTTTTAAAATCAAATTATGCTCCATTCCATAATTCTAACTCCTGATTAAAATGATGTTTGGACCAGCAGGTTTCCTATGAACACCACGCTTGTGTACAAGATGCTGCCCTGTGTTGCTGTCTAAATAATCCTTTCCTGAGATGAAAGGTTAATTACCAGCTGCTCTAATGATTTGTTGTTATTGATTTAAATGCTCCATTTGTTTCAATCACATTTGTACAATTTTATGGTACAGTAATTCCCTTTAACCCTGTAAAGAAATTACAGTTTCCCCATCAAATAATGTTTTCAAAAGGCCTAAAAAAAGGCAGCAAAAAAAAAGAAAGAAAGCAAAAGTCCTTTAGAAAACCCTCTCAATAGAAAGTTTGTCATGGTTTTTGAATGATGATCACTCCATACTGGAAAAAAATATCAACAAGATTAAGCATATAAATACCATTACCTTGCATTTTTGTTCTGAAAACAAGACCACACATATTTAAAGTTCAACTCTACAACTGAGAAAAACGGGGAAATGGGACTTAAGTGTTTGCCTCTGTATACCTAGAAAAATAAAATCAAAGGTAGGACTACAATTTAGATCTTTTAAATCTTTCTTGTGTTATTTTCCAATCTAGGACACATACACATACAACAACACACACGAGGGAACCTTCTGAACATTGAAAAAGACAAACACTGTGAATACAAATATATAGGGAACTGGGGCAGTGGCAAATGCAGCCCAGCCCCTGACTTTGAAAACTGGCGGAGCCAGTCGGCACACAGGAACCGAGCCCACAGATTGGTTCTTCTGTGGGGAATCAGGCCTGCATTGTACTTAGGCTGCTTTGAGGCGTGCTTTTTGCTAAAACTCCCTCCCCCTGAATTGAGGCAGCAGATGTTTACTGCATATCTCTAAAGTAACTTCCTAAAGTCTGTGCTAAACCTCCCAAACATGGAGTGTAACCAGTTCAACCACTTTTACCCTTGCATTTGCAAGCATCCTTTTCTTTGTAGTAATTAGTAACATCCTCTCCTTTGTTATCTGTAAAAGGTAATCACCTAAAGTGAAACTGTGCATAGTAAATGAGGACCATCCTGCATGTAATGTGTGCAGAAAAACAATAAAAGTCTGTCCAGGCAGGGGTCGGGGCCTCTCTCACTTAGAGAGCAGCTGTGCCGTCCCTTTTCTGCACAGGACTTTTGTAGTCTGTGTGAATTTGTTCGTTGCAGCCATAATACATGGACCCTGCTGGCTGGAGTCCCCATCACATACAAAGAAAATTTTTTGCTTATTATCAGAGTAGATAAACTTCAACTTACAGAAATAATTTTGGAGAATGGCTTTGTGAAAAAAAAATCCCCCTTTCTTTGTGTTTTTTAGACTGGAAGATAAAATAAGATTTGAAAGCTCCATGAAATACTCAACAGTAGATCTTTCCAGGAAAAAAAAATACTGAAGCTATAGGAGACCCTGCAACTTTACTAGTTTTTAATACCTGGATGCGGGATTTTAGGTTTTGAAATCTCTTTTTCTGATAATCCCTGTGGGATAGGCCATCAGGATGTCCAACTGAAACCCATTTAAACGTAGTGGGTGTCATCTTACCTTTTGGTCTTACATGCATTTTATATATGGCAATGATTTATTAGGAATGAAGGCTAGTTCAAATCTCCATAACCAAGTAGGTTATTTAAATATATACTCTCTCCAAAGGGTCATTGAGTGGCTCAAATGACTGTCCCTGAAGTCCTTTGCAGGGTACTTAGCGGACAATCAGCTTCGCAAATGGTCGCTATTGTACCATTACTGGTGTGAATGACTCAAGGGATGGCTCTCGCTGAACCCCACAGGGAAATGCCTACGTTAAGCATTACGCGGTTCACTCTAGAGGACTGCAATGACTTCATACCTTCCATAAACTTACTGTGTGGATAAACTTCAAGGAGAACGCTTTGTAAAATGGTTACCTTAGTTCTACACTTCCTCCCTGATGCTGCTATTACCCCAAGTGTTAGACTGCAGTCAGCACTGCAAACCAGAGAAACCAGCTAGTAAACCCGCCTAAGAGCCAGCCTCCCCGCTTCGCAATTATGCCTTTACATCTGCCTGACATCCGGTTCATTTCTGAGGGAACCAGTGTGTTCACACCTCATTTCCTGCAAACCATTGTGTCCTCAATTGACTTTGGGGCCTGAAAAAAAGCCTTTTGTTGACTCAAAAAATAGTGAGGATCATCCAGGAAAACAGAGTGTTTGGGCCTGGGAGACAAGCACTTTTCTCAGTAATTTAACCAATACATAATTAGCAACCAATTTGATTTTTCACACCATTCGGAGCATTGCTTTCCAGTTACCCGCTGACTTCTCTAGGACAACCTAGAGAAACAGAGACCAAGGCAACAGTCGGTGCACTTCGCTTCTCCCTCTCAAGAATTTGATTTCTTCTGGAGAAGGATAGAAACTGGTCATCAGTCCAGCTGAACTCAAAATCACCTCTTTTCAGTCCCATTTCCCCTCCCTTTCATTTCCCTATAGGTTTCAATTTTACATTTTTACATTTGAAAAAAGTCACTTTTTGATGCCTGGAGACTCAATATTAATGGAAAATGCTTGCCTTGCTCAAGTATTGTACCTTTGGTTTCAAGTAAGGGAAATGGACTCAGACTATAGTAAGTCAAGAGAGCAACTCAGAAAGAAGCAAGCCTATCACAAAAAACATGGGCGGTCTAGTCTTCAAAAGGGTGGCAACTAGAACACCTGGCAGGCCCTGGGCAGGTAACCCCTGTCCTCCCTGCAGAGCCGTCTCTATCTCTCTGGAGCCACATGATCCTTTGAACCTACTGTTCTCCTCTGTCTCTTTCCACCTTTCCTCTTGGCAGAACTCTCTCTCTCCTTTTTCCTGCCTGTGATATAAAACGAATGCCCTGTATTCTTCCAGCACATCTCCTTAACTCAAGCAAAAGGAAGAGGGGACCAGCATCTTGGCATACCAGTTCTAAACTTCTAGGAGAGGAACTGGAATTAACTCACGAAGGTCAAACCCATGCTGGGTGCAGTAACTTCCGTCAGGGAGAAGGGATTTATATGACACAGATGGGACACGAATGCCACCCCCACCTTCCCCTGGTGTCCGTGGGCAGAGGCCTCACAGAACATGGTACGGACTGAGGAGACACCCTGTATCATGTCGATCATGCTGCTCTCCAGTTCGAAAACATCATTTTCCATCCACATTCTTCCCTCAAA
The DNA here is from genome assembly GCA_004026765.1 of Micronycteris hirsuta. Lineage (NCBI taxonomy): Eukaryota > Metazoa > Chordata > Mammalia > Chiroptera > Phyllostomidae > Micronycteris > Micronycteris hirsuta. Next base: position 14,882 of record PVJI01000202.1, read on the forward strand.
AGGTTTTCCCACTTCATCACCTCAGGGAGAATGTAAAGGTGGTAACTCCTGCCAAAGCTGCTCACATTTCCAAAAGCAAATGAAGACTTCATAGCTAATCTCTGGGAGGCTCAGTGCACAGCTAGGTGACGCCCAAGTAATAAATCAATTCGGATAGAACAAAGCTGTCCTGATGGGCGAGTGTCTCACAGCTGCACCGAGCAGCCTCTCCCTGCCTTTGCCTTCTGAGACCACTGCGCGGACTCCATGGAGCAGCAATCCCCTTCTAGTCAATTTCAGTCAATTTCAGTTTCTTCTGATACAAACACCCCCCTCCCACACATAGCTTTAACATTTTTTTTTTAAAGAAGTAGAACTTTGATTATGTTTAAAAGCAACTGGCATGCTAGCTAACATCCACCGGACAGCGCTGTACTCTACAGTCCCATCATTGGTCAGTGAATAGTTTTCGAGAACCCTGGCAGTGCTACTCCGCTCAGCACTGGTGACACAGGAGGACGAGCAGTGTGCCCCACACCCTAGGAGAGATCAGTTTAGTGGAAGGGAGGGTTAAGCAAACAGGAAGACGATAAGAGGCAGGAAGAGAATATTAGAATGAGAGAAGGAAAAAATGCTTTGGAGGACTGTTTTCTGGGATAAGACCCGAAGAATGTTTTGGAGGTTGAGGTAGAAAGAATCAAAGAGGGGAAAGAAGTTCACTGAGATTAGACTTATTAAAGAAATGGTTGTGTTCTGAGCTTCCCGATACATACTGGGGATACAGTGGTGATGCAACCTCCGAGCTTTCAGGTGAATGGGGAAGCCCAAGATGAATCAAAATGTAAGATACAAACGGTGATGAGGGCCAGAGAGGAACAGTATAAGGGCAAGTCACCTTGTCAGAAGACGGAGATGGCTGATGTCCATTCTGGTCACTTAGCCGGAGGAGGACTAGACCTAGGAGACGAAGGAGGGGACAGGCGAGATGCCCAAGGAATCAGGGCGAGGGAAGCGGGAGCTCCGGAGTTCTGGCGTGAGACCAGGTGGAAAGGTGAGCAGCATCCCCGCTGTGCAGAGGTCCGAGGATTAGATTAAAGATTTTGACTCGAACAAAATTGCAATAAAATTTCACCGAGGGTTAGGCAAGTCTAGCGCTATGATTGTGCTTGATTTTTAAAAGATCACACTGGCTACTGTGGAGAGCATATTGGGGGCTAGGGATGAGGAAGGAAAGAGCATGGATTTAGTGAACTAAAAAGAATTCTGTCGGATTGGAAGGCAAGAGCGGTGTGGATGGAGAACGGTAAGATGTGACGCTGGAGAGGTAAACCAGAGGAAATGAGAGCGCATATTGTGGGAAAGTATATAAAGTGTGATGAATAATGACACCCTTTGTCAAAGTTTATGACAGAGACCTTAATGAAGGCAGGAGTCAGGAGGGCCCACACACCCTAGGTCTGTGGCAGAAGCCCTCCAGGAAGAATTCTGTGGTTGGAACAGGCCTCCATGGTTATTACAGTCCCTGCCCTTAACTTCCTCTTTGCTCTGGAAAGAACTTCCATCCTCCTGCTCTTGGGGGACTTGCTTGTGGCTTGCCTTGGTTGCTCATACGGAATTGCAATTCTTCCTTTTCCCCCAATAAATCCCTTTTGTTTATGGAATACCTAATCAACTTTTCATTTACGGTCAACACCTGCTTGGGCCACCGTAACAAAATACCACAGACTACATGGTTTAAACAGAAACATAATTTCCTCATAGGTCTGGAGGCTGGACAGTCCAAGATCAAGGTGCAGGAGAGGTTAGTTTCTCATGAGGACTCTCTTCCTGGCTTGCAGCTGGCTACCTCCTCTCTGTGTGCTCACATGGCCTTTCCCAGGCATGTGTGTGCGTGAGAAAAGGTGCAGAGAGACAGAACAAGCTCTCTGATGTTGGGTGCTCTTCACACAAGCATACGAATCCCCGTGCATCAAGGCCCCCGCTCTCGTGACTTGTTAGCTTTAATGATCTCCTAAAGGTCTCATCTCCAAATACAGTTACACTGCGTGTGAGACTTCAACATATGAATCTGGGTGGGGTGCGGGGAGGACAACTCAGTCCATGGCATCCAGAAAATTAATGTCTTCTGCACCTCCCAAGTACTTTTTGTTACGAAACCAGCCACCATTTGATTGCATACAATGCTCTTTTCATCAAACTGACTCATCCAAGAAAAGGTGGCCTAATAAAAAGGCTACAAGAGAAAAAGAATACCTTTGGTTATGCATCTTATGAAACAGCTAACCCCAAGCAATTTGCCTAGAGCCTATTGAAAAAAAAAAAAAAGGAAAATTTTGTAAAGAGACTTTCATCCCTTTCTTTTAATGCCAAGCTTTGCCATTATAATTATGACTCATTTCATAAGATAAACGTTTCCAGAAACTAATATCACCTGTGCACTTGCATTAATTATTCTGATTACACATTATCTTGAAAACATTCCACCAAAATGTTTGATCCTTTCCTCCCCTTTAGCTCAATTTATTTGTGAGGACTGTGGAGACGGTGCCAAATGAATAATATTGCTCAGCTACAATGAACGATTTCAACATTATATTTTCTATGATTTACTATGGCAGAGAGCTGAGCTCAGTGCAAGAATTTTCTGAAGTGGCGAGTTGTGCAGTCTGAACATGTTTAAGCAGGGCCTAGGAGATTACTTGGGGGCATGAAGGTGAAGGACAGGTACTAGAATAAATGACCTTAAAGAATCCCTCCTAACCATTCCTCTCCATGACTTATTGTCAGGCCACCTCAGGCAAAGATCAATCTGTATTTTAGTTCTTAGACTTCATAAATTTCAAGAAACTGAAACTTAACTTTTCTACGTATAGTTATGACCACTTGAAGAATCTTATATGAATATTGTGCTTATCTTGTTTACCCTATTTATCCAAAGTGGATTTTATTTACTGAAAATTAGATAAAGTTGGAGTTATTACAATATAATATGTTCTTTGCCAAGGCAGATGTCAGAGGATGCTAAGCTTCTGTTAGTATGAAATCATGCTTCCAGGTGGGACTTCAATCTCTGCTTTACAGAGGAGGAAACTCTGAGTTCGAATCCAGGCAGTGAAAGGATTCTGTGACCAAATTCTAACTCATGCGTATAGAGGCTTTTCCACCCCAACCAGAAATTCTCAGAAACCAGCAGAGCGTCCAAGAATTCAGCTCCATTCTGACACTATCCCCCCAGAGATAGAATCAGATTTCACAGGTAAAGCGTTCAGGTCCTGTGAGATGCCAGTCACAAGTCCAGGCTGTTACCTGTGCTTTTGATGGACTGGCCGTAAATCGGAGGGTCCCATGACCTCTGAGTGTTTGATTAATTTGCTAGAATGGCTCACAGGACTCAGGGAAACCCATTTTAGTCACTAGATTACTGATTTATTACAAAGGATAGTAAAGGACATGAACCAGCAGGCAGATGAAGAGTTACAAGGGGCAAGGTTCTGGACAAAGGAGCTTCCATCCTCATGGAGCTTGGGGACAGTGCCAGGTGGGAAATTTCCGGTTTCCCAACTCAGCAGCTCTCCAAAGCCCCTCTTTCGGGATTTTTAGGGAGGCTTCATTACATAGGCATGATTGATTAATTTATTGGCCATTGGTGATCAATTCAACCTCCAGCCTCTCTCCTCCCAGGAAATAGCGCAGTGGGAATAAAAGTTGCAACCTTCTATGGTTGGTTTCCTTAGCAACCAGCTCCAATCCTCAGGTTATTTGCAAAAGTCACCTCATTAGCATAAACTGAACTGTGGTGAAAAGGGCTTGTTATGAGCAATAAGACACCTATTTCACCTCTGACTCTGAAGTGTTTTTCAGGAACTGAGGACAAGAGACCAAATAAAACAAATGATGCTCCCACTGCTCTTACTGCTCAGGAAATCCCAGGCATTCTGGGAGCTGGGAGCCAGGAAGTATAAATAAGGACCAAATATGTCTGAGAAGTATATTTTTGGTCGTCTGAATGACCAAAAATATACATTTCTTATCAATCACAATGTCACAGGCAGTCCCCAATATAAAATGTAAGTGTTTTTAGCTTTCTATGTCATCCCGTCGCCATAACCCCACAGAGCACGTAGAAAGTGAATAGATTCTAGAGAGAAACAGATACAAGTTTAAACCTAAACTCTGATATTTACCATTTAGTCCTGGGTAATTATTTAACCCCACTGAGCCTCTACTTCCTCATCACTAAAATAGAGATGTCATATTTACCTTGTTATAAAAGTATTAGGGACAACTTATGAGCAATGCTTGCCCTACGGTAGGCACTCACAATGGTGGCTGCTATGATTATTACTACCTTCCTCTCACCTCTGATGTAGCAATCTCTGTCATATTTCTATTCCTTCTCCTCTCTCTTCTCTGCCTTGTGCTTCCTGGGGTCATCTTTTTAAACGTTGTCCCTCATTCAGGACAAGACCAGCAGTGAAGCTGTGACAGGAAAGAGGCTCCCTTCTGCAGATTTACTCCTGAAGCTCAGGAGGCACTGGCTACTTCCCAACGACTCTGCTGCATTTTCCAGAACCTGGGCCCCTGCACTGGCACCTGGGAAGCCTGTGAACCAACATCTTCCAATGGATATGAACGAGTTCTCCTTGGGTATAAAGACCCTATTACAGTGGTCATTCTTCTAAGAACTAAGAATAAAATATAGTAAACACACACACACACGCACACACACACTAGTGCTAGCAGGAAAGGCATCTCATAAACATTTTAAACCACCTCCCACATCCTACCTCCTCAATCTAGCCCCTCCCCTCCTCACACCCACTTAAATTCTGTTTGTACCAGAAATAAAACCCTGGTCATTCAACACTGGACTAAGCAACATAGCTAGGGGCAAGCTGGACTAGAACCAAGTTTTCTAAACTCTAAATCTTTGGCTCTTTTTAGGGAGGCCTCACTCCCTAAATGATATTCTCATGTAGAATTTAAATCAACTCCTTTTTTTTCCTAACTTAAACCAGTCAACACCCAATTTCCCGCACTGATGGAGAGAATAATTTATAGTTGATGTTGGAATACATCGTCTAATGGGTGTTAGTTTTCTGAAGATATACTTCCCTAATTACATTCAGCTTAAGGCAGCGTAGCGGAATGGAATGGGCAACAGCTGAGGTGCCAGGATGTCTGAGTTATTATTTTGTGTACATGGTCTAGAGCCTCTACCATTTGACCTTGAGAGGGTACATTTCTCCATTTCTCTTTTTGAGAGTGTTCATAAATACTCAGAGAAAGGCGCCGCTTTGGAAAGAGGGAACTGAATATAAGGTCACCTTTTGCAAATTAATCTGACCATCTCCAGCATGTCCCACGGAGCCTGGAGCCCAGTAGGTGACTGGCGAATGCTTGTGGAATGAAAGAGGCTTTGGCCTTGCCATTGACTAGTTGTAAAATTTGAGGCAGGACACCTCACTTCTGGATCTGTTTCTTCCTCTGCTAAATGTAGATTCACAACATTTCTTAGTAATAATAATAGCAGCTAAAACTTCTAGAGAACTAACTTTATAGGAGGCCTAAGTCTAGGAACTTTTCTTGCTTTGGCTGATTTGTTCCGAACAATTCTAGGTAGCAGGCGTTTTATCTGCTCATTTACAGGTGAGGAGATGGAGGCCCGAAGGACCCGAATAAATCGCTCCCTCTGGAGAACCGTTACATGAGAAGGAGCGCTGACGATGCCCTTAGGTCCACAGACTTCAGACCTACTAAGGAGGCTTTTCATTCTCCACGCACACCAGCTGTGATGAGACGGAAGATGACCGGGCACCTGACGACTGTCTCCCAGAAGCCTTCCAGGGGAGGTGCCAGCTGCATGACGTTCAGGTGTGGAGGGTTCTGTGCACTGGCCCATGCTTCAGCCACTCCAGGGAGGCAGAGATTTCATGAAATGAGAGCCAGCGGAGATGAGTAAAGCACGTGCGGGAGAATGAACACAGCAATGGGAGCGAGATCACCGCACACGAGGAGAAGGCAGCCCGGCAACGCGGCGGTTAACCGTACAGGCTGTGGGGGAGTCTTTCTTCTTTGCCATGTTACCTGCGACCTTGAATAAGTTTCAGGACCTCTCTAAATCATAGCTTTCTCATTTAAAATGTGCATAATTATAGCACTGACCTTCCCCGTTGGTGGTAGGCGGGAGGAGACGTCGCAGGTGGAGCACTTAGCCCATGTAGTGCTCAGGACATGCTAGCCAATGGGGAGAGGGTGCAAGGGTGGAGTCAAGACCGCGTTTCTGTGCAGGAACAAGAGCCTGTGACGTGTGGACATGTGAAGTGAAGGCACGTTTCCCTGTGCCCATTGCTGTGTGCTCTGACAGGCCTGACGGTGACACGGCTCTTTGGAGCGATATTTCTAGTTATTTCCCGCTGGTTTCTGGATAATGACACGGTTTAATATGAAGTTATCTCCCAGGGTCACATCACTGACAGGTGACAGTTGGAGACAATGGAGTAAATGAGATGATGGTGGTGTCTTAGCTCCGGAAGATCCTAAGAAAATCACTGCTGCAAAGTTTAGCTGAAGCCATCACTCACTATGCTCCACTTTCCTCCACCTCCCCACCCACCCTCTCCCCTCCTCCGCGTTCCCTCCCTCTCTCCCACCACTCCTCCTCCTTTTCTCCTTGGACTTTCTTTCGGAGGGATTCAACTTACTGGCTCTTGAATCCAAACACTGTCATAGAAATACAGGCAGAAACGGATAAAAATTCTGCTGAGAGGTGAGACTGCATGATTATGCAGATATACAGGATTATCAGATGAGTAAAAATGGAAGAGTGATTATCTCCAAATTTCCAAGAGTTAAGATCAGCTGAAGAAACCAGTGTCTTACTAATAAAAGATTTTGCATGTAGAGTCTAGAAGTCTTCATTTCTCCTGAATCAAGTGCATTTTTCAAAGGTCAACTAACACAGCTGCAGCCAGTCTATCCGTTTCTCTCCCCCGTGCTTTGAAAGTAGCTCTGCAGAGCCTCTCTGGAAGTGACACTATGCGGTGGGGCAGAAGGAGGTTTACAGTTGTGAGTACACCAAACAGTCTGTTCTCATATAATTGTTTATTAACACATTTCATACCGCATAGAAATATCTAAGACATATGCCAGGGACCACAGGTTTTTGGGCAAACTGCACGTTAATTAAATCATCTCGTGATGCGGTCCTTAACAGATGGCATGTGAAACACGAGAAAACTCGTGAGTGGTATGAAAAGTGTTAATTATTGTATTATTTTCCCACACGAACAACTGTAAACCCACTCTTGCCCACCTCTCTATAGTGTTAAAATCCATTCCGATTGTCTCTTGCGCTGTTACTCTGCACACGACTGATCTGAGGACTGCCTCTCCCTGTGCTGAGGACCCCTTCCAGCCCATCTGCCCCACCCATGACCCACACACGCATCATTTCCCCCAAAAGTATGGCTGACACCAGGTTATGGTGTTTAACCAAACGTCGCCAGAGACTTAATGGAACACATAGGAATTTAAAAGCAGAAGTGGGAAACTTCAACCTTTCTGACTGATATCAGGTATCACTGGTTCCGGGTCCACTGACTTTGGTTGTTCTCGGGAGCACCCAGCTAAACCTCCTCCTTCTCCTCTCCAGGGACCTGCCACACTTTTGCAGATGTCTATACACTGCCCCCTTCTTACTCCTGACCCTGCCCAGGGTGCCCTGCAGACAGAGGAAGCGCCACTAAAAATCAAAATAATTCACGTGGAGTTACACTCTGCCACTAGTGAGGCAGACTTCTGGCTCCTCATGTCCCGCCTCTTCAGCCCAAACAGGCTCTCAGCCTGACTTTGAAAAACCAAGGTGTTTTCAAGGACAGATCTGTCTCCCTCAAACAAGAGAAATATGACCTTTAACACCAAGTTTAAGACTCTGTGGAGGGTCACACAAAGACTTAATAAAGTTTAACATTTAATTTCTTTTTTTTTAAGGTTTCAGCCTGAGATCCAGTTCTCAGATCAGGCTCAAGGTCGATGTAACTGGCATTCCTTCCTTCCCAGTGCAAACTCAGCCAGTGGGAAGCTTCCCTAGTCTAGCTATGGTGACAGGCAGCACTGGTACCAGAACTGGGGAGACCTTTCTCTCCCTTTCAGAACAAACTCTGGGTGTCTGACATTTATTTTTTGAAAACAAAAACGCTACATCTCTGCCTTCTTCTTGGGAGAGGATGATGCAGCCCTAATGAGAAATCACGAGATCACAAGAGCACTGTAATTGCCCTTGGCTGATGTTCATTAGTTCCTTCACCAGGGTTTGAGGACATAATCAGAGATCTGAAGAGACCAGGCACTTCTGCTTTTGCACACATCCACCTGGGCCAATGCTACTGTGCTGTCCACAGACATGCCATTCAACTTATTCGTGTCTAGTGTTGCTTGCACAGGGTGTTCCAAGTGTTTTGCAGTGAGATAAGAAATAAAATGAAGGTGGCTGACAAGTTGGGAATAGTTACGGCTGGAGAAACAAGAAAAACAGCAAAGCAACTTCTTGAGAGGGAGCAAAAGACGGTAGAGAACAAGCAGGTCTGGAATGACTTCCCGGTAGAAGTTCACTAGCGCAGTGCTTACACAAAAGGAACAATTTCCAAAAACGCCAGAGAGAATACCTACATTGCCTCCATGGCTTGGGTGGCATTGAAAGTGATTGGCATGTGACTTCACAAAATAAAGAGTAGAAGACACCATGAGAACGTTCAGCAGGAGCAGAAATATGCTCACGAAATGGGCTCCCTGAAGTGTCGAGTCAATAAACACACCCAGTGAAAAATCTGGGCAGGTCAGGAGTTGAGTCCTGCTTGCTTGCTCTGAACAGAAGTTCATTGAGGACCAGGTTTCGACAAAAGTCAGGTTCTACCCAATAAGCAGAAGCAGAAACTAGGAATTTCTGTCATTTACCTAGCCAGGACTCAAAAGGGAGGGGCTGCGAAAAGAAATATGGCTAAGATAAGGCCTCGAAGGTAAAACAGTCAAATGCAGAGCCTGGCGTAGTAACACCCACTCACTACTAGGTCAGGAGGTTGCCCTTTTGGAAAGGTCTTAGGCACTTACCTGCTCTGCAGGTCGGTCCGGCGGCCACTGAAGCACTTGAGGGTTGTAGACAAGGAGGCAGATGCCCCTGGGGTCGCCTCTACCTTGCTTCGTTTACCTGGAATGAGTCGTTCCATGTTGTCATGGAAGTGAATTGGGTAAACTTTTCAGACTCCATATACCGTGCCCGGTCCTTTTCATTTGTCTTGAATCTTCACCACTGCCTTGGACGCATTGTGCAAATGCGGACTGAGACAGAGAGACGAGCACCACCTGAAGCCACTTGCACCTGTGACTGGTTTACTGGGGAATAATTAGGAGGTTGTTGGAGGACTTGATGAACAATTATAACTAATGAGATGCAAGGAATCCCTTTCACGTAACTGGAGTCTGGTCGGAGTTCAGCTTCACCTGGAGATGTTGTGCAGGAGTGTGGAAATCAGGAGACTCCAGGCTCGTCTGTTTCTGTCAGATACGATTTATGCCATTTGGGAGAAGTTATTTAACCTGACTGAGCCTCCTTTTTCTTATCTGTACCATGAATTTTTTACACTGAGCGGTATGGAGGTTAAGTGGGCAGTGTCAGTGAAAAGCCTTCGGCTTTGATTACCAGTCTTGTTTGTAGTTGTTTGAGTGATGACACCTGAGTTGTCCAATAGTACATTTCTGTTCTTTTATTCGAGTGGCTCTGCAGTTAATAAAACGTCTCTCAATCAAGATGCATACGTAGGAAATGCTCAACTAAAAACAGCAAGAAGTAGAGACGGACTGAAGCTAACTTAGCACAGCAAGGTGTATGGTGAGGATCCTAGGTATCTTGTAAAAATGAGTAAGTAGAACCATACCTCATGAGGACAGCTGCCAAGAACCCAGGGATTCTCTCTCGCTGTTTTCCTTTTCCCTCAACACTTGTATATTCCGGACATTTGCATAATTCTTTTCTCTTAAACAGACCAACTTTCCTGTCCATTCATCCATGTGCACATAGCTGTCCCTTGAGGTACCTGAAGCCCCTGAAATCTCTTTGACTCCCCATTTTGGCTGTCCTAGATGAACTGCCTCAGTCTCTGTGCCACAATTCCCAATTCCCGAGAGAGAGCATGTGCTGGATTCAGGTTAGCTCAGGTGTTGACCTCAGGGTTCAATCTGCTGTGGATGGAGGCTGTGGGTCAGCGATGTGTAGGGATGGCTTTACTAGGCTATGGTGAGGCATTTTCTATAAGAGGGTAAGGAAGAGAGAGTTGTCATCCATAGGTGTGCACATTTCTTGAGACAAACTCAGTATTTTACATACAGTACTGCTCTACAGTCCAATATTTCTTTGAGATTCAAGAATAAAGAGTAAGAAGAGGGAAGCGACTTTTCCCAATATTATCCAGCTATAATTGGATCTAAGTGGGCCATTGGGAAGAGACCTAATGTCATTCTGGGCCATAATATGATATTTAGGATAATAGATATTACCCTTTTTTTTCTGAGCAGTACATGTTCCCTCTGTGCCTCACAAACATATTCCCTCAAGGTAATTTTCACAGATATAATCTCCTAGTGTGCCGAAAATTTTCCTTTTGGGTTACCAGGACCTCACAGACCAGTGAACTCAACAGGCAGAAAGGTGGTCTATTTCTTCTGACAACGGCAGAGAAATCACTGCCCTGACATTGATTTAATCAGCCAAGAGCATTAAACCCCTAACATTTAAAATAGATAAGTGCATAATTCTTTAAGGATCATAAAGTTCTTCAGTCTCCCTTGGCACACTCATTATTTAAAACAGGACAATCACCACAGTGTTTAAAAGTTGCGTTCTGCGCCAGGACGTGGGCTTCCTGCCAGGACCGAGCCAAATGCAATAACTTAGAAAAGGCTAATAACTGTGAGATGTTATTACATTATTTGGACACTGCTCTGAGACAGACGAATAGCAGTGACTTTAAATGGGAACTTCCAGACTACAGAAGCCAATGGAACTGGGTTTCTGTCCATCAGCAAGCCCATGGGATGGCAGACCTCACTCAGCTGCTTTGTGTCTGAGCCTCGTCACGATATGCAGGCACCGTACTCAGAATGCACACCCCGCCCCCTCCAAACAGCTACTGACTCTTTCCCGTCTCACTGCTTTCCTTGGCAGAAGCCCTGCCTCTTTTTGTACTTGAAAGGGTTGAGATTGATAGAAGCAATTCTTTGAAATGCTTAGAGAAAAAAAAGTTTGGGCTATTATTCTGACAAAGAAAAGTTAAGACTGAGAAACCATTACAGAGTGTGATAATAGATAACTTTGGGGTCCACAACTTAACCCCATTCTCTCTGACAATTGCTAGAAGTGGGTCCCTGATCAAATCTTCCTGGGCCAGGAAAGGAAACCCAAGTCCATCTGATTCAAGTTACTATCTCCACTGTCATTCTGTCTTGCGATCTAAATCCCTTTGACGACTGCTGGCTGGATCCCAGTGACCTAGGTGATCGCTTCAGATTGGAAGAGGCTCCAGGATGGCAGGAGTGGAGGCAGGAGGAAAAGGAACCTGGAGGCCCTCCACTTGGCCTGGCAGCCAAGGAGGCTGCATAGCCTGTTTAGTGGAGAGGATCCAGCTACCGAGTTAATCATGATCTGCGTTTGGAATAAGATCAATCTCATTCAGACTGTAGATGGATTTGACCACAAACCCCTAACTCCATCCCATTGGCTGTGTGGCCTGAGGCATCTCTGTTGAGGAACCCTCCTAAAGGTGGTGGGGATACATGGAAAGGCTGTGTCTTCTGGACCCCCTGGATCCCAAACTGTTGCTTGTAACTCTATTCCTCCACCTTCTTTTCTGGTAGATTCTCACTGCTGCTGAGGCCGGCTGCTCACACAATATGCTTGTAGCAGCGTTCCTGGCAGGCACTTTCTCAGAAAGCCAGTCTTGCTGTGGCCTTTCCAGCTGACTGCATGCTCTGAAGCTCACTCAGGCTTCTGAATCAGAATACATATGCCTGTAGGTGTGCATCTTCCAGGCTCAGGTCAAAATCAGTAGGATAAAAAGCAGAGTTGTGACATTCACAGTTTCATATTAACACAAGAACGATAACCGTCACACCGGCAATAGCGACATCTTGGAGCATTTACCTAACATCCTTAAAAACAGCCAGCCATTGCTGAAGACCACTGAGTGAGCTGGCAGAATCCAGGGGTTGGGAGACATCGTTAGTGGTCCCAGGTTTTTCTTGCTCAACCTCTCGGACCAATAAAATTAGACTCTTAATGGATCAAGTCAAATTATCTCAAGCACAAAAAAATCATTATTGACTCATGTAACTGGAAAGTCCTTGGCATTTGTAATAGGTAGATATAGGCACTAAACAGTCTCATGAGAAATCTTTCTTTCTTTGCTCTGCTTGAGAAAAAAAAGCTCTCTCTCCCAAATTGCACATCATTCTCCCCAAAAGGACTCCATGGGGCTTGGGGGTGATGTGCCTGCCCAAGGACAACTCACTGAGTTTAGGAAGATTGGCTGATTGAATCACCAAGTCCACTTTGAAGGCTGGGGATGTGAGGTACGTTGACTGGTAGTCCCACCCAGTCACATAAAACAGGGCCCATTTCAGCTGTTTATTCAGAGACAGAAAGTGAAGGAGTTGAGTTGGGTCTCATAGCTTCATATGAATAAGATGTACAGTGTAGAGATTCCATTCAGAACCAGGGCTCAGCCTTCTGAGAGCATCTTGTTCTCCTTCTGTCATGCACGGCAAAATATTTCCGACCTTCCCCTCTGAGCTCCTTACATCAGAGGTAGAAGCTTGTTTCCTACTGCTTACTGGCTCCTAGGTCCCACTCACTGGGAGTAGTGCTTCCTTTTTATTGGATCAACTGATTTATCTTTCCCAGTGAAAAGAAATGTTAGTAACACAAAGGATTAAAACAATCTGAGGCTAAAGGCTTGTTTCTTCATTTCTTTTCATGTTATATGTGATGAGGAACAAGACTTGAGGTATGTTCTTGGTTTTTTTTTTTTTATCTCTCAAGTCAATAAAACCATAAACTGACCATTCGGATAGTCCTATATCAAACAAGGAAGTGCTATCAGTGACAAGATCCTGCAAGTCAATTACACCACGTTCTTCGGCACAGATCATAGTCTATATTTTCGATGAATCATTTTTAGCTTGGGCTTGACTGTCGGCTGAATGTGAGGGACTTAAAAACATTTACAAATTTGTAAAGAAGCAGCAGCATTAGCCTCATTTAACAGATCATGGAACCGAGGATTAGAATGTTTAAATTGTTCAAGCAAGGCTGCATCGCTAATAAGGAGAGTAGCTGGGACTCATCCCCAGACCTGTCTGGCCACAAGCCCATCCGCCTGCCTCTCAGGACGCCACATTGATTATGCATGAGACACTGTGTTCTCTACCGTTTGTTCCAAGGTGTCTTTCAGTTGACTAGCTCTTATTCAAACAGATAAGTGAAGGCCCCCTTAAGTAAGAAATGCTGTTTTTTTTTTTTTTTTGGTATGATTGGGGAGTACTGTTCACCCACACCTTCCAGATCATTAATAGTTATTTGATTCTGCATCCTGAGTCTCACATCATTTTCTCTTTTTTCTCACTCTTTTCAGACTAGTAACTGAATTAAAATCATCAGGCATAAACACCACAACGATATCTATCAGAAGCTAAAGTGAAATTTGAATCCATCCTAATGCCTTCCCAAAAAGAACGAAGGGTATGCAACAGAATAGCCTCTGCATTCTTGTTAAACAATGGAGCTTCTTCAGGTTCCAGTCCCAGAGACCACACTCTGGTAGCCCTGGAATGGGACCAGTCCCAGTGATTTAGATACAAGGCATCTACCAGCAGGCAACGTAGTGGAAATCTTGGTCTAACCACTCAAGAATTAACTTGATTCTTGCTTGATGTGGCCCCGCCCCCTAACTTTTACTCTAGATTGAGACAACATTTGTGAACCTTGCAACTTATTTCTCTTGAGGAATGATAGAGTTCTCAGCCTTATGAACTGTTCTGAAAGAATTTTGACAGTAACTTAACTCTATCCCCCAGCTTCTTCCCTTATTCAGAAGCCCTAGATGGAGATCGCAGCATCCTCAAATATATTCCTATAGCACATACATAATAATCATTGATAAAGAACAGTATAAGGTGCTCATTGACAAAGACATGCATCTGTATTCTTGCTCATTCATTAGTAAGAGAAGAAAAGCAAAGGACTCAGCCAGAGGTAATTAGAAATAATAAACATTTTCTTATATCTTTCAGGAAAGATTATTTGGGAATATTGGTTCCATTGTAAGCTGCCTGTCATTTCACTGAATTCAATTTGTTTAACCTGATAGCCTAGAGATGTGTCTATTTTCAAACTCACCATTTCTAGGCAGCTCACAAAAGAAGTAAAAGTGACCGATAAGTATAGATCATAACCACCAAATAAGTATAAAATAAAATGGAAGATGTTTTAAGATGAGAAAAAATGATAACAATGGGGAGAACTGGGAAAACAGGTGTTCTCATTTATGGAGGATAAGAAGCACTAAGTGATGGTGTGTGTTAAATTCTCAAAAAGGTCCATATAATTTGACTTAATAGAAATTATTCCCAATGAGAGTAAGCATTAACTTGTCCAAGACTGATCTTCCAAAGCCCAATGGGCCACCAGTTAAGAACTTTGTTGGAGGGATTCTATGATCTGACTTACCTTTCGAAAGGATCAGTCTGGCTATTGTGTTGAGAACAGTCTGCAAGGCGGTGGCAAGACCAGCCACTAGGCTGTCGAAATGGTCTAGGCAAAGACTGGTGCCTCAGGCAATGGCGGTACAGGGAGGAGAGTGAGGAGGAGGAGGAGGAGGAGGAGTCTGGATATCCCTGAAGGCACAGCCACCATCCTCTTCTGATTAATTAGATGCAAGGTGAGAGGAAAAGAAGAGTGAAAAAGAACTACAGGTTTCTTGGCCAGAGTAGTCGAAGCTGCCACCAACTTTTGGGGAAAGACCAATTATGAACACTTTGAGTTTGAGATGTCCCTTAGATATCCAAAAGAGATGTCAAGAACATGCCAGCAGTGGGGGAGAGGCATAGGGAGTGAAGATATGAATGAGAGCATTCCAATGCGAAGAGGTTGGCAAGCCGATGAGAAATCAGCGAAGGACCCTGAGAAGGGGCAGTCGGTGAGTGGCAGCAAAACCCGGAGAGTGCTCTCCGGGGGTTCTGTGAGCAAAAGCACCTGTTATTAAATACTTGACGTTGTCACCTGACACTACACTTACTCATGCTCAGGTTATTCTTGGTTCTGGAGAACATGTAGATTTTATTCAGTTATGTAACAAACAGTTACTAAGCAGATGCCGTGCTAAGCAGGGTGCGGGGTGCTGGGAATTAATCATCAGGTTTTGGAGTCGGGAGAGCTCTCCCAAATGAAGCGATGTCTAAGTTTTTAACCTGGAAAAATGAATAGGAATTAATGAGGGAGTGAGTTTTTGGAACCAGGGAAACTGTTTCAGGAAGAAGAAACCGTAGTGCAAAGGCCAGAGGCAAGGGAGCAAATCATGACTTTGAGCCTGGTGGGAGCCTGGGATTCAAGGTCAGGGTAAAAAAAATGAGATCTGGAAATTAAAAATGCACAACAAACAGATCAGAAAAGACCTTGGGTACCACGATCAGTTTAGGTTTCCGTAGGTGAAAGTGGAAACTCTGAAGGTTTTTCAGAAGGGACATGCCATGCATTCTGCTTTGAAACTTCACCTTGGACGTGTTATAGAGTGTGATGGGCTGTGGTGCTGGTTAATTTTCTGTGTCAACTCGGCTGGACAATGACGCCCAGGTGTGTAATCAAATGCTGTACTAGATGTTTCCATAAGGATGTTTTTGGATGAGATTAAGATTTAAATTGTGGATTTTGAGTAAAACAGATTGCCCTCCATAACGTGGATGGGCCTCATCCAATCAAGGGGAGGCCTCAATAGGACAAAAGACTGACCCTCTTGGGGCAAGAAGAAATTCTGCCAGCAGATGGCCTTTGGACTTGAACCACAATATCAGATCTCCTCTGGTCTCCAGCCTGAGGGCCTGTGGTCTTCAAGTGCAACATCAGCTCCTCCCTGGGTCTCTAGCCTGCTGGTCCACCCGGCAGATTTTGGACATGGTGGCCTCCGAAACTGCATGAGCAAATTCTGTAAAATAAACTCGTCTCTCTATACATACCCACACAGCCTGCTGGCTCTGTTATTCTGGAGCACACAGACCAATACGACTGGGAGGAAGAGATTGGACGCAGGAGGCCCCCCTGGGCTCTGCATATACTGTGTGGGCTTGGAAAGCTCCCTGAGCATTTGCTATCCCCTCCGAACCATGGATCCCCATGGGGTGTCCCAAGCCAGCATCCTTGTTATCTGCCAGCGCTGAAATAGAAATGCTTACTTCAAACTGGCAAGATCCTTGTAATTTAATTTTAGATGATGTTTCTAAAACATTTAAAAGTTTTTATTTATTAATCATTTTATATTTTGTATGCATCAATAGTTTTGTTTTATATGCAGAGAGAGAGAGGGAGCGAGTGAACCTCCAAATGTTCAAATGAATTCCTGGCAAGTGGAATGAGAAATAGAATGAATAAAGAAAGATTTGGCAAAGCCACTTCTGAAGGGTTGCCAGCCTCAAATGGGTCTTTGATCCCTCCAAGGGTGTTTTTCAGCATGTACAGAACACTAGGTGAAGAAAGAGTACTTGCATTTTTTCCATTCAGGCGGTCTACTCAGAGAATGAAATCTCTTCCCTGGGCCACTCCTATACTGATGTGCCACGAACCCTAAAGTTCCCCTGCGGTGAACCTCACGCGACTTGCAGGAGCACTGATGAGCCAGCCCATCCAAACACTTTTGGGTTCTTGGGAAGCTTCAGGCTCCTCGCCAGCTTCCTGCATGCGCAGCTGACCAGCGGACCGGGAAGCATGCTTTCTCTGTCGCCTTAGCTATGGTAAAGCTAATGCGTGCCTTCTCGTCCTCTGTTGTATTACTTTTGGGACTTAAAAAAATGACAACAACATAATCTTCCAACTGGAGAAATGGTGCTTTTATAATGGAAAAATGGTTTTAAGCGAAGACAGAGAAAAACTAACCATATTCAAAGAGAAAGCAAGCAAGAAAGTAGATTTTCAAAATCCTTTGGAAGATCTGTTTGTCATTATTTGATTTACTTAAACGACTTGCTGCTCTCGCCCAAATACATGAAGGGAAACATCAAAACAGCTAGAATTCTGCAATTCTCAGCTTCTTAGAATGACGTTAAAAAATCTAATACTATAAACATAGAATGAAATTTTAAGAGTAAACTCTTCTCCCTTCCGCCCACCACCCCAAAATGCTGGCCTTGTTTCTGACCTCACTCTCAAAGACGCGGCACCTCCAGAAGCCAGACCGAGGCCATGGGTGGGCAAAAGTAGGTTTACAGTTGTGAGTACACAAAACACCGAGTTTTTTCTTATATTATTATTATTATTATTTTTTTTAAAGATTTTATTTTTATTTCTTTTTAGAGAGAAGGGAAGGGAGGGAGACAGAGAGGGAGAGAAACAGCAATGTATGGTTGCCTCTCACATGGCCCTCACGGGGACCTGGCCTGCAACCCAGGCATGTGCCCTGACTGGGAATCGAACCGGGACTGCCTGGTTCCCAGCCCGTGCTCAATCCACTGAGCTACACCAGCCAGGGCTTTTTCTTATATTATTATTGATTAATGATTGTATTATTTGCTGTACAAACAACTAAAAGTAGGTTTAAAGGTAAACCTACTTTCGCCCCACTCTGTATATTGGGTAGCAGCAAAGAAAAGGGGTTAAGTGCATGGGATTTGGACTTAGTCAGCTCTGGGATATGACACCAATTATTGACATTTTATGTCCGTGGGGTCCGCCTTAACTGTTATTTCCAGAATTACATTCACATTGCATACTAGAGGAGGGGGGGAGGTGTCAGGTGTTGAAGATGTTTCTGAGTTTCTTCTTTCCTTCCTCCCTTTATCCTTTATTTTTTTCCAGCCCCCTTCCCTTTCTTTCTTCTTCTTTCCTTCCCCAGGAACACTAAGACAGGGACCAGGTTCCTTAACCTACCGCAATGGACGAGTGATTTTCAAACTGTTTTATTGACTACATACATTTCTTATTGCAATTAGAACAAAATTCCTCCCTTCCATTTGCAGTAGTCCTCTGATCCTCAGTTGCATTTGCCCACGGTCGACTGCAGTCCAAAACTATTAAATGGAAAGTTTCAGACATACACAGTTTGTAAGCTTTAAATTGCTTGCCATTTGGATCAGCGAGAAATCTCACGTCACTCTGCTCCATCCTGCCCAGGATGCGAACCACCCGTGTCCAGCACACCCACGCCGCGTCAGCTCCCTGCCTGTCAGCGGCCACCTCAGTTCTCAGATGGATTCTGCTGAGGTGTCACAGAGCTTGTGTTCAACTAACTCTTGTGTTTTTTCCTCTCTCTCTTTTTTTTATTATTCTTTATTTATTACAGTTGTCCCAAATTTTCCCACTTTGCCCTTCTCCATCCAACCCATCCCCTGCTCCCACAGTCAATCCCCACACCGTTGTCCACGTCCACGGGTCATTCGTACGTGTTCTTTGACTAGTCCCTTCCCCTTCTTTCTACCATTACTCTTCTCCCCCTGCCCTCTGGAAGTTGTCGGCCTATTCGATGTTTCCATGTCTCTGGTTCTGTTTTTCTTGTTAGTTTATTTGATTCATTAGATTCCTCTTGTAAGTGAGATCATATGGTATTTGTCTTTCGCTGACTGGCTTATTTCACTTAGTATAATACTCTCCAGTTCCAACTATGCTGTTGCAAAAAGATATGGATTCCTTCTTTCTTTCTGCTTAGTAGTATTCCCTTGTGTAAATGTACTACAGTTTTTAAATCTATTCATTTACTGATGGGCACTTAAGCTGTTTCCAATGCTGAACTATTCTAAATAGTGCTGCTATGAATATAGGGTTGCAATATCTCTGATGAACAAAGATGCTAAAATCCTCAACAGAATATTGGCAATCTGGATCCAGCAACACATTACAAAGATCATACACCATGATCAAGTGGGATATATCCTGGGGATGCAAGGATGGTACAATAAATGTAATACATCGCATAAACAAAAGGCAGGACAAAAATCAGATGATCATATCAGTAGATGCTGGAAATGTATATGTTACAATGTAGCACCCATTTATGATAAAAACACTCAGCAAGGTGGGAACGGAGGAAGCATGCTTCAACATAATAGAGTCAATATACAAGACGCCTACTGCCAACATCATACTCAATGGGAAAAATTAAAGCTTTTCTCTTAAGATCAGGAACAAGACAAGAGTGTCTGTTTTCTCCACTCGTATTCAACACAGTACTGGAAGTTCTAGATACAGTGATCAGACAAGAAAAAGAAATAAAAGGCATCAAAATTGGAAAGGAGGAAAAAACTGTCATTATCTGCAGATAACGTGATAGTGTATGAAGAAAACCCTATAGTCTCCACCAAAAAACTATTGGATCTAATAAGTGAATTTGGCAAAATAGCAGGATACAAATCAATATTCAGAAATTGATGGCATTTTTGTATACTGAAAATGAACTATCAGGAAGAGAAACTAAGGGAAAAAATCCCTTTACTATAGCAACAAGAAAAATAAGTACCTAGGAAATTTAACCAAGGAGTTTAAAGACCTGTACTTAGAAAACTACAGGACACTGAAGAAAGAAACTGAGAAAGATACAAATAAATGGAAGCATATACCATGCTCATTGATTGGAAGAATTAACATCATTAAAATGTCCATACTACACAAAACAATCTATATGTTCAATGCAATTCCTATTAAAATACCAGTGGCTTATTTCACAGATCTAGAATAAATATTTCAAAAATTTATATGGAACCAGGCCTAGCTGGTATGGCTTAGTGAATTGAGTGCTGGCCTGCAAATCAAAAGGTTGCTGGTTCAATTCCTTCAATTCCTAGTCTAGGGCACATGCCTGGATTGCGGGCCAGGTCCATGGTAGGAGGTTGTGCAAGAGACAACCACACATTGATATTTCTCTCTCTTTCTCCCTCCCTCCCCCTCAAAAATAAATAAATAAAATCTTTAAAAAATAAAAATAAAATTCTTTGGTTTATCATACTATTTAAAAAAATTATACCGAACAAAAAATGACCCCAAGTAGCCTCAGTAATCTTGAGAAAGAACAAAGTTGGAGGGATCACAATACCTGCTGTAACACAATACTACAAGGCCACTGTAATCAAAACAGTCTGGTACTGGCATATGAACAGACACATAGATCAATGGAACAGAATGGAGAGCCCAGAAAGAAACCCATGTCTCTATACTCAATTAGTATTTGACAAAGGGGGCACAAGCATGCAATGGGGGAAAAATGGGCTCTTCAATAAATGGTGTTGGGAGAACTGGAATGGTACATGCCAAAAAAAAAAAAAAAAAAGAAAGTAAACCACCAACTTATACCATACACCAGAATAAACTCAAAATGGATAAAAGACTTAAATCTAAGTCATGATACCGCAGAAGTAGCACTCACCCTGATTTTACTTCATAACGGCCCCGAAGCACAAGAGTAGTGATGCTAGCAATTCAAAGATGCCAAAGAGAAGCTGCAAAGTGCTTCCTTTAAGTGAAAAGGTCTTTTGAATCAGTAAGGAAAGAAAATGTATGCTACGGTGACTAACATCTATGATAAGAACAACTCTATCTGTGAAATTATGAAGAAGGAAAAAGATATTTGCGCTCATTTGCTGAGAGCGAGAGACCACATTCCCATCACTATTACAGTGTATTTTCATAGTCACTCTATTTTAGTATCAGTTATTGTTGTTAATCTCTCCCTGTGTCTAGTTTATAAACTTTAGCACGGGTAGGTATGTGTAGGAATAAACACTGTATAGACAGGGCTGGGTATTAGCTGCAGTTGCAGGCATGCCCTTAGAATGTACCCCTCTTGGGTAAGGGAGGACTACTCCCCAGTTCCCCTCTTCTACTACTGCGGCTTCACCTTACAAATTTCTAGATAATTTTTGTTACTTCTTTACGTCAGGTTAATTCACCCAAGCCCAGTCTACATAAGGTTTGGGGGTGGTAAAAAGTTCACCTTGTGAAAACTTCTGCTTATAATTTTCTGTTCCTGATTATACTAAAAGACAAAAGTCTCTGTATCTTTTTTGTCGTGAGAGAACACTAAAAGTCTCAGTTTACTTTTTTAAATTTATAAAATGTTGGCCTCCAGAAAGGGGAAGAAAACGGATCTTCCACAATTATAATGACATAGAACTTGTTCGGTCTACATAAATTCTGTTGGAGCTTGCAATATTCTCCCTCTTCAACCTCAGCTTGAGGACTACAGCTATAGAGCATGAGTGTGAGCGTTTTGGCACAGGAAAGATGAAAGTTTCATTGTCCCTCTGACCAAACTATCCCTGTCCATAAAGTAAAAGATTTAGTGTGTTGAGGGTTTCTTGCTTCTTGCATTCTAAGATTATTCTGGCAACATGGGGCTTACAATTCCTCAAGACAACAATTGGATAGGACTCATGGTGGCTGGCTCTTTAGGTAGATCTTGTATCTCTCTAGTTGCCCCCACAATCCCCACCACTCCCTATTGTCTTACGCCTCTATTACTTTTTTTACAATTCCTATTAAGCCCTGTGTACACATTTGAGTTTCCAAGACATAAGACATGAGACATAGTAATTCTCTAACCAAACTTTGGATCTCTTGTTAGACTTCTAACTTTCACAGCTGGAACCAATTATCTGCCCCCTGCCCCTCACCTTTGGACATCTATTTCTAGAAATAGTACATTACCGATCCAACATCAAATTCATCCCACTGTTTCTAATACCACCTACTGGGGTGAAGGGACCAAGTATGCACTAAGTCCCAGATAGGAGTGTAATGGTGAATCTCACCTTTTAAATAAAGCTGTATAGGAAAAACATTTCCTTTCTACTGAGATATTTCAGCCTGTTGATCCTTTTGGTGTGGTCACAAGACTCTGCTGCTTTAGAGGAATGCCGGGAGCAGTGGCAAGGGCTGGCAGCATAAGCTGCCTTGTGCCATATGCTCAGAGGCCTGCCACTTCCCCTGGTCACTACCACTGAATAGTGTGCACGGCTCTGCTTCCATGGAAACCGCTGCCCTTCTTCCCAGTCTCAGTGAAACTGCTTCCACTCTCTCTCCTTACCTTTCAAAACAGTCATTTTCCTCAGTTCTTGTGGGACCCTGAGCATCATTTCTGAGTGTGTCCCAGTGGCTTCTCCTTTCTTTCCAATAAAAATCTCTGAATCGAAAAAATAAATATACAAATAAATACAATACTAATAACCTAGCTAGCCACTTGAAACATATGAATAGAAAAGACCAGAACCTGTACAAATTGATAAACTGATAAGAGGACTTGCCTAAGGAGCCAAATCATTCTGGGGCTTGTCTGAAACTTGTCACTCCAAGATTACTCCTTGATTCTAGATCACGTGGTGGGTGGTGCTGCGGTAGGTGGGGTGGGAGAGGGCTGGCCTCTTTGGGTAATGCTCTGACACTGAGACTTCAGGGACACGAGTGTGTTAACATTGCTTTGCTGCTGCCTGCTTTACAAAATCAAGGATAGCGGACGGATTGTGTCTATTTTCATCCCTGAGCATTTTCCCCACCACACTTGTCTTATACTGGGAGCGGCTTCATGGCCTGGAGAACTAGTTAGCGTGAAAAAGGTCACATGGCATTTCAGAATCAGAACACGTTTCAGAGCAGAGCATGGTCTCCAGAGTTCCACTGCAGGAGATTGCAGTCATTAGAACAAGTTGGGAAATTCTCCCACTACCTGCTGATTGGCTCTTCTGTTGGGGGAACACTTAGGAACCTTCCCTCCCCAAGATAAGTAACAGACCCTGAACCGAGTATCTCCAATTGGCCCTGTGGCCATGCCCCCACCCACGTGGGCTCCTATGCACATGCTTGTGTGCACACACACGCATCACTAGCTACGTGAATGTGTCCATGCATTTGAGCATACATGTGTCCTCTCCGTTGGACAGAAATGCTGACAACTCAGCGGGATCGGGACGTCAAATGCAAATGCACTTTCTAGTTCTAGATGACACAGTTCGCAGCGTGTACTGAGAGGCTGAGATGAACTGGCTGTCCCTCATCCTTCAGCTGTCTTTGTGATGGCCTCAGCCCTTTGTGATGACGGGTCCCGTTAATCATGACTTCTGTCCTGAGAGGCTGCCTCGCTCAAGCTGACAGAGACCACCGAGGTGCTGTTTGCACGTTCTAAAGTCACTAAGAGTGAAAGACACGAGGCTCGTCCCCAACTAATTCGCTGGCCTCGACAGAGCTCCCATGCGCTTGAGAGAGGCCGTATAAGCCAGGCCACGCCTCTGCTTTGCCAAACCTAAACAAGGTCTGGCAGATGGTGGGCCCTCAGCAAATGCTTCTTGAGAAATGACCAAAATAAATGAGAATTAAAGTAGCCTGGCCACTTACTTTAATAATGAGGTGGAACGAAACTGCAAAAGGATGTGGGGGTCCTTCCGACCTGGGCAGGAATCCAAGCTCTTTCAGTTTCACGGGCAACATTATTATTCTTTCTGATCTTGAGTTTCTTCTATTTTTAGGAATATGGTAAGGATTAGATGAGTATTAAATCTGGAAAGTACTTAGCATAATGTCTTCAGCAAATACATGTTGAATGTTAAATGACCGAGCACCTTATATTTATGTTTTTATAACTGAAGTCAAGTTCTTAATTATCCTTAATGTAAAATATATAACCTATGAGAACACTTAATAATCGCTGTGATAGAATTTGCGATATATATGCTGAACATTCTAGTAATGGTGATATCTAACAACAGCAATAATAGTACTTACCGCTCACATACCACTTTCCACGAGTCTTGTACTGTGCTCAGGACTTCTTATGGGTTCTGTCGTTCCATCTTCACAACAGCCCCTTGAAGGATGCACAGTTATTTGCTCCACAGATAAAAAAACTGAGTCAGATGGATTAAGTAGCTGCACAGTTACATATGTAATATGTGTTAAGTGAGAAGTCAAATTCAAGTCTGCTCAACAGCAGGTCCCAGGTTCCCAAGCTTTTCACAAAAGCCTTCATTCCACAATCTAACTCATACTGATAGATAAAAAAAAGTTCTGAACCCAATGAAAGAACACACACACACATATCCTTTCAAGTTTTATTTATATTTCTTAGTTCAAGAATTACACACTAGCCAACACTATTGTATATTTACATGCTGAAACTGACTGTAGTAAGTTTAAATTCAAGAAAATAATTCTTATGTGCTACTCATTGATAATCCTCATTTGTTACTATCTCATGTATCCCAGAGATTTTTAGTAGTCCTGTTTTTAGAAAGACATGAAAATAGATGCAATGATATCCACTTGTGTTCTGCATTTTCTAGCCATTGGAAAATGTGCATTCTGTGCATATTCAGAAAGGCTACAAGGTAATTAGTAAGGCTGATAATCACTACATTGTGAGGAAACTAGAATATCACTTTTTATAAAAGGACAATTCCGAACTGTGCAGGGACAATATTCAAAACAGAACTATTTAAACACCCATGCAAATCAAAATAAAAAAATGTTATGGAATGTAAATTATTTGCCACTTTGAATCCTGTTAAAAATGAGCATGGTTGAACGTAAATGACTGAACTGTGAAGGAAAAGATACGAGCTGATAGAAGTGTCACCTCACATCAGACGGTGAAAGGACACACACACGGGCATCTGATTAGTGGACGTGTGACAGGAGACATTTGCTTTTGGAAGTTAAAAAACACAAAGTCCTGTTGTTCATCCTTTGGATCTTTGTCTATCCCAAAAGAACTTCTAGAAGCAAATGAATATCGGATGTCAAAATTTTGCATGTATCTACAAAAATGTTTTACTTCAATATCCAGAAAGCAAACGGATGTTTAAGGGTACTGCTGTGTTGAAGCACTGGTTCTGAAATGGTTTCGTCCGGGTAGCATCTTCGTTAGCATCGTGTTGGCGCTACTACTTTTTACAATGTTCCTAGTGTCCTTGGAAAATGTTTTCTAAGCCTTTGGTTTGAAGCAGTGTCTTTTTTTTCAATTTTCCCTCATTTTTCTTTTTTTCTTTCCTTTTTTTGTTTTTTAAATAATTCTGGAGTCTTTGGTTGAAAGGAACAATACTATCTAGAGACAAAATACTATTACTTAAAAAAAAAAGGTCTTCCAATATGCATCGTGTGTAACAAAGTTCTGGAGCGAGTGTAAATAATAAGTACTTTTAATTCTCTAGTGCCATCAATATAAACTTTTACTCTTTGAAAGGGGAGATATAAGTTACAGCCTTTGGTTTCTTGAACTCTGACACGTAAAAAACCCTCTTAAGTAATCAAGGATCATTTCTGCTTCTCCAGGTTGCCATTTCTAAGGCTCTCTATTGGTTGTTATATTCACTACATGAACACTATGTTTCCCATAGAGGGAGCAGGAGTGGGAGTGAGTGAGTGGGCAAGCGAAAGAGTATTGTGTTCGAATGTGAGTGAGTGAGTGAGTGAGTGAGTGAGTGTGTGTGTGTGTGTGTGTGTGTGTGTGTGAGAGAGACAGCAAACTAAAACCCTTCGATCTGGGATCCCAAACCATTTATGCAAAAGGATGTTTAAATTACTCTGTTGGGGGCACTGCAGTAATTGTACTTAGTAAAAAATAAATAAATATTAAGAAAAAAAACTAAACAATTATTTGCATCTATTGACTATTCATTTACAGCATGTTTAATTATTTACATAATATTATAACACATCGACTTAAGCCATGAACAGAATTTGCACATCGCCTTACCATAAAATACAAATTAGAAGTTAAAAATATGTAAGAAATCTGTTGGGATATTTACACACACGCAGCGAATGTCATGGTTGCGCACGTTACACGGACTCTGTACACTCAGCAAAGGCGTGACTGCTACAGTTGAGAGTATTTGCCCTAACCAACGTGGCGGGGTTTCGTTATTTTTTTTCTCCTCCTCCTAGAAGGATTTTTAAAAATCATTTTCTGTTTCTGTAAGACATTTTTGTTTTTCAATCACCAATGGACAATGGTATTTGTTTCCTAGAAAAAGAGAGCAAGTAGACAAGCAACGCGAGGACTAGTTAATTTCGGATGCTCTGAGGTATAGTACAATTGTGCGATGGTTCATAAGAAGTGGAGGCATTGACTTGCTGATAGAGAAATGCTCAGTACCCTGTATCACTTGTTTCATATGTTGATTTGTGGGCTGTCAAATTAAAAATACTCATACACGGGTTTGATGACGGAAATGAAAGACTGTAGCTTATTCTTTTTGTTTTCCAACATAGGAATGCATCTATATGTATGTATGTTTACATGGATATATACACATATATACATGTAGATTGTTGTAGGACATGTTGTTTTTTCATTGTTTTGCTGTTTTTGTGGTTGAGTATGAAGTTAATCATAAAACCTTAACACAGATAGCTATAGAAAATGCAAATTGTCTTAGTTGCCAATTTAATGCAGGTCTTGCTTAAAATAAATGTGATTCATTTTTCCATTTGGCTTTCCACTGAACTTTCTCTATGTGTTGTGCTTTTTTAAGCTGGCAGGCTTTTTTTTTTGTTGTTGTTGTTCCTAATGCTAGAAGATAAAGTCTTTTGGCTCATAGACCATTTTTATTACCATTATTTTTAACTGAGCACTGCTTTTGAAGAGATGAGAAGAGGAACGGTCTAGATGGCCCTGATTATGTCTTTTTCCGTTAGTAAATTGCAGTGGAAAAACGGTAACATTCCCTATGCAAACACATGATTATGTTGCATGAGTTTTCAGTTCTGAAAATGCATTTCATACCTACTAGCAGTCATGTACAATATATATTTACAGATTGAGATCAAAGATTTCATTTTGACTGTGCATTTTAGAGTCAGAATTTGCCTATGAATTTCACAAAGATGAAAAAACACCTTAATTGCTGGCTATCTGGCTGTTTTTTAATCAAAAGACAAATGATACGTATGTGTAAAAACTGATAGTAATAGTGTATCAGAATTGCGAAAACACATTTTTGTGGTCCTTAAATTTAACCACTGGATAGCTAGCTGACTGGTCTTTGTGGACTTATGAGATCAAATACCCCTTCCTGAGGGCCCCCCCCCAAACCCAATTCAACCACAGTAAAAATGTAGTTTAAGAATCGATTCTATATCTACTTTTGGTTACCTCTGAGCAGGATGAGTCCGTTGTTTCTAACTACACGGTTATTGAATGCCGACATATGGATTTTGCTCTAGGGCATCTGTTCCAAGGTCCCATCTTTTCTCCTTTTCCTAGTTTCTTCTTACCACTGAGAGCAGAAATGAATCCCTGGTTATACGCTTTGGAGGCTCGTGCTGCGAGGTTGCTTCTTTCCACTCTGAGTTAGATTATTCTGTTCACTTCTCTGGATGTCAACTTTTTAAGTGACAATATCAAGGATTTTTATGGCTTTTACAATAATTGCAAATAAGAGCCCACTTCTAAATTTGGGCTCTGAGTTGTCTCTAGAGAAACCATTCCAGAATGGCATTTTGGAGTTGTGCACCTGAGTTATTAATATGCTCCTTCTGGATGTATGCCACTCAAACTTTAACCCTGGTGACAAGAGGCAGGCACTTTTATTAGTGATGCCCCCAAATCATTGCCTCAGAGAAAGCGTGTCCCTGGAGAAACTTGAAGAATCTCTACTCTGAGCATGGGCGGAAACGTAGGTGGATTCTGCCCAAAGATCAGACTGAGAGGTGTTCAAGCTTATAATAAAAAAATAAAGGCCACAGTCCCTGATGCCAGTGGGGAGCAAAATATACTACCCAGTCTTGAGGAAAATTCAGAGAGCTAAGTACTAAACTTTTTTTTCTTCTTCTCAGATACTTGGAATAGAGGGCAGTAGGATTCCATCATATTCCAAGCAGCTAAATCATCAGGGGAAAAACATAACATTTTATCTATGGGCAGATACTGGCCTTGGCTACTATGCACAATTTGGAATATTACTCTGAAAAGAAGTGGTTTTTGTTTTTTAAATAGAAATAGCAAAGTCATCCTCCAAGAGAAAGTTCAATCAAATGAAACTTTAAGAAAAATCTAGCAATTCACTATTTTCTCCATGAACCTCATATTGATAGAAAGAAAATATATTAGCTTATTCTCTTTACTGTCCGACATATGAATGCATATGTTGGAAGAAGCACAATGACATAATTTAAAAATTGAATGAAAACAACACATCGTGCCCACCTGATTATCAGTTAGATATTTTCCTGCAGTATCAACTGAGGCTCATAACCTTCATCGAGTTACTGTGGCTTTGTTGTCATCCTGTGTCCACTTGTTTTCCTATTTTCCATGATTAGGGAGATGGCAACATACCACAGTGAAAGCAACCTTAAAAAAAGAAAATCCAACAAATCCACAAACTGACTCTACTTGTGCACATCATCTTTGAAGTATTGTTTGCTATGAAAAATACCAAGGTGAACTTCATTGCACATAAGGAAATAGAGTTCACTCAATCTCTCCAAAGCCTTATTTTTTCTGTCTTCTAAGAATATAATCAGAATTTCAGAAGCAAGAAGAGCTGGAAAGAACCATTAATCCTTTAAAGAAATGAACAAATCCTTCTTTTGAAACAGCCTATTTAAGTCAGAAATAAACTTATAGGGAAAAATGTTGCAGAGACAGCAGACGTGTGAAAAAAGCAACCTGTTTGCTCACTTTGGGCTCTATATTAGTATATTTGAGTAATTCTCAACCTAACCTACCTCTAAGATAATTCTAATTTGACTAACTTTTCTCTGTTGTGGATGTCTCTGAATTAGATAAACTATCCAAGCTTCTGTAGGTATGCTATTAAAAGCTTGTGAAATTTGAAAAAAAAAAAAGATCTCTTGTTCTACCTTTTGCTACTGCTCACGATATGTATAGGCCAGATGCTGTGTGGGGCTGCCAAGAGTATGATTGCTTGCTTGCTTTAATTTTGTTACAATAGTCATTTCTGGATTTTCCACTCCACTCTGGGCTTTGAACTCTCCTTGGAACCACCTAGGAAACAGCATTTAAAAAAAATTTCTTTGGCCATCATGTGTGATAACGTTTAAAATTCTCCTGATCTCTAATGTCAAAATGGAAGACGTCACAGCTGACTCCCAGTGCTCAAGCACTCTGCAATTGGCCAAGCTGGTTTCTTGACTCTGTCTTGACTCCTTCTATCCTGTTTGAACTAAATGAGAACGTTCTAGAAGCCAGCAGGAATTACCTTCCCATGGCACCATTATCATCCTAGTAAGACAGGCACAGAGCACCTTCTGGAAGCGTGTCCGCGTGGCACTGAGGGCGATGTTTCAGAAGCCCGCGGCTGTCACAGCAGCATGCCGACCTTAGGAATGGTGATGGCAGGTTCTGGATGGGACCACTTCTCAGCAAAATGACTGACAGTGCTAGTGAGCCTTCTAAGAAAATCTTCTAAATAATTCCCCTCTGTGTCGGCTGCATGATAAGCAGATAAAGTGGAACGCTCAGACTCAGTCTTGCCAGCATGTGTACAAATCGCTTGCATTTTAACTGGAAAACCACAAGGACCTTACTGTATTCATTACTTAGCAGAAGCAACCCCAATGGTATGAAATGGACCACAGGATAGGCCAGCAACTAAGGTATTTAAGCATCACTTTTGTCCTGGGTTGATGTGTTTTCCAAGTCCTATGTCAGGCTGTACAACTGGTGTGAGGAGGAATCTAGTCCTGGCTTCCCTCGAAAGGCTGTGTTTTAGTTCACATAGTAAAGCCAATAGACGATGTTGAAGAAGGAAAAAACCACTGGGAAGAATATGCGGGACCACCGATCTATGGCATTCACATCAGTCAAGTCAGGGATGGTGATTTTCAGTTGGGAGGCGCGTCTCCGCAGGCGGCTTTTCTTCTGTGCCACGTGTCGTTCCAGGGCATTTCGGCCAAAACTGTGCCTGGGAAGCCCGGCTTTCCGATACTGAATGCCGGAGGCATCGTAAGCCAGCATGGTGCTCCTGGGGTCTCCAAGACCCATCACAGCCTCCGATGTAGCCATTTCATTTTTTATCTCAAGAGTGCTCAGTAGGATGTTCTCATGTGGGTCCATCTGCAAGGGAGATGAATCAAGTGAGACAAAACAATAAGCCTTTATTGATGGTCATTATATAAGGGAGCTATGATACGTGGGTTAGGTAGCAGAGTCTCCCCTTGAACAACACAGTTTCTAACTGCGTGGGTCCACTTGTACATGGATTTTTTTCAATAAATATCCATACTGTTTCAATCTGAGGTTGAGATCTCTAGATGTGGAGGGCCAATTGCATCTTGAGATCTGGGGACCAGAAGGGGTCCTGGAATAAATCCCCACAGCTACCAAGAGACAACCTAAGTTTTGGGGAAGTCAAAAGTGAGACATGGCTTTTCAACTACCCAAGGGTCAGGGCCCCTAACCCCCCGGGTTGTCCATGGGTTGACTCTGTATCATAGTGGTTAAGAGAACTGGCTTTGTGCTTACATTACCTAAAACTGAATTGTGGTTCTGCCACTGTAACCTATGTGAGTTTAAGTTTCTTCATCTATCAAATGGTATGATAATCTAACCTTAGAAGATTGCTATAATGATGCAATGATATAATAGACTGTTGCTGGTACAATTTTCATTATTTCTACTTAGGAAATGCAGAGAAATAGAAGGCATGATACACTTTAAAGCATTTACAGTTTTGAAACTAATATATAACATACCGAACTGTACTAGATATAAAATAATAATTATTAGAAAATTAATTACTGAATCTCAGTGCTCACAATAGTAGCCTAATTACAGATGAATCCAAGGTAAAGCTAGAACTAAAAACAGTAGGTAATATTTATTAAGAACTTGCTACATATGCCAGAAACATTTTTGTATAACTTCATTTAATTGATGCTTCTTAACATCCACAATTACAAGATGTCACCTTAAATTTGTAGTACAATATGAATAAGGGGAAGAGATTTTAAATGTAGGCTATGTGTGACTTGTCAAAACGAAATAGAATTCAGAACACTAAGGTACTGGGAAAAGACAGCCAGGCAGACTGTGGATGGTGGGGTGGTGAGTGGGTAAGGGGTAAGGGACTCACCTGAGAAGGGAAAAAAGGAGGCAGGATTTGAGAAGAATTAGCCCAGACTGGCTGTGCTGAGCTGAATTCTGGGCCCAGGGAACAGAATTAAGGTGGCTGTTTGGATAGGGTGACCCTTTTCTCTTTCGGATAATTTTTTCTTGGCCAAACTAAAAGTGAAGGATGAATACTGACTCCGTGAATCCCAAAGATTAAATGATTTGTAATTTTTAATTTTTTTTAAGAAGGGATGATTTGTGTGTCTTATTTTTAGAAGGCGTCAGTGGTTACAGATAATAAAACCTATCCACAACATGTCTTTATTAATAACAGATTATATTTAGTTTGGTGGAGAATCAGGAAATACCAGTTTCCAGTAAAATTTTGAAATTACAAAATAAGGGAAAAATAGCCTGTGATAGGTACGGGTGATCCATGGAAGCAAAGGCCATAACCAAACACTTAATTGGAAGATATAATGCTCTGAGCTTCATGAATTATGCAGAAGGCAGAAAGAATGTTGCTGAGATTATACACTATCAATTAGCTTTCAAATTTGGTTTAATGATGCTGTATTATAAATTCAAGTCTGAAATCTTTTGAGAAATAGAGGCTATAAAATATGTTGGGTCATAATAACTAACCGATTAATCTCTGCCCAAAGATCAGACATCGTGTATGTTTGGTTTATGGTAGTATTTTGCTGAGTGGAAATGTTAAACAAATATATTCTTAAGAATAATTTTAAAAGTTGATAAAATTTGGAAATGAAACCCAATACATGTTGAAACACTTCTGTCATGCAAGGGCCAAGTAATGGCCATAATGATGGGTTTGGTGGCCCTTTGGAGGAAAGGAATAGTGAAAGCCGCATTCACATGTCAGTACTTTGCAGATACGATCTCACCGAATACTCAAAAACATCCTTTGAAAAAAAAAATTTCTTTCCTAGGCTATAAGTGAAGTCATTCACCAAATTTCCAAAGTCACATAGTTTACTAAATGGTGGAGTTGGAACTCAAACCTTAATCATTAGAGTTCAAAGTCTGGGGAGAGGATTGGGACTTTCCAACGTCCAAGGAGAGTGGAGCTGATGGAAATGGGAGCCCTACTACCTACTACTGTTTATTTCACATGACAAGCTCATTTTCGGTTTTGCCCTGGGCTGTTAACTGTTATTTTAACTACCTAAGAAATGGCAATATAGCCACTATGCATGTTGATATTTGGGAGATTTCCCCTTTCTAAGCACCAGGATATTTAATCTCCTATTGAGCAACTGTAATAAGAACATTTAAGAACATACACCAGACTTGACTGGCGTAAAAACATAAATCAATCATGACAATCATAAAAAACATAACAGGAGCAGTGGAATATTATTAAGGGAAACTTGTTCTACGTTTAGAACAAACGATTCTTGAATAATTTGTTTGGATTCAGATTAGAGTTTCTGTTTCATTATGAAATTCATGATGTGTCAGAGGAGATAACTCCTGAAGTTGTATCATTCATTTATTTTTTCGTTTACTAATTTAAAAGCGTTTACTGAGCACCGCCGTGTGTCTGGCGCTGTGCCCAGGGTCACTGCTGCCCTGATGGGGAGACCGCACGGCTGCTGGGCCAGCGGCAGTAACAGTCCCTGGAAAGAATACGGGATGGAGGTCAAAAGATCGCAGTTCTGGCTCCTCTGCTTGTATGTGTGCATGGGTGTGCCTTGGAAAAATGACTTAATCCCTCTGAATCTAGGTTTCTTCATCTGTAAGAAGAGGGTTTGGGGAGATTAACTAAGAGGGCCTACGTGGAGAGTACGTGGGAAACGGAAGTGCTGCGCTGGGTTGACCGTTAGGGGGCGCCGTGAATGCAGTAGGATATGCACAGCTTCCAGCGCGGTGGGAAAACGCAGTAAATAGCTACGCCTAAAAGAAAAGTGAGCACGCTGACCTTGCAGTAGGTCTGGGATAGACACGGGAGACGAGCTTCCTGTAGGCGAACACTACACGAGGTCTGCACAGGCTGAAATGGGAGTGTGGTAGTGGGGGGGGTGAGCCTCCTACGTGTGGCCCTCTCTGAATGAGGGCAGTTTGCACACCCACTGAGTCGGCTGTTCTACTGGGTAGATGTGGGGGAGCTTCTCTGCTGACTGGAGTCATTTTCCAGACTCACCCATGTGCTGATGGTTCTAATGGCAAATTCACATTAAACATTTGATTTAAGAGGTTTTCTTTTCCTTCTTTCTATTCCCCACCCTAATATAGTTCCCAAAAAGAAAAGAAAAATGCTCAGTTAACAGAGTTCTGTTTTGTTTCAAAGATACTGAATCGAAAGATAAAGAGTGAGCCTTATTTTTACACAGTAATTTTTAAATTCCAGGGCTGTTTCCTTTTTTGTGCCTTTCCCAGTGACAGGTGCGTGCTCTAGAGCAATGTCTTTGTCCTATAGTCATATATAGAAAAGCAAATCACATCCCTCAGTGACCCAGAAGCATCACAGGCTTACCCTGGGAAAGGAGAATGGGGCTATTTTAAATCTCTGTTCACCACTCACATCATCAAAAAAAGAGTGAGAAACTGCAAAAATCCAAAAAACCTTAACAGTGCAATTTCCGATTACTGTGCTAGTGTGTGGGTGGGAGATCTTGTTTTTATTTCCATGAAATGACCTTGTGACCTGAATAACTTGAAATGTTAAGGCAGTGAACTGTTAACCACCTGGGAATGTCCAAAGCATTCTTTCCAAAGGAAAAACTCTGAAACAAGCTTGTATGCACCCAGTATTCTAAGAGGAGAAAGAAAGTTCACCCAATTAGAATACAGCACAGAGATTCCAGGACAACAGAGAAGGTCACCAACTTTGACTTGGCCAATCAATCCCTCTAGTAGAGTAAATGGAGAAATAGCAACTAAATATGGAGTTTAGAACGGGAAGGTAAATACAGGAGAACACTACTGAAATACTCAGGTAGTTGCAGTAAGCTGGTCATTTTAAATAAAAGCCAGTAGAAATAATAAAAAAGGCTGAGATTATTGTCACTCTGCCATTTTTTGTTTCTATTATGAAATCTCATGACCACATTATGAGGATGGAGTTAGTACTATTGGCATTTTGTAAACAACCCTTTCCATTAAAACCCGGAAGTTCATGGGTAGCTAAAAGCTAATTAAGTGGTGAAGCAATAGTTTAAATTTATGTTTGCAGATTCGAACCTTCAACACTTTCTACTAAATATTTTCATGCTAGGGGGAACCACCTATGGGGTGGCTGTGAGAGATGAACAACCTAGTTGTCTGTGATGTTCAGTTTTTAAATTCTCCTGGGTAGATCATATTAGTACATGTCTCAAAGTTTCCTTAGGGAAATGATTCCCTATTAAAGAATCCAATTAATGAATTTATTCATTATGCACCAGTGACCTGTGTGGCCCTATTTTATTAGTCATTGCAAGGTAAAGACATTCTGCTACAGATACACAAGAAACCCCATTTGGCCTAGTGGGTGAATCAAATGAGCTGGGTGAGGTTTTAAGCTATTGTTCTAATGAGTGATAGTGAAGCATTCAGGGAAGTAAGAGGTAAGAAAGACTCGACTGAGATTTCTCTCTCCAAAGGGCTCCAGGAGATCAGTTTTTTTTAAAAGGTCACGATTAATTCAGGACCAGCAGTAAGAAGACATTTGGTGAGCTTGAGCTGTCCAGTGAGGGACATGCCCGCTCTCTTTGGTCCGGCTCCTCTGGGTCCCTCCCTGCTTGTCGAACATCCACGAGCAGAGTGGAAGGACCACTGGCTGCAGAGATGAGAGCCGGTTCTGATCTTGGCTTACTCTGAGCCTCGGTGCCCTTCATCTAGAAAATCTAGGTGGATTCTGGGAGGTTTGGGCTAACTCCCATCACCAGCTTACGTCCTCTTGCTAGGACCTCACAGAACCCTGATTCCCTTATGATGGCAAACGTGTGGGCAGGGACTATGCCCTGTTGCTACACATTCCTAAGGCTGACCGCTACAGTGGGAACCAAGTAGTATTCAAAATAAAACTCACATAAATTTCTGAGAGGGTTAGAGGATCACATGATCCAGTCAAGATATGGAGATATGATGGAAAGTAGTGACCTAGACTGAAAAATACAGGCCTGCCTGAAGGACATTTAAATCCAAATTTTATAGCATCACTAATAGTGGCCCAGATCTCATGTATCTAAGCATCCAGCCTGCCACATTAAATTTCTTTTAGAGTTAATTTAGAAAAGGCATGCTTTTCAGTTAAAAATATGTGGAATAACATAGGAATGATGGATAAGGAACGTTCACTAGGCAAAAATCTTGTGGTTTTGCAGCTTCCTTGAAAATTGTGACCCTGATCTAGTACTGGAATTGCTTTTTCCAACCTCGGGGCTTTGCTGTGGCAAAGTGCAGGATCTCTCTGTGCTTGAACTTCCTAAGCAGACTTTCTCCTCCTCTTGCTCTGTTTTTTTTTTTTTTTTGGTGAGTGGCTTAATCTTTTCTATTTCTTTTATACTCACAGAATCAAATGACTTCTCTTGGGAAATGATTTTTTTTCTGTTTGTGTTAATGTATGCAGAATTCATTAAGAATAATATGCTCATATAACTACAGATCACTGATTTTTCAAAAATAATATGTGGATTGAGATCTAAGGGTGAATGTTAAATTTAGGAGAAAGAAGAGTACATTCAAATCACTATATCTAATAATAAAAAGTATAATTAATAAAATAGATGATAAGTTGACTCATTTCTTTTAGAAGGTCGGGAGAATTCTGGTTTCCACCTCTTAACTGAATAAAATTACAAGCTAGTAGTCCCCTCCCTCCCCTTTTTTTGGTTAGTAGTTTCAAATAAAGTTCAAAGTCAGGAGTCATTTTAATTGCATAGGAAAACCATAAGAGGATCATACTAAAATCCCCATGAAGAAAAAAACTGAAGGAAATTACCATATTCTGCCGTGTATAATGGGCACCCATATACTACTCATGTATAATGTGCATCCTTATTTTTCCCTGAAAACTTTGGGCAAAAAAGTGCGCGTTATACATGGCTCCTATACATTTTATGGACATTTCTTTCATCCAAAAGAGGAACTTACTTTAAATTATGACAGGTCCTCAGGATGTGTGGAATGGAGCCAGTTTTACAAGGAGCTTACCTCAGCCCAAAGTCCTATTCTGACAAACTTCAGAGAGACAGGTAGGAGAACGTAAGCACCCATTTCTGAAAACTCAGAGGCATTTTAACACCTGGGAGCTCCAATGCTGCCAGGGGAGGGTTTGTTGTAGTTGAATTTTCATCTGAATTACTGACTCAAGCCCCGAGCCGGAGAGCGGTGATCGATCTAATCTTTTCATTTGCTGGTTTGTACACTGCACAGCATTATGGACAATGACTTGATAAAGATTTTCAGGCACACCATGTACCTAGAAATTAGCAATCTTTGAGTTCCTTTTTAAATAAAACCACAGAGGACATTTGTTTTGGTTTCTTTCCGGAAAGCCGGAGACATTCCTGTCAAGTGCTTCCAATGGGAAGGGGTGGCGGGAGGGGGAGGACGGGTAACCGTTGGCAGGAGACAAGCTCCAGTTAGCCCCCGGGACTTACACAGGTTGTCGAGGGTGATGCCAGTGCACACTGATTAGAGGGAAAAGGGGTGGCTTTTCCAGCCACGCCCCCTCCTCTTCATAATCTTCCCAGGCCCAGAATAGGGAGTAATGCAGGTGGTGGTTCGTCACGTCAAATTTCAAGACTTCATGGCCCCGACTGACTTAAAGGTTGTCATACACACCCTCCCAGGTCATTAAGGGACTCATGGTTTCCTCTCGGTCCTTGGGTCCCCCAAGCTTGTTGCCTAAGCTAATGAGGATGGGTTTGAACATACAGAACCTCCCATCATCTCAGTTCTGGCTCTGAGGGAATTACAATTTGCTTCTAGCTTTTGGCTAAAAGCAAAGAGGCCAAGGTTTAGTTTTTTTCCTCTTTAGGCAAGGTACTAACATTTGAATGCACCTTAACCAGAAAGATTGAAATTAAGAACAAACTGGCAGTAACCAGAGGGGAGGTGGGAGGGGATAATGGGGGGGAAAGGTGGGAGGGTTTTTAGGAACAACTAAAAAGGACACATGGACAAGACCAAGGGAGGGTAGGATCAGGGGAGGGATGTGGGGATGGCTGGGGTGGGCGAGGGGGGGGAATGGAGACAACTGTACTTGAACAACAATTAAAAAAAACATGCTTACACTGAAATTAAAAAAAAAAACCCCAACAAAAAATAAAACAACCTGACAATTCTGGAAGACACTAACTCCAAAAGAGAATTTCTCAGTCCACTGACTTCTAAAAACCCCATCTAGACTATCATCAGATCCCCTAGTGCACCAGAGACACGCTCCATCCACAGAACCTTGCCCACTACCTCCTATTGCTTTTCATTTAATTTGACTAAGAAGCCAGAAAGCTGACCGAATGCAGACCATATGGGCAGGACTCCCGTGAACGTGGCACATGAGGGCAGCAGAAGGAAGCAGCACATTCAGCTCCACAGAGAGGCAGGGAACGCAGCCAACAACCTTTCCTTGTACGGATTCGGAGTCTAGGGTGGCTGCTGACTGGCAGGGGGCATGAGGGCGATGCTAAACGGGACCTCCTGAAGACAGGTGGGCTGGGCGGGGAGGTACATGGACTCACACTGATTACTGAATCCTGTGAGTGGGAGTTCACACACAGGTTTAGTACTAACTAGCACTGGGTCTAGGAGCTGTGCTTAAAAAAATGTGCTGATGAAAAATGAATCAGCAGTAATTGTAACAAATGATACAGTCAAAATAATGAAGAGCATATAGTCAGCATTCCATATCTGCAGGTTCCACACCCAGATTCGACCAACCACAGAATGAAAATATGCAAAAAATGTAATATACATGTCCACGAAATATTGACTAATGGTATAATATTATCTGCTAACTCAACAGATACTTCTTGAGTCCCCACCAAACACACTCCTTGCCCACACAGAGACTACATCCTAAAGGGAATTTGCACCTTAAACAAACAGCTGAAGAGATAATACGTAATTAGAAATGAAAATAAGGGCAGCGAGGAAAGTGTCCGCATTGCTATGAGAACATCTGCCAGGGGACCCGACGCAGAGCAGTAGAATCACAGACTCTCCCTGATGGGAGGAACTGCTGAACTGAGGGCTGAAAGATGCAACATGTATAAGAGTAAGGAAGGGTGAATGGGGATTCTTCTGCTCCCAATGATGGATGAAGCAAATGTTCAAGATTCCTCGGTGCTCCTTAAAAAGGGGCATACCACTCAGCAACAGTAATGTTCTATTAAGAAATTGTCTGGAGCTTACAAATCCTTTTGCTGCACTTATTGGCCATTTGTATTTGTTACAGTTACACTACCCTTAATATCGGTTATTTTATCTTTGTTGTATTCAGTGGGTACAAGCTTAAAAGTAGTTGTCCCTCTGTATCCAAGGAGAGTTGGTTCTAGGAGCCCCTCCCCCTTGGCTACCAAAACTCATGCACGCTCAGGTCC
Source organism: Micronycteris hirsuta (assembly GCA_004026765.1). Lineage (NCBI taxonomy): Eukaryota > Metazoa > Chordata > Mammalia > Chiroptera > Phyllostomidae > Micronycteris > Micronycteris hirsuta. The sequence goes on from PVJI01000202.1 coordinate 53,721, forward strand.
CTTATATGACATGGTGTAGTATTAGCATGTAATCTATGCACAACCTCCCCTGTACTTTAAATTATCCCTGCATTACTTATAATACCTAACACTATGTGAACAGTTGTTGTGCTATATATTATTTAGGAAATATAAACAAGGAAAAAAGTCTGTACATGTTCAGTACAGTTGCAACCACCATAGACCTAGCTCTTAATACATAGTACACATCAGCATTTTAGGAAGAGCTGGTTTGTGAAGCAAGAGGTTAGATTTTAAAACAGGCTACAGCAATATTTAAAGTCTTAACCTCTAGACGGTAGGCACTCACAGGGTGAACCAGTACGCATTCCTTCTTTGGGGCTGAGAGTAGGCTCCCTGAAGCCAGGTGAAAAGCAGATGACAAAGGCAAGGTCACTAAGCTTTGCGTCCTCAAGCAAGATATTTAACCTTCCTGAGTCCCAGTTTTCGCCACCGTCAAGTTGGTGTAACAGTACCTGCCTTACTGGGGTATTGTGAGGATCCAAAGAGATAATTCACACAAAGCACTTAAAACAGTGCCCTGCCTGACAAGCTCAAGGAAGAGAAACTTTCTTATTACAGAAGCAAGCAGGCAAAGAGACTGAACGTGTGCTGCGCCATGATCAGGAGAGGTCTGGGGACGGCAGAGCAGTGCCCATCTTAGACGGCAGTGCAAGTGGTGACAGAGGTGACGCACAGCAGTGGCTCGACCACTCTCTGGAAAACTCGATCGAGTGTGTCGGTACAGATGGGCTTCTCTTTGCTGCAGCTGAGTGCAAGGCGCTTCCTACAGACTCTGGGCTGTGGGAATTGTCTGGTTTCAGCCTCCCAGGAAAGCATTTAAAGCTGAGACCTCATCATTCACATGCCTAAGAAATGACACGGTGAATAACGTTTCTTCCCAATGCTTCCTTCGTGGGCCCTGCTTGTTCTTTACCCCGATAGTGGGCAGAGGCAAGACGTAACTCAAAATGTCCTATTTTGTCATTTGCCAACAGGATGAGTTAAAGGTTAAAAATGGAGGGTTTGCAGCCTTCAGCAAAACTAGGTTTTCAGATTTATGTCCTGCTTCACTTATTTATGGGAAATATGTCTCTCTTTCTTCAAATTAAATGTATCTATAAAGAAAGTTTCATTAAGACAATAATGATAATTTGAAATTACATTTTAGAGATAATCTTTGTAAAGCAGCATTTTAAATTCTAGTGTAGAGGAGAACATCTATATAGTTAATTAAGTCTTGAAGACAAAAGTTTTGGAATCGGCTTTGATTCTAGCTTCTCTCTGGATTAGCCGTGTGAACTGGGGCAAGTCCTGCAGCTTAGCGGAGTCTCAGTTTCCCCATCTCTAAAATGAAGTTACATCACCTCCTCTTCTTTAAAGTGAAGCAATGTTATATGAAGATTTCTTTTAAGATTGAGACGAGCTACTTAAGGAGCCTACCATCACGTCTGGCTTGCTTAAGAGAGCTTCGCCTCCCCTCCCCCACCTGTGCCTCTGGGCACGCTTTGTGTAGGCCAGGTACATGAAAGGTGGGTGGGAAATCAGAAGGCCCCCATTAACAGAGTTTGAAGTAGCAATTTTTAATTGTTTCAGATAAAATTCAACTTAGGACAAAGAGAAGGTCCTGTATAATTTATCATTGTAATTATAAAAATAGATAACTTTTCAAAATCAATAGTCTTGTGGAAAAGGTCATATTATCCTACAGTCGTTCTAATGAAAATGCCCTCCATTTATTTAAGTCAGGTACAATTCGCCAAATGGCTTTCACGTCCTTCATCTCATTGCCTCGGTAGCACCTGAGTGGATGTGAAAGATGAGGCACAGGCTTTTTCGTCTCACGGACAACGGAATGAAGGCCCAGGGAAAGTCTGCCCAGAGCGGCACAACTTCTCAGAAGCTGACCTGGGCTGAGTGCCCTGGCTTCGTGAATCCAAATTAGACTCTGGGGCTGGTTCTGCCAATTATAGAATGGAAGAAAGACAGTTTAAAACAGCCTCACATGCAATCTGTGATTAAAACGTGGGGGAAATCTAGGTTTATATTGCAGCTTTAGTGAGTCCCAGCTTGCCACTAACTAGCTTACACAATCCTGAGCAAATTGCTGATATTTCTGGGTTTTAGTTTCTGCACATTAAAAATGAAACATCAAAAGAAAAAAAAAACTGAACTCAGGATGGCGGTGTATGTTAACTGGATTTATCGTGGTGATCATTTTGTAATATAGAATAATATCACACTATTATATCGTCCATCTGAAACTAATATTATGTCAGTGATACTTCAAAATAAAAAACAACACCTAAAAGACTAAGGGACTCCAACAAGCTGTAACGAGTAAAAGAAAATGCTGATTAGAAACAAAAAGAAGACAGACTATTTGGAGGGGAAGTTTCCCCTTCCTCAGCTTGGGATAGGCGCTGTGAACCCTGGGTCCAGGCAACTGCAGAAGTCTCAGAACACTCGTCAAGGGAACCACTAGCTGATCAGGGTTGGTACTCAGGGTGCATCTTGTTTATGTGTTCTGGGTGACCCCCTTGCTATTCAGCGTGGCCTGCAGACCAGCAGCCTTGGCACGACCAGGAAGTTCGCTAGAAACGCAGACCCACAGGATGAGCGCCTGCACTTTCACAGCGACCTAGATGGCTTTCACGTGCATTAAAGATCGAGAAGCACTGGTTCGAGTGATCTCTTAGATCCTTTACAGTTCTAAACGTCAATGACTGTAACTATTTTTTTAAGGAATTTTCTATGTACCTTGGTAGCCCTCCAAGTGTGCTAAACAAAGACTTCATCCTCTGTATACTAAAGGGGTGGACGAGTTCATCGGTACTTTTTTGTGCTCTCCTTTTGAAATGCCGAATGACCCACAACCAAGGCACCAGCTAACCCCTCAGGAAGAGTGAGCTGGAGGGAGAACATAAATCCACCACGGCCAGGGATCCCTTGTGCAGCTGTGGTCTGGTGGCTTCTGTGTAGTTAGCCAATGGCATGGTGAATCACCCAAGTGAGAATATGCCAAATGCGCCATCCACCCCCACAGCCCCGCTGTCGTTCGCAGAGCCTCTGGTAATCTGACAGAGCCCCGTCAAACATCTGTCCGTCTCCGTTTGAACACTGAGTGACCCTGGGCCCCGAGATCTGCAGAGAAGGACACGAAGTGAAAGTGACTACGCCTTACAAAATATCGGCTGCGGGTTGAGTTAGGGAAAGAGGAAAATGATAAATCTAGGAAGATAGGAGAGAATGACAAACTTGGTTGCCAATCTGATGCTTTTGTTGAAGAATAAAATACTGGCCAGGTTCTGTGTAAAACATTGAAAATTCTCTCTCTCTCTCAAGAAAAAAGAGAAGACCTGCGTTTCAGTCCCAGGTTTGCCATGGACTTGCTGGGTGACTGAGTATGTTACTTCTCTCAGGCCTCGGTTTTGGTCAACGGTAAGATTTCAGATGGCTGTGAGTGTCCGGTAGAGCAGCAAGCTTCATCCTTTCGTGAGCATCAGAATCATTTGGGGAATTTGCCAACATTTAAATTCTTAGGTCATCAGAATTTCTGAATCAATAAACCCACGGCTGAGCTGGGGCTCTGCAGCTGTGGCTGTGCTCACGACTCTGACACGGTGGCCCGGAGGTGGCCCCTGGTACGTTGCTGTCTGGGCGCTTGATGGTAGGGAACAACTCAAGTAGATCACTTGTAAGCTCGGGGTCAATGTTAGCTTTTAGAGGACAGCAGTTGTTCAGATGGGGAGGGACAATGTCACACAGTGTGCAGGAGCTTTCCCACTGCACCAGAATGGTTTCCTTTTCACCTGTGACATTTCTCAGAGAGCTCTGTGGGAATGATGGAAGGGGCTGAGGAAGGATGCACGTCAAATCGTCATGTATTGTCAAATCAAGAAAAGAAAGGCCATGCTGCACAGTGGGCAGGTTATGCCCTGGAACTGCTGAGTGTCCTCGGACTAGTCCCTCCCCCTCTCTGGGTGTCAGTGTCTTTATTTATAAAATGAGAGGACCCTTTAATATTCTTTCAAGAGTTAAAATACTATTGTTCTGTTATAGCCATGTACACCCTGGCTGGGCAGAACAGCTCCTTGCTTTTATTTCCTTTTGAGATGGAATGTACCTTTTGTTCCCTGAAGCTTTTTGCAAACATGCATCTGAAGGTAACATCTCCTTCGTCTGAAACTCAGTAGCATGCATCATCTGTCCCATATACTGTTCATTCTGATTACCTAATATTCTTTAAAAGAATATTACAGCGGCAACAGACTATTCCGTCAGACCAAGAGAGACAGTGCTTCTGAATTTAGAAACAAATCTTAATAGGAAAAGTCAGAGTTCTGTCTTACAATCCCTTCCACGGCAAACATCAACTTCAAGGTTACCATTTACCTAATGTTTACTGCCTGACAAGTTTTTCCCCGGGACTGCCTCCTGCAATCCTGGAACCATCTGTGAGGGTGGGGCGGTGAGCCCATTTTACAAGGAGGAAACTGAGGCTCAGAGAGCTTTCCCATGCTCACAGAGCTGACACGTGGCAGGTCACGGGGCTTGAACTCGGGGTTGTCTCAAATCCAGAATCAAATAGCAGTGATTAAGCTAGGCCTGCCTGTGCCCTTAACCATTGTGCTATTCTCCAGAACCAGGAATTTCATAAATACTTGCTTAGTGATCAACACATTGGTGATGCTCCTTCCAAATCTGTATCCCTTGTGAGAAAAGTCCAACATTATCCTGCAGTGAAGCAAAGCGTACCTGAAAGACTCTCATAGGAATGAAGCCTGAATCCTTGGCTTCTAGGAGCCCCCAGTCTCAACTGCTGAACTAAAACAACTGATGCAGGCTGAGGGCTCATCTCTGCAGCGCCCTCCCAGGGTGGCACCCGGGGCAGCAGGCAGGTCTGCCAGGACTGACTCAGAGATGCCCGCTCCCCTGGGGCAGTCATGGCAGATGTCCCCAGTGGGGGGAAGCCTGCCGTGGTGCCCTTGAGGCCAATGCAACGTCCAGAAATTCTCTGCAGCAGAAGCTGGAAGTGTTGAGAGGCAAAGAGACAGCCTGTTCATTGCTGAGGGAGATTTCAAAACTGTGTCAGGTCCATCCTTCCGCCTCCCTAGGGGCCCTCCGCCAAACCGGGACAAGCATCAAGCAATCCCACAGACCTGTTCTCAGCAGAGGCCATAAAAAATTCCTAATTTCGCCAGGAACACAAGGTTGCTGGAGGTACTGTTCTTGTTGTTTTACAAAATAATTTAATATTAATGGAAAGACGGTGGATAAAAATTTAATGCCAGTCTGATTCCCAAAGCGGCCCAAGGAACACACAGTTTTCTTTGTACTTTCCAACAGTTCAGGCTTTCCAGAGTTTTCTCAGTGATCATTGTCTTCATGAAATACTAGGACTGTTACTAAATTTCCTAGACTCTTAGATTTTATCAACTGCAAAACACACCATCAACTTCCTGAAAGGTATTTATAAAGGAGGAAACAATGAAATGGTTACAGTATATGTAAGTAGTACACTAATTTCAGAAACTCTCAAAGGCGAATCTTTGCCTTAAAATTGGGAACGAGTGCCCGTCTCTCCGGAAGGACGATGTTAGTACCCCAAGGCCGTGTGGGTCGACCGCCAGCACTGCCTGGATAGCGTGGCAGCTGGGCCGGGGGAGGTGGCACTCAGGTGCTGGAAGGGAACGGAGCAGCCTGAGACAGGAAGGGTCACCGTGCGCCTTGGAAAACCAGAGTGAGACATAACCTTTCCTGCTGTTTGCTAAGTTTTGTTTTGTGGTGGGCTGGATGTTCTGACAGAATAAATACACCTTCGAACTGCAATTCCTTGGTTGTGATCCTCACTCTAGGAAAATGAGTCACAGGAGGTTTTGGGCTTCTTGCCAGACCGTAGGCGGCTGTCCCCTGAGTCACAGGGGCTCACAAGGAATGGACCGTGCAGTGGACTAGGGCATGGTGGCGGCATCCAGGGCTCGGTCTGGGGAATGGGCATCACCCATGACCTCATAGCTGCTGGTTCCGTTTCCTCATCTGTTAAATGGGGATTATATCTACTGTCAGGACCTAAGGCAGGCCGCCCAAAACATACATATTGGCATATTGATTAGTTTGAATTAAAGTTGCTTAAGAAATGTCCTGTGCAAGAAGAAAACCTTGACCTCTCCCTCCCACTAAGAGCAGGAGATAAGTCCCCTACGGGATAGATGCCCTCGCTGGTCCTGAGGGCTGAGAGACAACCTGGTACCAGAGTCGAAAGAATCCAGGTTCGAAAAACCTGAATCAACCAGCCTTGTAGCACCTTCAACAATTCACAACCGAAGCCAGAGCTCTGTTCAGGTTCCTCGCTAACGGGATACCCAAACCTTGCTTCACATTCCTTTCCAATGAGTAACAACCGTCTGTCCCGTCAGTCTCTTCAGAAGTGCATTGTTTCTTTGTCTCAAAGGGATAAGATGGTGCCTGGTTCAATCTTTTCCTTGAGTCTACTTTTATGATCTGATCAGCATATTGTGAATGCCCCTATTATCATGCACCTATTAAATTGTTCCTCTCCTGTTATCTAGTCTTCTGGGCAGTGTATTGTTGGCCCAGCCAGAGGGCCAAAGGAGGGTAAACAGGAGGAATTCCCTTCTCCCCAACACTACCCTCTTGCACCTGGTGACGTGAGATAATGGAATGAGGTAACACAGGAAACACAATGGAAAGCTGTAAGTACTACGCCAGGGCCCAATATTATCACAATCTAATGGGCCTGCTGGCTTGGTTATTTACTGCTTACCTGATAGTTCACTACTTAATTTCTCCTCTAATGTAGTCAGTGTAACAAGCAGATCTTTTGGGATGAGCCATTTTTAAAGTTAGGTCCAAAGTACTTTTAGTTGTCCTGATGCAGAAAATTATTTGATAATATATCTCATTATAGACTTTTTTCATATTTTCCAAAAGAAAACTTGTTAAAATGGTTTCCAACTAGAGTATGATATAGATAAGATGTATATATGATATACATATGATATGATATACTTATGATATACATATGATATATGCACACACTCTGTGGTTTACGGACACTTGCACAGAGTATGTAAATTTTAAATGAATAAGCAATTGCTTATAGTAGCAATGAATGACATTAGGTTTAATAGAGATGAACCTATGAGCTAACAAATTTCAGGAAGGAAGATGCAGTAGACATCCTAGGGCTATGATTTCCAAGGGGACGACATCTTGGAGATCACATCCTTATTTTACAAGACAGGTTCAGTTGTGTGATGTTAAAACATAGGGCTTGTAAAGTGTCAGAGTTGAGACTTTAATCTTTTCTACTGCTCTGAGTTAAAAAGTTATTTTTTCCATGGGGACCTATATCTATAGAGAGAACAGTGTTGCTAGAGGTATGTCCAAGCTCAGAAAATAATATGAGGTCTCTGTCTCACTGTGTCACTGGAATCTTGACCCTTTGGTGACACGTCAGTAAGAGAGCCAAACAGTAGGAACTTGACCGCTGCCAGGGAAGGGCAGTTGCTATTCACTCCAGGTCATCCCTCACCCCCTCCCTTCTTGCCAAAAGCCATAGTTATTAGAATATAATATAAGCAAGAATTATTAGAAATGAGCATTACCTAATTTATAAGTAATTATCTTGGGTTATTCTGTTTAAGTGATATGTAAAGAACTGGGAAAAATAAGACATGCTTGTGTGTGGTTTGTATGAGTGTGGGAGGTAGAGTGAGATGTAGTGGGTGTGTGCCTCTGTGTGGGGTGGGGGAAGAGAGACAGAGAGACAGACAGAGACAGACAGAGACAGAGAGAGAGGTTGCACTGGAAAAGCCAGGTGAGAATATGTATACACACACACTTTCTTAAATCTTAAAAGTATACACTCATTTGAGCAGTTCACACACTGCAGAAAGACGTGAAGTGAAAGACAGAAGTGTTCCCATCCTACCGTCCCATTCTCCAAATGGAACCACTGGGAAACAAGTTTAAAAAAAACAGTGCTTGGAAAAAGGACTCGTGGGCACGCACAACAGTGTGGTAATTGCTCAGGGGAGGGGATGTACGGGGACTGAAAGGTAATGTAAAAAAAATACAATAAAGATTAAATAAACAAAAAGCACTCCCAAGAGTAAACAATAGTGCTTGTGCTATTGGTTTTAGAAAAATGTAGAGCTGACCAATGCCTTGCACCAACATATTGGTGTTTCAAGATGGATTAAATGTAAAACATAAAACAATAAATTAGATATTAAAAAAAACCTTTCAGAAAAATGTAGAAGACTATAGGCTTATCTCAGAGTTTCAAGAGGAGCATTTATCCATTCTAGAAAATACAAATTACAAAAGTACAAATACTAGACAATATAAAAATTATAAAGTTATATGGCATGAACAAGAGCTTAGAAAAATATCTGCAGTGCACATGCTAATGAAGTGGTTAATCTCTGTTATACTTACAACCTCCTGAAACCGAAAACAAAAAAAATTGCTAAAAATAAGAATAAGCATTTCACAGGGAAGCCAATTCCAATAGCATATAAACATATGCAAAACTACTCAGTTATTTAAGAAATGTGAGAAATGCATGTAAAGGTAAATTATAACCATCATAAATGACAAAGAGCAATCAATAATACTGCTGAAGGGAGAGCAAGAGAGGATCTGTTCATACAGAAGCATAAATAGATGCAATAGATAGATGAGAAAAAATTACCAGATATTATTGGTGTCTTTTCTTCAGGAAAATGGGGATTTATGTGGCCTTTCTTATATTTTTCTAATACATAAAAAAAATGTGCTTAAAAATGTAACTAAAAAGGAGACAAAGAAAATTAGGCTAATTGTGGAAAGAAAAGTTTTACCTGACAAGAATGGTAAGAAAGAAAAATACAGAAATTAAGCCTCTTTATAAGGTTAAGTATATTATCATTCTTTCCTGGATTCTGAATTTTCTGTTCGATTTCACCTATTTATAAAAATATTTATATATGATTTTTGGCTTTTTATGGATCTTGTGAAATATGCAGATCTTTGATTTCTCTAGACTCTAATCTGAAGGGGGCAGCGGGTCAGACATGCAGCCCCAAGTGGACATCAGTTGCTCACCGCTGTTTACTAAACAGTTCATATGATACGAAATAAACTTTTACCAAGAGCTTAATTCTATTCTGTTTCTAAGCCAATTTCTATTCTCTTTATTTAGAGAGAACTGATTCAGGGCTATATTGCATTAATCACTGTTGTTTTTTAATTCAGTACAACTTCTGGTAGATATATTCTTTTATTATTTTAACTTTTTGATACTTTATATATTTTCTTTCAAATAAACTTTAGAATTACTATGTCAAATTTCTAAACAAAGCACTAACGAAACAAAACCCCAAATGAAGCTCCATGGAAATCCAATGAGATTGCATTAAATTGATGAAATAATTTAGAAAGAATTGATCTTTAAACATGTTCTCTTAAAAAACACAAAGTTACCTTTCACTAAACTTATTATTTGTAAAGGGCCTTTCTCTTCCCTTCCATTGTAGTTCCTATTATTGTCTATATGCTGTTAGTCCCCTCAGCTGTCCCACTAAAGGTACTGGTTTCTACGGTCTCAGGTGGAACCGACTTGCTCAGCAGCGTCCCCGATGACCCTGAAGTGGGCAGTCCCCGGGAGACCCACTGAGAAACACTGCTGTAGTCGTCGCCTATGTTAATTCTAAACACGTCTTTAATCTTCAACTTCTTGATTCATAAACTCTAAAAATAAAAGGGTAAATATTAAGCCCTTGTTATAAATTAGAAAACACTTTCTCCCTTGTCAACAACATCCATCCTGATTTTTTTTACATATCTTTACTGTCTAGTTTTTAAAAATATTTAAATTATCTTTTATTCTGTAACTTTAACTGTTGGCGTTGGACGGCTTTAGTCATACATGCTGCTTTTAGTTCCAAATGCAGGCAGACTGCCTTCTGCTAGTCTACAGTTTCTCACTCTGACTACCTGTTGTTAAGGGCTAGTTTTCTTTTTAAAGACTTTATCTATTTATCCTTAGAGAGGGGAAGGGAGGGAGAAAGAGAGGGAGAGAACCATCAGTGTGTGGTTGCCTCTTGTGTGCCCCCCCATCAGGTATCCGGCCTGCAACCCAGGCATGTGCCCGACTGAGAATTGAACTGCTGACCCCTTAGTCTGCAGGCCGGCACTCAATCCACCGAGCCACACCAGCCAGGCCTGGGGGCTAGGTTTTTTGATTTAAGCTATGTATTTTATTTTTTTAAATAGGAACTCATAGATGCTATGCACTATAAGGTCTTGCATGTTGTATATATTGTCTTTCTTTTGCCTTTCTGTAGTAATAATGATATTCTTACGTTATATTTTCTTCCCTCCAGAATCCTGCCACATTTTCCATTGTCTTATAAAATTTAATTTGTCATGGAACATTTGAGGCCTATTTTTTTCTTCCTTATAGGTCATTCACTTTTTCTGAATGGAAGGTTAGTGCTCTCAGATGATATAATAAGGAGAGAATGAGAGTGTTTACTTTTTCCTTTGGAACCCAGTACATCCTTTTGGCCTACTGATTAATTTCATTACAGATATGAATAAATAAATAATATATAGCACGGCATAGTAGTTAAGAGTGTATGTAGCCTCTAGTTATATTTTCTGTTCAACCATTTTTAGTTGTCTAACCTTAAGTTAATTACACTCTCTGGGTGTCAGTTAATCATCTGTAAAATTATAATAATATACGGCAATAATAGGGACTTGTAATATATGTAAACTGTCTAAGCTCAGGGGCGGCATTCAAGAATTATTTATTAGTATAATTATTATAATTAGTTATTGATGTCAGGTTTAAATACAGGCACGTGCCACAAAATGATTTTTCAGTCAACAATGGACCACATACTATAATCCCATAGACCAGCGTTTTTCAACGGGTGTGCTGCAAGACTTTTAAACACAGGCAATACCTGACTATTTCCCCTTAGACTGCCAAATAAAAAAATGACAACAGCCAACACAACAATAGTCATCTGGTGTGAATGTATCAAATTATACCTATTTTTTTCAGAGCAGCAAAAAATACATTTTTGGTGAACCACAGAATTTTAGCAATGAGTTTATATGTGCCATGAGATATAAAATGGTTTAAAATCACTGCCACAGATTATAACAGAGCTGAAAAATTCCTATCGCTTAGAGACAGGGCCATCCCAGTGTCTTAGGGCCACGTATTACTCAAGTGTTTGTGGTGATACTGCACTGAACAAACCCTTTGCACTGCCACATTATACAATTATAACACATACAAATAATTATGCGTGTCTAAGAGTTGATAGTGATAATAAATGTCCACGTTACTGGTTTGTGTATTTACTACACTATACTTTTTATTATTGTTTTAGAGTGTGCTCTTTCTACTACTAAAAAAAGTTTGCTGCAAAACAGTCGGCTGTGTGATACCGGCAGCAGGCTCATACATCTTCTGTTTATTGCATCTTTCGATGGCATTATTTTCTCTTGTGCTTGATTTCATCTTGTGTTGCTTTTTGTGCCGCAACCTGCTGTACAGGCTTGCAGCCTAGGAGCCGCAGCTCCGGCGTGTGGCAGGCTCTGCCGCCCAGGTGTGTGGGGATGCACTCTGCGGCGTCTGCGGGACGACCTCACCCACGATGCCTTTCTCAGAACAGAGCCCCACTGTGAAGGGGCCCATGGCTGCATTTTTTCTGTTTCACTTTTTTCCATTCCGTCCCTCACTAACAGGATGGTTCTGCGTGTTGCAAACACGGCACCTGCCTGTGTATTGGCCGTGTTTACTCCAAGTGGTTTGCATCTCTACGTCTCTTTTCTGCGGCATCTGGCATCGTTAGCTACAGCCTGAACTTTGTGTTCTGCCATACTGATTCTCTTTCTTACTATTTTAGATTTAGTTCTTAGTTTCTATAAAGAGTGCTTAGCTTTCATTTTTGCCTTATTAATAACATCTTGTTTATCATCGCACCCTTGACATTTGGTTTCATATTCTCTTTCAATTTTTGGTAAAGAATAAGAAAAAAAAACTTTTGTTATGAAAAATTTTAATTTATCATAAAGTACATTTTTTTCCCAATAAAAGCCTTTTGCAAGCTAACTTTCTCTCTTTCTGTCCAGCACGCGCAAGAGGGAGGGAGGAAGGGAGGGCAGGAGGAAGGAGGTGGGGACAGAGGGAGGAAGAGGGGAGAGAGAGAAATGGACTCATTGGTAGTTTTCCTGCATAGCTGCCATGCTGTTTCTTTGTTTAGATGCTTCATTCTGATGTGGACCTTCTCATAAAGTCTTCCCACTTGCTCAGGTATAGTGTGAGCAGATGTCTCTGGATTCTGCTTGCACTGATACTGGCTCAGCTTATGCACCTCTGTCTCTGCAGAGCCACAGTTAGAGTTCGGTGTTGTTTTTGTTTTGTTCAATTGCTGTTTTATTCTGTGTATCTTTTGCATAGAGAGGAGGAAAACTGCACATGGCTTTTTGGAAACATCCAACCCCACTTCTCTAACAATTTGACAATTGGGCAGTTAGACATCAGTTTTCTTTTTGTCGTTTTAAGGGCTGGATGATGTGTTTGTGTGCTTCTGTTAGTGTGCATGCACTGCTGTGTCTCTCATCTGGTGCTAGTAGGCGTGCAAACTATAGCAGAGTTTCCAGGGAGCAACTTGGTAATACGTATCACTGTTTTAGAGGCATGTGCTTTTTTTTTTTTATAAACTTTTTTTTCCCCTAAGATTTTATTTATTTTTAGACAGAAGGGAATGGAGGGTGAAAGAGAGGGAGAGAAAAATCAATGTGTGGTTGCCTCTCACGTGGCCCCCACTGGGGACCTGGCCTGCAACCCAGGCATGTGCCCAGACTGGGAATTGAACCGGTGACCCTCTGGTTCGCAGCCCACACTCAATCCACTGAGCTACATCAGCCAGGGCTAGAGACATGTGCTTTTTGACCCGGGAATTTCATTTTAAGAAACAGATTAGCAATCAATAGTGTACAAACATGCCAGCAATGGCATGCTTATTTTATACTTGTTTATAATGAGAAACTCTCAGAAGCAATGCAAATATCTAGCAACAGGTGCTTGTTAGATGAATCATGGTACATAATTTCAATAAACGTCTTGCAGCTATTAGAAATGATGTATGTTGATATAAAAGGTAGGTAGAAAATAGCAGTGTACACAAGAGTTGACCAAATAATTTATGTAAAAGTATGTCACTAATTGTGAATAAAAGGCAGTGTTAACAATGATTATATCAGGGTGTGGGGTTTTAGCTAGTTTTCATTGCTTTTTGTGTTTTAAAAACAAGAACGTTTGTGAATTGGTTTTATAATCAGAAAAACAGTAATAGAGCTAAACAAACAAACAAACAAACAAAAAACCCATGAGACACATCCACATTCCCTGCTCCCACCCCCAGAGTAATAGCGACTATCTACTGAGTGCTCTTTGCCTAGTACCATGTAAGGCCCTTAATTATCTCATTTAAGCCTCTGTGTAGCTCAGTGAGGCAGACATTAGTGTTTCAATTTTTGGTTGTGAGACTTGAGGAATGGAAAGGTTAGACATAGCTCATAAAAGACATGCCTGAATGTGAGCCCAGTTCAGTCTGATTTGAAAAGGCACCATCTTCCCAGGGGTCCCTCCTGCCTCTGAGGACTGTCATGTACATCCTGATGCTTTTACATGTTACAGGTTTAATGGCTCATTATTCAAAGATCTGAATACTAGTCCTTATTTCATACTTTAAATATGAACCTAAAAGAGAACTCAAGGGATAGAATAAAGACATGCCCAACAAAGGAAGGTATAAAAGCAGGACACATTAAGATTCATATTTCAATGGAAAGCATTGAGCCTTCTCTTTAACATGTCATCAGAGAGTGTCATTAACTCTTTCAAGGCATCGACTGAACGATTCGATGCACCAAAGAGGAAAATTTTCTTCAAAATATCCTCAGGATCTGAGGATTTTCCGAATTTTCATGTAACTTTACCCAGTCATCAGGCCAATCATGTTGTATACTTGGTTTTGATTTTGAAAAAATTCAACCGTTTTCATCATAAACCCAAACTCCAGCTGTCAAATGTTTTCTTCGGAATCATTAACATTCTACCCAGACTACTGCCCCGTCAAATCAGTCTACTTTAATTTCAAAAACAGCAGCTAGGATTCAAAACATAAACAGCAGCAACGACAAAGATGAGGAAGCCTGAGAGCACAGATACGGCAGGGACTGGACATTTAGGGGATTAAGAGGGAAACAGCGATTTAACAAAGTTTTAAACATCTCCTGGAATCTAGTTGATACCATTTATCAGACTGGGTAACTATATGTAATACAACAAGTAAAGAAGTTAAAAAAAAAACAAACAAAAACTCAAAACACCAAAACGAAGTCGTAACAGGTTAACCATACTTGTTCCCCACCCCAAGGGCAACGGCGGTGGGTACCAAGGAATCTGGGGTCAGAGCAATAAAACGAAGGGAGAACATGGCATTCAGAAGGTACAATGATGGCAGCTCATCTGGCATCAAGTGCTCATAAGAAAGATTCATAAGCATTTAATAGCACTCACTACCTCACCAAGGAACAGAAAACGAAAATCCCGGAGTCGGGTAAGTAGTGTGTGACAGAGTGGAATGCCGACAACCCTTCCCCACCTCCTCCTCCTCCAACAAGGAGGCCGATATGAATGACGATTTGCTGATTAAGAGTTGCAAACACAAGGATTCAGAAACTAAACCCAAACTATTAGCCAAAAAAGATAATGCTTACTTGTAAAATAAATAATAAAGCGACGAGGACTTGATGCAAACATAACATTCCTAGGCACAGATAAATAATCTAGGATACAAAACAGGCTCCTGAATTCTGAGCCTGCCAACAGAAGAAATGCACAGTTCTCCACCTGGCCACTAACTAAAGGAAACACGAACCAAGTAAGGAACACCAGAGTACGTGAGGATGCCCTGTCCTCTCAACGCAGATGAATGGGATGGTCCACCTGGTTTCTTTCTCTATCACAACAATAACGACTGAATGAACGATGTAGCTTAGATTCATCATAGCTGTATTTTCAAAAAGCAAGCCCTGGGAAACCCCGGCAGTGTCTCACAAAAACATTGAACTTATCCCCAAGTCTTTGCGGATACAAGTCCATAGATTATCGGCAAAGAGCACATACATTATTTTAAAGGGAGTGGCTAAACAAATTGGCCCAAACAGAAATGCAAATAAATGGATTAAAAACTGGCTATCTAACCGTATACAGAGAGAAATCGTAATTGGCAGTCCGTCTAGTTGGGGAGAAGTTTCCAGTTGGGTCCCACAAGGATCCATATTGGGTCCCATTTTGTTTAATATCTTTATAAAAAATCTGGAAGACAAAGTAGAAAATGTGCCAATTAAGTCGACTGAGGCCACTGGATGAGGATTGGGGGTTAAAGTACACTGGCTGTGGATAAATGCTACTGGTCTTCAGAAAGACTGGTCATCACAGAGAATGGGACTTCTAGTTAGTTGTAGCTGTTTAATGTATTATTTAAAAGAAAACTAATTCCAAGCATGAGAAATAAATGGACTTAAAAGATCTTAGCGGCTTTGTATAACACCAGACTGGGCACCACAGATAAAGGCAACGCAGAGGCTCACGACCCCCACAAAAGCAGAAAGAAGACTGCCCCCACACAGAGGTGTTTTCGGTGCAGCTTTATTTGGAGAATTTCAGAAATGCAAGAATTGACATGGTGGAAAGGCAGGAGTAACTAAAATTTCAAATATGTATATACTTAGTTATTGGCATAAAAATAAATAGGGAAACAACATAAAGCTTAAGTGAAACAAAAAGGAGAGCTGACAACTTGAAGACATAAGCAAGAAAAGTGGGTAAAATTCATCAAAAGCAAATTCTATAAACACACACACACAAATAGAAGAATGCAAGGGATAGAATGGACTCTTCTAGCACTAGGATAGAGACTTTTTTTTGCTGTTCCAGAAGACATGTGGGAAAAAGAATTGTCCAGTAGCCCTCTTATTGGTTTGAGGTCTATTGCAAAAATCTTTAGTGCTTTACAACGTGATGCAGACAATTGTGAAAGTGACACCATTTGTCAGTCACTGGCTCTCATGGGAAGACAGGTGGTTTTCAGGTGAACTAAATATATAACTGAGGTGGAATCATCTTTTTAATTTTACATTATTTTTTGTCACTTGTTAGCACTATGGGTCATGCACTTGCAAAGGATTGGAAAACCCAACTCCAGCCTCAGAAATTTTAACCTTGCTATGCAACTTTGAGTATTTGACTTTCCCGAAGAGTTTTAGTTTTTGCATTAGTGAAATGACGGTATAAGAACCATGTTAAGAGCTGCAGATACTCTTGTTAAAAATAAAGACTTACAGGAAATTCATACAGAATAGAGATGGGAAAAATGGGGAAGTATGCCGCGGAAGCAACACGGGCTCCTGTGTGGCCGCGCTTCCATTCCCTTCCTCCCTGACCCCCGGGCAGAAAGCACAGTACAACCGTCACTCTGGGTCACCTGACGCTCAGTGTCCACCTCTAGGACACCATCAGAAGGAAGGTGAAAAAGTCGATCCCTTCCCTACTGACTGATTTTTCCAGAGCCGCCAACAATACCCAGTTGATTTTATGTGCCCAATCTTTAAAAAAAAAAAAATTGTAAGAATTACAGAGGGAATAAAGGGGCATTCTTGCTAAAAAACAGAGTGGCATGATTCATGACGCTCACACAAAAGAAAGCACTGTGCCATCAGAGTCCAATGTGGGTCTCCCCGACCTTTCCTGCTGGGGCCCAAAAGAAACCACGGGAGTCAGAGATGCCAGACGGTCACCTTTCGGTTTTACCCTAATCAATGCAGCTGTAAGTATTCTGACCTAAGAAATAATCAGTAAAATTAGAAGTCGTTCATTTGCTATAGATTTTAAAGCTAAGACCTGTTGATTCAGGATTTCCCTGCTTTGACGTGACTACTTCTGACCCGAAACATTCCTCTGTGGAGAACCCCCTGTTTTAGGGAAGGGATTGCATCCTACGTGCTATTCATGTAAAATACAGAAGCAAACTTGCCAATAGATCTGGAGACCATCGATTTTGTCTTAAAAGTAATGTGTACTGTTTATAATAGTTTAATATTTTATTAACATTTACCTCTTACTAAGTGCTTACCATGAGCTGGAGACTATGTTACCTTCTCTATACATTATACATAATAATCTTCATAAAAAACCCATGAAAGAGGAATTAACGCTGTTTTACGGACGAGAAAACTGAGGGTTTTAGCCAGGCTGATTTTCTTTAGCCTGTTGTCACGCAGCTATTAAACAGAGAGTAAATCTTGAACCTGACTGACTTCAAAATATTTTTTCAGCAATATTATGCTACATAATAACTCCTGATGTCTTGATACTATGCTTGCTGATCAAAGAAAGTGGAGAAACCACTTGTCTTAAAGAGTTTTAAGACTAGGACAAAGATCTTACTGTTTCTGGGCCTCAGTTTCTCATGTTTAAAAACAGGAATTGGACTAGAACAGAGGTTTTGAGCTCAGTGGTACTGCTATTCTGGGATGGGAAATCCTTTGTTATGGGGGGGCTGTGTAATGCGCTGTGGATGTTCAGCAGTATCCCTGGCCTCTACCCACTAGATACCAGAAGCAATCCCTTCCCTGTAGTGTTGACAACCCATAATATCTATAGACATAGCCAAATGTGCCTGTGGTTTGAGGACCACTGTACTAGAACTCTGGCTATGTTGGTTGTTCTCTCATATTCTATGTTCTGAATTGTGGGTCCAACTTCAGCCAAGAGGATGAGTTTTTTCATTGCTATGGGGCACCTCCCTCTCAGTACACTGAATTTGAAACTCTGAAGCTCTCTAGGTTCAGTTTGCTGTAAAACTGCCACTTTCCAGGTCTTAAATTTGTCATTTAAATGCAAATTGGAATGAAAAAAAAAAAAAACCACAGGGTAGATGAAAGTGAAAAAAGATCAGATGTTACTAAGCGAGCTTTGCATTAGGCAACTGATTTAGACTCATTTGAAATGGCAGTCCTATGAGATAGTTTTCATTTATTTATTCATTTTCTTTTCTTTATTAAGGCCACCATATCAGGCCAATCATAAATTGGGTTTAAATAGCACTCTCTCATTTGACAGCCTGAGAAAGCCAGAATGTTACGTTGGAATCTACTGATAGTTGTCAATAGTGAAACCTCAGACATTGGGAAGAAACTGACAGTTTCCCAGACCTGCGGTTCACAGGCTTTGAAGGGCCATACTTCGGATTTGTATCCTTACAAATAACACCTGCCAGGAAAGGAGTGCCTCTGGTTACGGAACTGTCTAAAATCAATGATCAGATCTATGGATCTGGGGAAACACGAGTGAGTCAGAAGCTTTCACTGGATTTGCTCCAAATAAAACTCAATAGTAGACATTATTTATAGTGTCCTATCCTTGGAATTAAACTGACATTAGGAATATTAAATTGTCAGTTCAAGAGTTAGTGCTACGGTGAAGGAAGGTTTCCAGATGGTTTAGAAGAACAGTTGTTTCCCTAGTTCCAACACTCTGAACTATGCTGTCCAGGCACACCCCAGGACAATGGAATCAGAATCGCTGGGGAGGAAACCTCAATGTCAGTATTCTCAATGCTCTCGCGGTCATTTGACCAGGTACTGAAGATCGAGAACCACTGCCTTAAAGAATGAACTGGGTTTACAGCTGTGCGGGAACTACTCTTTGAGTAGGCTTATGAATGAGTGAAGAGCACAGAATCTGTAGGGCTATAAAGAGCAGCAAGGACTTAAGCAAGATAGTGGCCTCCTGTAGTCAAATGCTTCAGTGATTTTTAAGTGGTACATGTGCAAGGCATTAAGTAATTATCTGTCACTTAAGGAGAAAATTATTCTTTTCTCCCCTTCCACTTCTCTTTCTATCCTTCTGATGACTCCAAGGAGAAAGTCTCAGTTTGTTGCTGGTGTGTCTTAAATACATCTCTGTGCTTGCTTATCTCCTTCTAAATCAAAGGAAATGCAGAAATGAGGGCCAGCATATAGTAATAACCTAGAATTTAGTAGCATCATTACGTTTTTATTTATTTATACTTATTGAGTATCTTTTAGTAAGTAACACTGTTTTATGTGACATGAAATCTACTTTTTAAATAAATTTAAATAATGTGAGTAAATTTAAGTAAATATAAAGTAAGTAATAATACACATCATACTGATATATTAAAGAAGTCACAGAGGTGTTTTTAGATAACTATGGTTTGGGCAAGCCTAATGTTAAGGTCAAGGACATCTGAATGCTCTGTCGTGAATGTAGGCCTCCATCACTAATTATCTTTATGATTGGGGGGAAACTACCCATTCCCTTCCCTCGGCCTTGGTTTTCTCATTTGTTAAACAAGACCTTGAACCTCTATTGCGGGCATTCTTCTATGAGTTTAAGAAGCAAGGAGGGCTTGCCCTCTAGGTTTACCTTGTTGACGTCCAGGCGCAACTTCTCACTGTTGGCGCTGGCGGCCTTCTCGGCTGCTTTCTTTTGGCGCTGGGGTCCCCTTCCAAAGAAGATGTAGTTGACCAAAGCATATTCCAGGAGGGCCATGAAAACAAAGACAAAGCAGCCCATCAGGTACATGTCGATGGCCTTCACGTAGGGGATTTTAGGGAGAGTCTCCCGGAGGTGGGTGTTGATGGTGGTCATTGTAAGGACAGTTGTAATTCCTGGGAAAAAAATGAGAGTTAGAATGATAATGTTCCTATTTCCTTGCTGCTCTCATTATAGCTGTACAGATTACTGTACTCTTTCCTCATTCATATATGTACGCCATAAAATATTTACTGGGCGCTTGTTACATACCAGCTCTATGGCAGGCCCTGGAGACAAGCATAAATCATCAATTTATAATAAACATGAATCACTTTAGAACCTGTCTTTAGTTACATGTTTATAGTTATAGTTATTTATCTAGTGGGAGGGGGTTGAAAAGTGGATTTAATGCTGCTCTGTTAAGACACTTGTGTAGGCTGAGTGTCGAGAATATGGAGAAAACCCAATGAGCCTTGTCCTGTAGCAGCGAAGAGATCAGAACATGGAGATTTTGGAGTTGCACTTTGAAAAATAAATGGGAGTTATCCAGGCAACCAAGGCCTGAGGGTCAAAAGTGAGGTTAGATCTTAGGGCATCGGTGGTGAAAAGAGCTTTCTGTTAAAGAGGGGCTTGTTTTGTGGGGTGAATGTGTACAGCTCACCAAAAAACTCTCAAGAAAGTCAGCATGGGGGCACGAGGCTATGGTGGGAAGACTGGTGAGGAAAGTGAAGGTTAAGAAAGGGCTACCTAATGGAGACCCATCCATACACAGCCTAATGAGGAGTTTGAACTTGAAATTATAGGCAACGTGGGGCCACTGACCAGCTTGAAGCAGAGAAATGTAGGGACAATTTGTGTTTATAATAATCACTCTGGTAGCAGCATGGACATTAGAGAAGCATACAAGACAGGAATAAAGAATACCTGTTAAGAGTTTTTCAGAATAGTATGCTAGTTAGGAAGGGGAAATAAAATAATTGCAACAGTACTAAAATTAATCAATGCATTATATAGATGATATGGAGAAATGATGGTAAAAATTGGGAAACTGGAGTTGTAAGGTAAGAGAGAAATTAAAAATCTAACCCTTGCATTTCTAGATTGAGCACCTAGGCATGTAATACACAAATAAATTCAACAGAAGTATTACAAGAGTCCTTACGGACAATGTCACACTCAGTGATGGCATTTAAAACTGTAATTATTTGTCTACCTGAGTAAGCATCCCTAACAGTGGGGAGCAGTTTCCCTCAGAGGCCTAATTGGAGGGATAAACAGAGATATGTTGAAAAAAGCACCAGGGGTCTATAGGTCTGAGGATGGCAAGTTCCAGCTTTGTGAAAATAGAGCTCAGAGTCAAGATCACACAGATAGGAGGGGATGAAGTCACCATTAAGCTGGGATCTCTCTGACTCAGAAACCTGTTTCCTTACGCACTATCTAACAGCACATCCCAGAGGTTGTTTCATTTCAATGATTTTTAAAAAACATGTTTCCTGATTTAATTTTTTAAATTACTTTATTGTTGTTCAAGTATAGTTGTCTGTATCCTCTCACCTCCCTTCCCCCACCTCCTCCAAACCCACCTCCCTCCCATGCCTTCATCCTCCCCCTTGGTTCTGTTCATGTGTCCTCTATGTGGTTTCTGAACACCCTTCTCCTCATAGTCCCCTCCCCTCTCCCCTCTGGTTACTGTTAGATTGTTCTTAATTTCAATGTCTCTGGTAATTTTTTTTTGCTTTTTTCTTTTGTTGATTATGTTCCAGTTAAAGGTGAGATCATATGGTATTTGTCCCTCACCGCCTGGCTTATTTCACTTAGCATAATGCTCTCCAGTTCCATCCATGCTGTTGCAAAGGGTATAAGCTCCTTCTTTCTGCACAGAATTCCATTGTGTAAATGTACCATAGTTTCTTGATTCACTCATTTGCTGATGGGCACTTAGGTTGTTTCCAGCACTTGGCTATTGTAAATTGTGCTGCTATGAACATTGGAGTGCATAGGTCCTAATTTTATCTCTCAAATAAGATCACAATTTTTGTCTTGTTTGTACACATGCTCATAAAATAGATACAGAAAAAATAAATTTGAGCATCTGATGCTGAGCATGGCCAGAAAAACCCTGGTCTACCTCAGAGTTAGGTGTCATACAGTCTTCATATCTTTTTCCAATATTAGTCCTTTTTGAAATATTTTCTAATTTCATTTTTCTCTTCATTACATCACCTACAGATTACCCTGTATATCATATATATCATAATACTGACAATGCTGATTTTACTATTTATCTAAATCTCATTTGCAGGTATTTCTGACCTAGTAATAAATTGTTAACATAAGTTATTTAAAAAATTTCTTTTAAAAAGTAAATAAATTACTTATTCCTCAAATAGATATAGAATAGATAACAAACTTTTACTTTGGGACTTCCGGCAAGATGGAGGCGTAGGTGGACACACTGTGCCTTGTCACACAACCAAAAGAGGAAAAACAGCAACTTAAGTAAACAAAAACAGCCAGATCTGACAGAAAATCAAACTGAGTAGAAGTCCAACAACCAAGGAGTTAAAGAAGACACATTCATCCAGACCGGTAAGCGGGGCGGAGATGGGTGGAGAGCGCGCGGCAGGACGGCGGTTTGTGGAGCGGTACTGGCAGCGCTGCAGCTGCCGGGAGACCCGCGGCGGGCGTGCCTGACCAAAACGCGGCCAGCACCCGGCCCACCCGGACCCAGTGGGGCCGAGGTTGGTGGACCAGGCGGGCCCTCATTCGTGTGCAGATAAACCGGGAGAAAAAGCTGGGAGCAGAGCAGACTGAGCAGCAACCCACCAACGCGGGGAAATAAGACCTCAAACCACCAATTGAGGGCACCTGTGGGGGCTGAGGCGGCAGTGGGAGGAACTCCCGGCCTCACAGGAGAGTTCTTTGGGGTGACCCACAGGGACTTGGAACTGTACAGGCCCGTCCACTCACCCCGGAGACAGCAAAGAAGGACCCAACTTGCTTGTGGGTAGCAGTGCTGAGAGTGGAGCAAGCGCCACTGTTCTCTCAAGACCCGCCCCCACAGACAGCGTCACAGAATAGCGACGTGAGTTGACCCACCCTGGTGAACACCTAAGGCTCTGCCCTTAAAGTAACAGGCGCACCAAGAAGAAAATGGCCCAAATGAAAGAACATATCAAAGCTCCAGAAAAAAATACAACTAAGTGACGAAGAGATAGCCAACCTATCAGATGCACAGTTCAAAGCACTGGTAATGAGGATGCTCACAGAATTCGACGAAAAATTGTCACAATTACTTGAACAAATGAAGGATAATATAAAGGAAATGAGTGGAAATCTGCAGGGAACCAATAGGGATGAGAAGGAAATTGGGACTCAAATCAACGGAGTGGGCCAGCAGAAAGAAAAAAACATCCAACCAGAAAAGAATGAAGAAACAAGAATTCAAGAAACTGAGGAGAGGCTTAGGAACCTCCAGGACATCCTTAAACATCCCAACATCTGAGTCATAGGGGTGTCAGAAGGAGAAGAAGAAGAACATGAAATTGAAAACTTATTTGAACAAATAATGATAGAGAACTTCCCCAAGCTGGTGAAGGAAATAGACTTTCAGGAAATCCAGGAAGCTCAGAGAGTCCCAAAGAAATGGGACCCAAAGAGGAACACACCAAGGCACATCATAATTACATTACCGAAGATTAAAAATAAGGAGAGACAGCAAGAAGCTGTCTAGAAGCAGCAAGAGAAAAGGAGACAGTTACCTACAAAGGAATTCCCATAAGACTGTCAGCTGATTTCTCAAAACAGACCTTGCAGGCAAGAAGGGGCTGGAGAGAAGTATTCCAAGTCATGAAAGGCAAGGACCTACATCCAAGAATACTCTATCCAGCTAAACTCTCATTTAGAATGGAAGGGCAGATAAAGGGCTTCTCAGATAAGGTCAAGTTCAAGGAGTTCATCATCACCCAGCCTTTATTGTATGAAATGTTAAAGGGATTTATATAAGAACATAATCAGCTAAAGAAAAAAGCAAGCAAAATACAACCAGAGACATTGAAATTAAGAGCAATCTGACAGTAAGCAGAGGGGAGGGGAAGGGTTTTCAGGAACTACTATAAAGGACACAAGGACAAAACCAAGGGAGAGGGTGGAAACGGGGGGGAGGTGGTTTTGGCTGGGGTTGGGGGATGTGGTGGGGGGAAAATGCAGACAACTGTAAGTGAACAACAATAAAGTAATTAAAAAAACTTTTACTTTGGAATAATATTTACAATTTCATTCATTTCTTTATTTAGCAAATATTAACTGACCATCATTCACTATGAGACATGCTACAGATATGCATATAATGGAATCAGAATTGGATATGGACCTTTCTCCAAAGGATCTTTCAGTACCATGAGGAAGATGACATCATAAACCAAATAATTTTAAATTATAATAGTGGGTGGTCTACGAAGGGGAGATCGATAGTATTTTCAGAAGTCAAGTCACAGGGACTTGACTTGAACAGGAACTTCTCTCTTCCATCCTGGAACCGCCACAATCTAAGCTCGATACAGAGGCCAAAGGGATCCCTTTAAGACTGACATCAAATAACCCAATTAAAAAATGGGTAAAGAATCTGAGTAGACACTTCTCCAAAGAGGACATGCAGATAGCCAATAGAC
Source organism: Micronycteris hirsuta (assembly GCA_004026765.1). Classification (NCBI taxonomy): domain Eukaryota; kingdom Metazoa; phylum Chordata; class Mammalia; order Chiroptera; family Phyllostomidae; genus Micronycteris; species Micronycteris hirsuta. The sequence continues at coordinate 78,057 of PVJI01000202.1, forward strand.
ATATGAAAAGATGTTTAACATCAGTACTCATCAGAGAAATGCAAATTAAAACCACAATGAGATAACATCTCACACCTAACAAAATGGCTATAATCAATAAATCAACAAACAACACGAGCGAGCTGGTGAGGATATGGAGAAAGGAGAACCCTTTTGCACTGTTGGAGGGAATGCAAACTGGTGCAGCCACTGCCGAAGGCAGTAGGGAGATACCTCAAAAAATTAAAAATGGATCTGCCTTTTGACCCAGCGATCCCACTTCTGGGAATATATCTGAAGGAATTCAAAACACTAATTTGGAAGAGCATAAGCACTCTATGTTCATTGCAGCATTATTTACGATTAGCAAGGCATGGAAGCAGCCCAAGTGTCCATCGGTAGATAAGTGGATAAAACAACTATGGCACATTTACACAATGGAATTCTACTTGGCCATAGAAAAGAAGAAAATTTTACCCTTTGTGACAGGATGGATGGACCTGGAAATATTATGCTAAGTGAAAGAAGCCAGTCAGAGAAAAACAAATACCTTGTAATCTCACCCATACATGGAATCGGATGAACAAACTGAACGAACAAGCAAAATAGAGACAGACTCATAGATGGAGAGCAGACAGCAGTTGCTGCAGGGTGAGGGCAGGGGGTGGGAGGAGTGAGCAAAAAGGAAACAGGGCTCGTGGACGTGGCCAACGGGGTGGTTGACAGTGGGGTGGGGAAGGCGCTATAAGGGGACTGAATGGTAATGAAAAAAAAGACAGTAAAAAACAAAAAAACAAGAAAAATTAAATAAAACAACTGAAACATAAAAAATAAAACATGGCACTGCAAAAAATACAAATAAAAACTATATCATGTCACTTCTTTCCTCGATGACTCTATGCGCAGCATAAGACCTTTCCTGTGGCCCCCAACCGCTTCGTGACCCTCTCGTCCCCTCTCACACACATTCTGTCTGCTCCTGACCCCTCTCTGCATTTGCCTCACTGACATGCTCCCGGCCTGGAATATTTCTATCCAGGTAACTGTCGCTTTTCACCCTCTTCAAGTCTCTGTTCCACTGACGTTTTATGAATGAAGTCTACCCTGATTATTCTAAACTGCATCTCCTGGCACAACCAACCTTCCCCTTCCTTACAGAGCTCATTTTCCTCACTAAACTCACCATATAATGCAATCTGCATGGCTACCCAATTATTGTCTGTCTTTTACTGCTGCAATACAACTTCCAGAAGGGCACTGCTTTATGTCCAGTGCCTCGTGTATCTGGTGTGGCACAAAGGTGTTTTAACAAATCCGTGTTGAATGAATAAATAAATGACTTCTCCAAGTAAGTAATGATTGAATTGAGAACTCCTGGTGGAGGAGGTAACATTTCACCATTTCGAAATAATAAAGATTATGTCAAAGATCATAAATTTACTATATCTGGAATAGTAACATAAAAATGTTCATGAAATATAACCTATTCTCCTCTTTCAGTCTTATAACAAAAGAAAAATAAAGCATAAGATAAGTGATATCTTACATGAATTCTCAACAGTTTTTGCTTGGTTTTCTCCCGCCCTCTGCCATGCCACACCAAAGTATTCATCAGACTTTAGAATTCTTTGCTTAGCTCTTTGTTGCATACTACACTTCCTCGTTTCTTGCTCAGTAAAAAAAAAAAAAGAGGGAAGGGAAGTCTTCCCAGGTAAGGAAGCACAGATACAAATTGAATAATTATCAAGCAATATTACATGAACTATGCTTCAATAAGAATATCACCCTGATGGGACTAATTTCATTACCAACAGCTATTTAGTTAACTAATTTTGACATGAAAGAGCTTTAATACATGTTTAATTGATTTAATGCTGAATCAGATCCTCCAAAGTCTCAGAGTCAAATCCTTGTAATGTGTCAGTCTGGTTTCACCAGGCATCACAAATTTCAGGGTAAGGAAAGTACGCTTGTGCGCGCGCACACACACACACACACGCACACACACACACACACAGTCAAACTCCACAGGAGAGAGAAAAGGCCCACCTAATGCCACTCTTGCAGCTGAAGCATCATAATTAATCCAGAAGGAGACCCAGGAGAGGATAGTGATCAGGATGGAAGGCATGTACGTTTGTAGGATAAAGTAACCAATGTTTCTCTTCAGCTTGAAACTGAGGGACAACCTGGGGTAGGAACCTGGAGAGGCAATTTTAGAACATCATCATTATCAATCAATACTTATAAGACACTTTATCTTAAAGGCTCATAAACAGTTTGTACACCTCCTCAAATTCAATTTTAGCTCCTGGTGAGGAGCACTTTCTTCTGCAAAACATGTCTGAGAACACTGGGTTTTTAAATGGCAGGGGTTACTTTGGGTTGAAGATATCCCATACTCGGTAATTAAAAGAATGCCCGGTTTTCTCTGCTCAGGCTCATATACTGGATCAAAGATACTCATTCCCTACAACTGTGAGGACAAGACAGTTTGGGACAGTCCTTAGGTCTCCCCTCAATGGTTTCTCAGCAAGTTCTCCCAGTATGTTTTGTTTTGTTTTGTTTTTGCATATGAGAATAAGGTTCCACACTCTGATTATAGTAAAAGATAGCTCTCTTTTTTAAATTTAGAGACAGAGAGAAAGACAGAAGGGAAGGAGGGGAGAAAGTGAGAGAGAAAGATTTCCTGTTCCACTTATTTATGCATTAACTGGTTGAATCTTGTATGTGCCCCGACCGGGGATTGAACCTGCAACCTTAGTGTATCAGGTTGATGCTCTAGTTCTAACAAACTGAGCTGTCTGGCTAGGGCTAAAATACAAAGCCTCAGGATGATTTTAAATCTGGGGTCAAAGGATATACTTTAGGTAATGCAGCAACCCCTAAAAGTTTTGTGAAGGTTTTCATGTGTATGCATTATTTTTTTTCTAAAATCATGGCATCCATCAAAGTTCGAAAGGGATTCCTGACCCACTCAAAGGTGGAGAATCACTATTCCTGAGCAATATTTGTAGGAGCTTTAACTAAAAAATCATATTCCTGAAGCTGGGTCCTTTGTGGTGATCTGAGATTCACACGTTAGAAAATATTTATAACAGAACACAGTCTTAGAACATAAATGATTCACATTGATAAACAGGGTGTGTATGGGGTGAGGAAATAAATTCTAAGTGACTGAAAGAAAGTCTTGTCTAGCCTTCTTGGGCTAAACCAAGTGTCTTCATATTAAAGTGAGAGTATTTTAAGTAGGAACTCATTTCTACAGAGTTCCAGGAATTCAAAAGACTTCACACTTATAAAAAGTTTCTGTTCTTATTATTTTTTTAAATGATTTTATTTACTTATTTTTAGACAAAGAGGAAGGGAGGGAGAAAGAGAGGGAGAGAAACATCAATATGTGGTTGCCTCTAGCATGCCCCCTACTGGGAACCTGGCCTGCAACCCAGGCATGTGCCCTGACTGGGAATCGCAAGGGCGACCCTTTGGTTTGCAGGCCAGCACTCAATCCACTGAGCCACACTAGCCAGGGCTTATTGTTCTTTTTTTTTTTTTAAAGCAAGGGGCTGCACTGTATTCTCACTAAATCATATAACTCTTGCCCGAAGTTGTTTGCAGGGACAGGAAGTGCCTCAGAATTTCCAGTTGTAGTATTAGCTACATCTGTGTGGGGAATTCATGTTAATGAGAAAACATAAAGAAGAATATTCCTGTGGGCTTATTATTTTCCCCTGAATGACGATGTAGCAAATTACGCCTTCGCTGGGCTTTCTTATTAAAAATTTGTGCTGATGAAACCAAGTTTAACAACCTAGAACCTCAATACTGCAAGAGTAAGGATGGTGAAGCCATCAGGATGATCTCAAAATCTAGAAGAGTTTTTAGTTCCTAAACAGGAGGTTATGCTACACAAAGAAACCCTACCCTTTGAGGGAAAGGTGATTCTCCTACCCTGCCTCTCGGAGAGCTTCACTGTGGTCAGACTTGAGTGAACTGTGACTTGATTATCTCCAGTGCATTTGAAAGAACTATGATCACATCTGTGAGCCGCGTAAAACTGGGCGAACGACTATGACCCAGGTCTTCATTTCTTTCTCAATTCTGCTTCCAACAACTATTCCCTTCTCTGGCAAATGAGAGACCCAGAGCTCAGCCTCCCAGCTCGGCAGGGGGTGCCCTGCAGGAGACAACCTGACGGGCTGCAGATGAACAGTGGGGGTGGGAACTGAGATCTGAGCAGGTCTCAGCCTTCTGGAGTCGCCATCCTTCCCTGGACCCCGTCCTGAAATGGGTGAACCCTTTTTTACAAAAGACGATGCCGACTCTTTTGCCCTAACCCTTCCCTGATACGCACCTGTGGAAAAAACAACCTTCTTGGTGATAAGTTTGTAATCCACGATGGAGAACTGGGGAAGTTCAATCTTTGTTACTCCCGTTACTGCGTTATCATCCCCACGCCAGTAAAACTCAATGTCATCAGTTGTATATCCATCTGGAAAAGAAAATACAGACACACACAGACAGATACACAGAAGACAAACAAGAAACAAAACAGAAAGAATGAAGTTTAGAAGATGAACTATGTAAATGATAATAGCTGCAGCTAAAGGCTGTTACTACATGTTAGGTACCATGCTAAGTACCTCAAGCATATTACCACATTTAATCCTCACAACAAACTCAGGAGGGAATTATAATGAGGCCCACAAGAGGCATCAAAGGCTTAGAAAAATTAATTGCTTGCATTAAGTCTTGCAACTAGGAAGTGGCATAACTGGGGCTTGAACCTAGGTTTATGTGGTTATGAATCTCATTTTCTCAAGTATTAGCATGTTATTACATAACCCTGGACAACACTCTAAGAGAAGACAGAAAAAGAGAAAAATCATTTAAGATATCAGTATAGCACTGAAGGCTACCAAACTGTCCTGGCAATATAAAATACTTGAATTATAACATGTTTGGGTTTCAGGTCAGACAAGAACTGATTGTTAAGCAGTGAGTCATCTTTGTTAATACTCATAGACATGATCTCCAAATTGGATTTTGTAGCACATCTGAATTCCAAAAAGTTCCTCCAAAACAAACCTCAAAACAACATTGACTCCAACAGTTTCAAGGGATAAATACTGTACAAAGTTAGAGTGTACACTATCCACGCATAGTACATTTAGGCGGTATGCTTCCATTCATTCAGCGATTATTTCCTGAGCACCTACTATGCTCATCAGTGCACAGTTGCTGGGGATGGGACTCTGTATAATAAAGACCTGTCCTCTGTTATAGTGATACTTTCAATCCACGGGGAAGAGTAGAATAAGCGCACATATCCTAAGTAATAAGTGCACATAAAACCGCAATGAATAAACATATTCGACTGCAAACAATGCTTGCTGTACAGGGAAGCATGCGACAAAATCCAGTGGATATTAGTATTATACAAACTAAGCCACTCACACCCCTGAACAGCATACATTCTTTGCATATCACATTTGTTTCTTCAAAGAACTTTTGCATCTCAACAGTTGAATTCTTACAAGCATAGGAAAGAGGACAGAAATTGCTCTCCCGATGTCAAAAGCAACAGAACCAATTAAAAAGACTGCTTAGGTTCTTTGCCTTTTGGCATTTGACCAGTTAGCGTAACAATAAGGACTAGAATGCCAATCTGTGACTCTTAGCTCTTATGATCTTGAACAAACCACATTTCCTCCAAAGAGAGAGAGTCAGATCTCCAAACACAGTAGAAACAAATCATTTTTCAAAGAACTGAAATGCCCTCGATTTGAAAATTTATATCAACCACAGCACAGCTCAGCAATGTCTTAACTTTTCTAGAAATACAGTCCTCATTCATAGGAACCAGGACTATTATCTGATGTAGAAATACAGTTTCTTGGAAGAGTTACTGAGACTTGAATTTTTAGTTTTGCAACTACAGGCTTCTGGATGATAGCTAAGGATTTTAAAAAGCCTTGTTTAGTTGAAAACATCATAAATTACATAATAATCAAAATTGTAGAGTTTTCTTATATGATCCGCTACCAGAATTTTTATTAGTGTGATCTCATTTAGAGCCCTGTTTTGTTAGACATTGTCTTTCCTCATACAAAACTGATTTTTACAGGAAAGTCCAGGTGTTAAGCAGATTCTCAGAAAAAGAGCTTCCAACTGCCCATTGACCTACCTCATTATAGTCTTAACCTAACCCTTGGAACTGAGGCGTCTGTCCCAAGGGACAACTGCCCTTTTTCTATGATTGCAACTTTCCCAATATGGCCATGGGAACCCTCACAGTCCAGAGCTTCATCTCAAACAGAATCCCATTTCTCATTTGTCATCTGCACACATCTCTCAGTTATGAAATTGTTTTCAGTCAATGAAAATTCCGCCTTTGTTAAAATAGTTTAAAATAAAAAAATAAAAGAAATTTGCTCCTACAATCAACCTAGATTTGTATTATTTGGAATTAGTGTTTTGAGGTTCTTTGGCTAAATTCCATAGTAAGAGACAAAGAAGGACACTACATAATGATAAAGGGAGCAATCCAACAAGAAGATATAACCCTTGTAAACATTTATGCACCCAACATAGGAGCACCTAAATAGGTAAAGCAATTCTTGATGGACATGAAGGGAGAGACTGACAGTAAAACAGTCATAGAAGGGGATTTTAGCACCCCACTGAACTTCAATGGATAGATCTTCTGGGCAGAATATCAACAAGGGGACAGCAGTCTTAAACCACACAGTAGGTCAAATGGATTTAATTGGTATCTTCAGAGCATTTCACCCCAAAGCAGCAGAATATACATACTTTTCAAGGGTACATGGAATGTTTTCTAGGATAGACCACATGTTAGGAAACAAATCAAGTCTCATTAAATTTAAGAAGATTGAAATCATATCAAGCATCTTCTCTGACCATAATGGTATGAAACTAGAAATCATCACAGGGAAAAAAAAATAAGAAACACACATAGACACGAAGGCTAACTAACATATTACTAAACAATGAATGGGTTAACAGTGGGATCAAAGAAGAAATCAAAAGACACCTTGAAACAAATGACAAGGAGAACACAACAACCCAAAATCTATGGGACACAGGAAGTAGCCCTAGGAGGGAAATTCAGAGCATTACAGGCCTATGTTAAAAAAACAAGAAAATCTCAAACAATATAACTTTACACTTAAAGGAGCGACACAGTCTGAAGTGAGTAGAAGGAAGGAAATAATAAAGATCAGAGCAGAGAAACTGAAAGAGAGTCTAAAAAAGTACAAAAGATCAATATAACTGAGAACTGGATAATTAAGATTTTGGAATGTGACACCATAGTGCAACATGGTATGTATACTTCTTGGCTAGTGCTGGTCTCAAAACCCCAGTCTTCTCGACTTCGTTTTGGGTTAACCAAGTATAGAATGTTGCAAATGGAAAGAAAACGTCTGCTCTTGCATCACTGATTTCTGAAGATGAAAGACCAACAACCCATGACGGTGCCATGATGGTCAAGTTCAAAGCCAGCTCATATACTGTGTGGGATTAGCTGAAAGCAGACCTAGTTTTCTTTCCTTTTTCTGTGAACTTTCTATGAAGGAATAGTTAGCAGTCTCTCAAAGTGGTTAAAAAAATAAAACACAAATATATGTGACCTGACTTTTAGTTTTCATAGAAATAGTGAGTGAAAAATAATTAGATTTCTTTGGAAAGATATCAGAAGGAGGAGATGAGCTGGAGCTCCCCATTAATGTCTTGCAAATTAAATTCCTCTTTTATATTTTATTCATGGGATTCTAGAAACTGAGTCATTAAATTGTATTGTATTGTAATCATCAAAAATATAACCCAGATAAATTCAGATGGCCTATGAATAAGCCAAAATACAAATTTATTGAAATTTACCTGGAGGAATTAAAACTGCATAAAATGTTGTAAGCCTCAAATCAGGACAGATAAATATATAAATTTTTAAATGTATATAAGACATGAATGATGGACATACTTTCTTTCAAATACTGATAAGAACATGTAGTATATAAGAGCTAAGGAGTAAAAATGCCACTTGAGTAAAATTCACACACTGAACATGTTCTCACAATTATGACATTATCTTATTACATAACATAGCATTTTGAAAAGTTTTTCCTCTCGACGTCACTCTACATGTTTATTTTGTTATCTGTTAAGTACGTACTTCATTTTAGAAGGATTTTACTGTATAAATCATATGAACTAGTAGCAAAAAATTAAACATAGATGGCCAACGGGAACATTCAGAATAAATAATCAGCGACATCATTTCTTTTCAAGTGGGAAATTAAAGTGACATTGTTTTCTTGTTACTTATTTAAACTTAGTTCCTTGTTTGAACTGCTGAAGGTTACAGGGCAATTACCTATTCTATTTCTCATTGTATCTAACAGAGCAACAGGTATACAGTGTCACAGTACTTGTTTTTACCTGTTAATTCTCAGTCATCATAACCAACTGGTGACAACGGACAATTCTGGGCTAGTGCAATTGGGATAATTCACGCTAGTCATAGGTGGAGTCGGTATTTTAGGAACTATCTCATCTCGAATTACCTGCCCTATATATGGTTATCACAGCAAATTAAGAATGTTTTTCAATGTAATACCTCTTTGTAAATTTAGCACATTACTGTTCTATTAGTATTCTAAATTTTACATGGTTACTTCGTCAGTTTTAAGTAACTTCTTGTAAAAAGTTATGTTCTGGGAAACACTAAACAGCCAGATGGGCTCATGGAAAAGGCTTCTACGGTCCATGTCCTAGGATTGACTGCACATTTTGGCCCCTCTTATGGTTACGATGTTAAATATAAACATTTAACAAAGTTTAGGAAATCCTGCAATAAAGAATCTGTTTAATTTTACTCACCCTTGGAATTTCCCAAACCCACTGGGCCAGATACATTTTCTTAGGATATAAAAAGTTCCCACCCAGCCCTGACCAGTGAGGCTCAGTCGGCTGGATGTCATTCTGCAAAGCGAAAGGTCGCCAGTTCATTTTCCCATCAGGGCACATGTCTGAGTTGCGGGTTTGGTCCCAGGTCAGGGCGCATATGAGAGGCAACTGATCGATACCTCCCTCTTTCTCCCTCCCTTCCTGTCTCTAAAAATAAATAAATAAAATCTTTAAAAACGCCGACCCAGGTGTATTTCATTAAATGCTGGAGTTATTTACACATTTTAGGGTGATTTAGTTAACATTCTCTGAAAAGCCAGGTAAGCCTTTGAGAAGGCTCATTGTTCCTCAGAAATACATCTTGCTTCTTCGGTAGATTAAACATTTTCTTTGCTCTTAAAAAAAGTTTCGAGGAGAGAACAAAACATTTGCAAATAACAGATCAAACTGCCTTTTAATGGAGCAGGGCAGATAGACATTTCAGGGAAGCGCACAACTGAACGGAAGACAACAAGCGTTTTCACGACTCTGGGTGACCACTCAGAAGTCTACGAGCCACCATCCGAGCGCACTCTGCCTCAGGCAGATGCCCGGATGCTGTGCAAAGGTGCACGACTGAGTACAGTCGATGGCCAATTACAGGTGCAGGGAGTTTTCAAGAGGGAAAGACACGCTTGTCAGCCCCGACTCTCCATTCAGCAATGAAAATGTTCCAGGCACTCTGGGTGATTGCCCTGGCTCCTTAATTGCATCTTATTCTTCACTCTGCTCTTTAGATGGACTGCTAGGCACGGTTTTTGTGCTGCCCAATCATTTTTAGACCTTGAGCAGCTCAAAATAATCGACCCAGGGTATGTCAGATGATTACCTAGTGGCATCTTAGGAAGGAAGGACACCATCAAGTAACGGCCCAGTGTTCGCCCCGCATCAAAGATGAGCTATTTTTTGTGTTATTACTATTTTCAAATTCAAATCTTATGATGTAAGGGAATAGGAAATCAATCACAATCAAGTAGGATGCCAGATTTGGTGCTTTCAAGATCATTTCTTAATTTGAATTTCGATGCAAATCTTACTGTTTGCTGTCCCTGTATGGAAGCAGGGTGATCTGGTGGCTGCGGCTGCAGGTTTAGCTACGCGGTATTTCTTTAGCTCGCACTCTTATGTTTGGAGAGATGAAGCAATTACGTTGGTGGTCCAAGGGAGATAAACCAATTAAAAATGATAATAAACAAACACTGCCAAACAACAATAATAATCACAGCTGCCAGTAAAGAGCCCTTAGGTGTCATACACTGCCTTAAACTCTTTACATGCCTCTGTTTAGAACCCTATAAACTAGATGGGGTTAGGTTACCAGGAGTCTTCCCTGCTCCCTAATGAGGTCTTTTCCGGATGCCTGAGCCTGAAGTCATAGAGAAGAGGCAAAGAACTTTTGGCTATAGGGATGGATAGACTGGGGTTTCTCAAATTTAATGTGTATAAAATAACCCAGAAATCTTTTCAAAATGCAAACTCTGGTTAAGCAGGTAGAGCCTGAGATTCTGCAATTTTAATAAATTCCCAGGTGGTCAGGATGCTGCTGGCCTGTGGATCCTCCGTAGGACAGCAAATGATTTGGAGATTTTCAGAGCAAAAGTCAATATCCCCAGGCAGGGGAGTCAGGCAAGGAATGTCTGGTATCTAGTCGGAGCTAGAGAAAAACAATGCTTCTTCTGAACAAAGGTTTTCTAAGTTCCCAAATCAAAATATCTTCTCCCAGTTCTGCTTCCTTACAAGGGACATTATGTGGTATTTCTGATACTGGTTTTCCTTAATAATCTATGACCGATGATCGTGAATAAGGGCAGTGATAGCAGAGAATAGAGAAATGGGGTCTAAAGGTTTTTGGTAAATTTGTATTCATGCCACGTTTCTGTGAATATTTAGCCTCATTAGGACTAACAACATTCACTCTAGCATTAGATCTCTGCATCTTTTATTTATGTTCCTCAATGGACTAGTCACGAACCTTTCAGGTTTCCCCTTCTTCTAATCTATGCTATCCATGCTGCTGTTATTGTTTATTTGAAAAATGCGTTGCTGCTGCCATTTCTTTGCCTAAAAAACAAGCAAAAACACAAAACGGGAAATGAAAATACAGAGAACTTCTTGATGGCCTTCCCGTGGGTTCAGAAGAAGTGCAAATCCTTCAGAAAGGCACTGAAGCCCCACTTCTGTCTCCCTTGCTGTCACATCTTCTATTACATTTCTTCCTCTTCCAAAGCTCCCACCTTCTGCCCACACTCCAGGGATCCTTTGACCTCCAGGCCTTGGCTCAAGTTGTTTCAATCACCCGAGATATTTTTCTCTCCGACCAGATTCCTGCAAACCTTAGGTGCCCATCCCCACATTCTTCTTTCCCAATATGCTGTCTCATTCCCGACCCCCCGACCCCAGGTTGGATCCTTCTTGCTTTCCTTCCTGATGTTTCCAGAGCACTTTGCTTTCATTTTTGCTCCTAGTTCTCACAGCCAGTTCTGCATGAGAGGATTTGTAGATGAGTGGGTTCCGGCCAACAGGCTACCCTGGGGGGTGAAGAACCAGGTCTGAGACTTCTGCATAGCCCTTCTCCTCCTTCGCCCAGGTCTTAACTGCCTTGCTGCGTTGAACTGTCACATGGTGACCCTTTGCCTGTGGCTCACCGGCGACCCCTCTTAGGAGAGCAGCGATGCATAGACACGACTTGTTGAACTGCAAGGTGGCAGAACTGCAAACCTGAGCATCCTCTGCATCGTGGGCTATGGAATTCCCAGGCGCCAGCCCCAGAGTCCCTAAAAGGCAGGCAGTGGCGAAAACAGCTTCCACATTGAAGTAAAGGCCACTGAGTTGAAAGAAACTTCCTGATGTTGCGGACTTTTAACATATATTGCCATTCTTAGGTGAGCAAATGTATCTTAGGAGTGGCCATGGCCCTAGGGTGATGCCTTTCTCTGGGCTGATAGATTTAGGAAACCAATCTGCCACAGTTGCCTCTGGAGGCAGCTGATACCTCCAGCTCAAGTGGAATAATGCTCCCTGGCGACAAGGGGATACGGTCACATGGAAGAGTTCGTTAACTCAAGGGTGATAATAGAAGAAGTTTAAATTAACAAGGCCAATTGGATGGCCTAGGGGTATGCACAGCTGTGTAATAAAATGCCATCAAACATTACACCAACCCATCTGCTTTCTAATTTGAGGTGGCAGAGGAAGTGACGGCCTGCCCTACCGGTGCTGTAAGTGGTCTGCGCTTCCCTCTTAGCCCTTCCCTTCATGCCTCCACGTTGTGACTGGGGTCAGCTGAGGATGCGCATGTTTAAGGGTGTCAGCTAGGAGCTCTTGCAGAGGACTTTCTGGCCTTTAAGTGTAGCTGGCCTGTGACATGGACTGTTAGCATGCGTCTTGACTAATAAGAAAGGTTTCCATACGGCTCTTAAGCTCCAGATATAAGCACCCTTCCTCTCCTCTCTGCTTACATAATACCCTCTCTATTGGCATTCAATAAATTAAATTATCTGGTAAGAAATCTACCTCCTATACAGCAGGTCCTCCAACAATGAATAACGTGTTTCACTCAATGTTGTTTTGTCATAAGGTTGACGGACGCTGTGGGAACTTAACTCTTGTTTACATCGATTAGCCAATGATAAAACTGATTTCCACGTAAGTCATTGTGCTTAAAATTATAGGACCTGTCAATGATGTTAAGTGAGGACTTGCTCTACTCAATTGTGAGTTCTTACTCAAACAAAGAGCATGCATTCCAAAATCTGTGACCATGGCTTGGAGCGGAAAGTTAGCAGATATCAGATTGCTGGGACAACTGAAACTGTGTTTGGTGAGCAGTCTTATGCAAACAGCAGGAGAAAGGAAAGGGAAATGAGGCATGCTAGCTGCTCTTATTCTAACCTAACGATAATTACATCAGTGATTTCAAACCAATAAATACCAAAAGCAAACGTAATTTTCAATATGGTGGGGTGTTTAGGTGATTTTTGCAAGTTGTTGCAGCCTCCTGAGTTGTAGCTCTTGCATTTGCACACTGAATATTTGCAATACACATTGTCTAAGACAAGTTTCCCAAATGCCTAAAAACAACTAAGGCCATGCCTTCAACTGGACAGCAGATAAGTCCAATGTACGCGGTACCTTTCGCTGATCCTACCAATCCAAATTGACTTTTTTTATTAGTAGATTGGATATTTGTATCTTAAATATTCTTCAACATCCAACATTAAAGCACACTATCCACAAAGATTTAATAAAGCAAAACAAAAAACCTTAGGTACTAAAACTTATTTCCTTAGTCCCTAAGGATTATGCAATTGCAGATAATAGGGTAATTTTCTGACTGGAACCAAACGCAACTGATTTTCAAATTCAAGGGCTGTTTCCAAACCACATTATCTTATAGAACTATGGTTCTACATTACAAATGGTTTCTATGCAGAGAGGGAAAAATATAATGATATAATATTACCAACACAGCAAACTGGTATTTAATATAATAGCCCTGTGACTTAAAGAGTGATTCACCTTAGCAGTGTCCTCGAATTTTAGTGAGCCAACCATTTACTCCAGGACCTGTTAAATATGCCTATTCGTGAGCTCTACCTACAGGAGGTCTAACTGTGTAGGTGCATTAATACATGTACCAGCTGATTCTGATATATGCTCACACTTTCACATGTGGAAAGAATCTCTGCTCTAGAGTTTGAAAAATTCCTCTAAAAATTCAAGACTGTTTTAGGGCATCCATATCTTTATATGTTCTTAGATGTGGGGTATCCTGGGGACTACGGGACTCTATGTCATCTTGGAGTCTACATCTGAGCTAATGGACCTCTCCTCTGGCTTAAAGTACTTCGGTCCAAATTCGTCACTTCCGTATGTCTGAAATAAAACTCTAGCATGCTCTGTGGGCTCTACTCTCCATCACTCACCACTCGTACCTCGGACCATGACTACATTGTGCCATGCCTGCAGAGCTGCTATCGCCGCCAAACTGGTTCCCCAGCTTCCACTTTCATTTCCCGATAGTCTAGACTCTGGTCTAAGTCTTCCAATGGCTTCTCATTGTGCCTTATCCTAAAACAAACCAACCTCCTTACGTGATCTGACTCTGGGCCTGCCCGCACCTTTCAACCAAACTGTACTGGTTTTCGATTTGTTCTTTAGAGGAACAGCAGGTCATTGGTGTCTTAGGGCCTTCGCACTTGCCTGGCGCTCCATTCGCGCAGACACCCACAGGGATGCCTCTTCCTCCCTGCTTGGGTTTCGGTTCCAGTGACCACCTCGTGCGTGAAGCCCGGCCTCTGTCTATTACGCTGTGCTGTGGCCCTGCTTCCCCACAACAGCTGCTCTCTGTGTTTTCACCTCCTTTAATTTTCTTTATAGTTGATCACTCAGGAATCAGCGTCTCTATTTGTCTATTCCATTGTCTGTTTCTGTGCCCTAAATGTCAATTTCTAGAGGGCGGGAAAGCAGGAATGTGTCTATGCGGCTCACTGGGGTCTGTAAAACATCTAGGATATTGCTGGGTACATAGCAGAGGCTAAATAAGCGTTTCTGAATGAATAAGTAAATCCTGCTGATTAACATCCATGTAAGACAGTGATTTCAACCAGGATGCCACAGCACACTGGCGTGTGGCAAGAACTGTTAGAACACGCAGTACCTGACTATTGAGCCAGGGGCACTGACCTCTTTTCCCTTCGATTGTCAAGTAAAAACAATAACAACAGCCAAAACACAACAACAGCCATCCAGTGTGGATGAATCAAAATCATAGCTATTTCCTTTACCGTTGGCAAACATATATTTTTTGGTGTGCTCTAGAATTTTAGCGATTAGTTTATATGTACCATGAGATGAAAATGGTTGAAAATTGCTGATATAAGAGATAACATCAGTCTTATCACCTCTACGTGTTCAATATAAACCATAAACATCATTAGTAGGTATGCCATTTAAACTCTGTCGGATTAATAACTGACTTTTAAAAAGAAGTACTGGATGAGAGCCACGGCAAAGTACGGGGCTATATAAATTCACAGATGGGGAGACAGCTGATGATTTTTTATTTCGATGGGAGCTTTGCCACTGTGTATTATGTACGGCAGTGTTTGGAGGTTTATTTAGTGTTCATACTATAAAGGACTAGGTCCTCTTGGTTCACACTTTATGCAGAGATGATATTTTTTACAAAGTGTCTTATTTATATCACAAAAAAAGTGTATTTTGAGTCTTACTAAAAAAATGGACTTCTGTTATTAACCTATTGACATACTACTTTAGTTCTTATTCCTTATTTTGTTGTCATCCTCAAGTTTCACCAACATAACAAGGCACTGGGATGGATACATGGTTTTAAAATAAAAGGAGCAAAGATGAGGTAAGTGAAATTTTAAAACAGAATTTAAATTTAAAACAGAGTTTAGAGCCAAACACACACACACACAAATAGAATCAGATGAAGGCAAGGGAAAATTAATGTTTCGCTAGATTTTTAAAATTTGCAAACTTATTCAAATTTAAGCAAGTAGGTCATTGAATAGGGTAACTTGATATCATAATTTGAGATTTGTTGTAATAGAGAACCACCAACATAATTTAAAGTCTTCTTAAAGTAGTAACCTTGAACTAGGAGATCCTATCTGATCTGAATCTGGTTCCTCTATCTTTACAATTTATGCTAGAGATATGGCATATTAAAAAGGATGACTACTGTGGATAAATTCAGGGTCTCTGCCCCCCACTAAAGCCAACCTCAATGGGAACTGCTCCTCTCCTCAGGCCCTGCTGAAACTGGACTGTACCCCCACCCCAGCCAGAGCTGATTATGCTGGGTTGGATGTCTTCTCTAGGCTGGATCAATCACATCCCTTCCCTAAGAATCTGGAACTAAATAGCAGAATAAGGAAAGGTCACGATTTGGAAAGGGAGGGGAGAATTAGGAACAAAGAGACTGTAACAGGCTGTGAGAAAGTGGGAAAAGTCAATGTGTGGAGACAGAACAAGGAAGCAAAGATATCACAGGAGAACGTCCGTGGGGCTCCTGAAAAAAATCGGAGGGAGGCCGAGAGGGACATGGCAAAGAAGAAGTACCTTGTCCCTGAAGCCTCGTGCAGGTCCCAGCACCCAAAGAATCTTGGATATCTCTGGAACCCTCGATATGCCCAAATAATTCTGGAATCCTTTTTTGGGATGTCTCTGAGATTGCTTGTTATGTTTTTATTCCATACTTATTTCTTGAATGCCTACTATATACACGCATGGTTCTCAGCACTTATGGCACACTGCTTTAAAAAAAAGATGAAAAAACACTTCTCACTGTGAATGCATTCCAGCAGGGGAATACAGACCACAGAGAGTAAGCATAACAAACAGGTGAATTATGTACCGCGTTAGAAAGTAATGTGATTTATATGCTACCGACAACAATGCAGAGCAAGGTAAGAAGTATGCAGAGCAAGGTAAGAAGTATGTGGAATCCTGGGAAGGCCTTTAGGTTGCCATGTTACACAGAGAGATCACTGCAGGCCTTATTGCAAAGCCAACATATGAGCAAAGACTGAAAACTGATGGAGAACTCAGTAGTGAGCCTGTCTGTGGAACTGCCTGTCAGGCAGATAAAGGAGATGGTGCAAAGGCCCAGGGCTGGGATGGTGACTGGCGTATTGGAAGAACAACAAGCAACCCAGCGTGGCTGGAACAGAATAAACAATGTGAAGAAATAGGAGAGGAGGTCAGAGAGGCACTGGGGGAAGGAGCATCTGCCATGAAATCACACAGGTTTTTGTTTGGAATTTAACTTCGACTCTAAGGGCTTTTGGCAAAGAAATGACAAGACCTGGCATGAGCTTAAGGAAATTATTCTAGCTTGTATATGACAATGATCAATATGGGGGTTGGTAAAGTGTGAAGAAAGAAAACCTGTCAGAAGACTTCGGTAGCAATTTAAGTAAGAGGTAATGGGACCTTACATCATGGTGGACGCGAAAGAGGTGTTGAGAAGTGGCAGGATTTTGAAAGTGTTCTGAAGTCTCAGCTAATAGGATTTCATGTAGGAAGTGAAATACAGAGAGCAGACAATTACTTCATAAGGTTTCTGCCCCGAACAAATGGAAGGATGGAGTTGACATTAAATGAGATGTGAAGGGCTCACGCATTACAGATTCTGGTAAGAACATAAGAAGCTCAGTTCAGGACATACAATTGAATGTATGAAGTCTGGTGTTTAGGAGAGAAGTCTGGATTGGAGATAAATATTTGGGTATAATCAGCATTTTGATGATATTTAAAGCCATGAAACTGATGAGCTAGTCGAAGGAAGAAATCCAAGAGCTGAGTCCTGATGTACTCTTGTATTAAGAATTCAGGTTGAAGAGAAAAACATTGCAAAGGAGATGGAGAAAAAATTTAGAAGATAAGAAGAAAACCTAGAAAGAGTGAGGTTAATAAAATCAAAGGAGGAAAACGTAGTAAGGAGAAGGGAATAATCAACAGGATCAAATGACCCTGCTGTAACACACTGCACAAAATGAGAACTGAAGAGTGCCCACTTGAGTTAGCAATGTGAAGGTCACTGTCAACCACAACAAATCCAGCTTTGGCGGCATGGTGGAAAGGACAGGCATACTGGCATGGTTTTAAGGATAAAACGAGAGAAGAGGGGACTAAAGGAATTTTGCTACTGAAGAGGGAAAAGAAGTAGTATGGTAGCTAGCAGGGTTTGTTGGTTTGTTTTTCTAAAGTTGGAAGAAATCATAAGAACATGCATGTGCTATTGATGGGAGTAATCAACAAAGAACTAAAAGCTGGTGATGTGGGGAAGAGAGGGTGAACTGCGAGAGTCATCCCCTTGAGTGGGCAGGACGCAGGAGTTATATTTAGATGGGAGCATGGGAACAGCAGGAGTAAGGCTGATGTGTGGGTGTGGACGCTGGAACGTGGGTGGGTGTGGTGGTGGGAATGTTCTAAGTTCTCTTATGATGATTCAGTTTGCTCAGTGAGGTGGGGAGCAAGGTCATTAGCCGAGAGTAAGAATCTGGCAGGAGATGCTGAGAAAAGAAGAACGCAGGGGAGAAGGTATGAAGTGGTTGTTCAGAAGGAAGGAAGAATGAGTGGACCAAGCAAGGGCATTATTTCCAGTAACATTAAATGCTTACCTGTTAACCAAGGTCACCCCAACAAATTCAATGAAAAATGCTTACCTGACGTTTGTGGTCATGAATTTAAAGGTAGACCAGTCAGGGTCCTTCACTGCACTAGCTTAAGTGGGCCTTTTCTTTGTATCCAAAGAGTCTTGACCAGAATATAGAATTACATGGAGACAGTTTTGCCTCCTGGGATATCTATGGGTAGAATTTTATTTTGATATGTTAGTAATAAAAATCTAGGGCACTATTATGTGTTTCTTTTTTTTAAGCATATCTAAGCATACCTAGTACAAACTGTTAAGGATTTGTAAATTTAATGTACTAGGAAAAAATATATACTCAACACTCAGAAAGACAATTTTTAAAGGATGGGCTATAATATTTTGTCTTGCCCATGACATTTTCCACTCTATCCTTAGTATGCGGTGCTGACAACATAATGCATATTTTAGCACCTCTGCATAACAATACTGATAAACTTCAGTAAGACTCCAAATTTGCTTTATTGTTTTAAATTTGCTGGGTTTGAAATGAAATACCCTTCAAGACCACAAGGCAGGCCATATCTTGCTACAGATTGAATGTTTGTGTCCTCAGAAATTCTTATATTAAAATTTAATCCCCAGTGTGATGGTATTTGGAGGTTGGACCTTTGGAGGTTAATTATGTCATGAAGGTGGGGCCCTCAGGCTGGAATTAGGGCCCTTATAGGTGACCCCAGGAAGCCCCCCACCCCTTCCCCCCTGTGAGGACACAGTAAGAAGATGGCTATCTGGGAACCAGGAAGTGGGCCCTCATCAGACACGGAGTCTGCTGGTGTCTTCAACTTGGGCTTCTACCTCCAGAGCAGAGAAATAAATGTCTGTCATTTATAATTCGCACAGTCTATAGTATTCTGTTACAACAGCCAGAGAAACTCAGGCACTTCACACACACGGACAGAGACAGACAGATATACAGAAACACACATACATGCACAATATCTGAAGTCACATGACTTCTCTCAGGGTGTAAGGGGAATACATACCCTGTTATTAGAATATTGATGATGATAGTAAGTGATAACAAGAAACTACTGAGTTAAATGGTCAGATGCTAAACACTATGAAATAATTTAAATTATCTCTTAATCTTATGATTGGGTTATTTTTACTCCTATTTTGGTTTCTAAACTGTCAGAAACATTGAGAATTGGGATTTTCACTATGGTAGGAAAGAACTACAGAAAAAAGAACAATGGAGTATTTTATCTTGAAAAGAATATGTATTTCCTAGATCTGTCCACTAGAAACGCCTCAGAAATGATGTACCCTGTGCCAATGAACACTCCTGTTATCATTCCCTACTAAAAAGAACCACAACTATTTAGAAAAATGAATCATGGCCAGTTCAGGGCAGGAAATGTACAATATCGACTGGAATAACTTGTATTAGAAAGCAAGGAAGGAACCAAAGAATACTACCGTGTCTCAAAAAGTCTCACTGAACACCGCAAGGTAAGAAATAGGAAAATTCTTGCCACAGTTTTGCCACCAATGTTTAAATTAGATCTTGCTCACCTGACTGATGATAAGGCACTCATGTGCTTATACCAAAGAAAAAAACAATGTATTTTCAAGTGCTTCTTCCTTCAATACAATTTTCAAGTTTGATAGTTATCAAGCAGTAAATCTTCAAGAAGCATCCACCATTTCAGTCATTATAATGGTTACACACAACAAGCAAGAACTCTTGCAAGTTCACTTAGAATTACTGCATAATTTTTATATTATTTAAAAGAATCTTTATCCTACAGGATAACATGACAAGTGACTTGTCCAGAAGAACCATTCAACAACTATTTTTAAAAATGCTTTGATCAAGACAGTCTTTCTGGGTTTTATCAGACGATGCTTTCAGAATCTAATGGTACTCCCCTGGATTTCCTCAGGTCTAGTCACTCCCGCAACTGGATACTTTTTCAGATGAAGAAGGGGTTAGACACATTCAGACACGTGACTAACACTAAGAGAGGCTCAGAGCAATAATTAAAGGGAAACTGTTTAAGGGGCTTTAGGAGGAAGTACCAACCGAAGCTCTGGACCACAGACCTATGATTAAGTGATAGCCCAGGTTCATATCCTAGCTTTGCCCAGTTCTCCAATGTATTCCACTGCGTGGAAAAATGCTGGACTCAACAAATGACTTTTCTCACAGATTAATGTTTGAGGCCAAGATTAAATACCCGTTTATAGGAGCCCATATCAGTAACCCATACTAAGCCCTTCCTTTCTTGAATAAATGATAACAAAATTTGGCATTCTTATAAAATATTTCCATTTTTATAGTAATTCCTTCATGAGCGCTTGCCTTATTTTTGGAAGGACTTCATTTCATGTCTGAATCACTCAGAGTACACATATTCCCTCATCAGATGTACATCACTATGTACTGCCACCACGTTTCAATAACCGAGGGGCATTTGTAAATAACGAGACATTTTTACACACGTTAAATAACCCTAACGGAAAAGCAATATTATCACAGTTTTTCAGATAAAGAATTAGAGATACAGAGAGATTAAGATATCTGCTCCCATCAACTAGTAAGCAGCAGAGCCAGAGTTCTAGCCTTTGCGATCTACCTCCAAAGTGTCTTCTTACGCAGGATGCTTTGGAGCTTCTCTTCTAAACGACTTCATTTAAGGAAGATGCACACAAGCCTCTGAGACAGCAGTGTAATGAAGATATTGAGAGTTATGATGTTATATTATTTTTATTCTTGTTGCAAAGTGGGATTTGTGAATGACTCTTCTTTCTGTCCCCGGGATGCTATGCTTGGGTGGGCTTTTTGCCTGCACCTGGAAGGTATTAGGTGCTTCAGGTGCTCATTGAGCTGGCATTAAAAGTTCTCAGTTCATTCAGAATGAGTGCAGTGAAGCCAGCTAAGCTGGCACTTTTATGTCAGGAGCATTTTGTTCTGCTTGAGTCCCCAGAGAATTGTTATAAAAAGTAACCTAGATTCTAAAGAATACAATAAACCATTTCGAAAGGAAATGACAGTCATAAAAAGGGAATCTCTTTCAAAACTGCATCTAAAATGAAAAGTATGACTGGCACAGCTAGCTCCAAGGCAGAATGCTGCTGATGAAGCAATGACCAAAGAATATCTATTATCTCTCCACCATCTAAGGGTTTCTATGTTTCCACTGCTCTTAGCTATGAAATAGGAAAGTGATTGTTCTCCACATTTGGATACTTGAATCTCATTCAAGTCAATGTGCACAAAGGACTATAAATTTAGAACCAATCATTTGACATTATCTGAGCAAAATCAACAGAGATCTAATTTAACCAAAGAAAAATTTCTATCTAAATACCAGTCATCTGGGTACCTTGAAAGAAGGAATAACATTCAGTTGTCCTACTTAGCACGTGGTGAGTGCTCAAGTAATCCTTAACTGAAAGGATGTAGGCACACATACACTGGTAAATGAACGGCGCTCCATTTCTGATAGAAAAATCACGGTATGCTTACCAGGATGACTTGGTTATATATCTACTACTCTGTTGATAAAGATTACCGAAATTTTGTTTGAAGAGAAATCCACCCTTTTAGAAATTCAGATATTGTTCTAAAATATATTGCACTGATAAGAAAAAAATCTGTGAGAAATAAGATACATATTTTCTAATTTATTAATCCTTTAAGTTCCTGATTAGGACTCTCTTGATATTAATAGTCCATATTAACTTCTCCATTCTTTGAATTTCTTTAACTCACAATTTAGTGTTTTATAAACTATTTCAAATTGTAACTACAAGAGAAATTTTCTGCATATGATTTAAAAAACATCTTAAAATCTTATAACTGAATTCAAACCCATGGGTTATTGTGAAGACAAGATGAGATTATCAACATGAAAATGATGCACATGAGCCCTGGCACATACCAAGAGCTCAATGCTAGATATTTTTTTTGCTGTAGAAACTTCAAATGAAATATTAAAAATAGCCAATTTCATATTTTGAGTATCTCAAAACAGGAAGTAGCATTTATTTTTCTCTCCAAAAGCAGTGACTAGGAATTATTATCTTTTTTCAATCATTTCCAATTTGTACATTGAAATTTCTCATTTATTTGTTGTAATTCATTCAACACCCCGCCCCCCACATCTCCTACTAACAGCACGACTCACTTACATATTTGCATTTACTATAGTTTGTGTCTTCTTCAGTTGCATCGTTTAAATTTTTCAAGCCTAACTCTCCCTTATCTTCAAAAGACCCCTGCAATGTCCCTTTGAGTATCAGAAAATGTTACGTTTCAAAGTTCAGGGGATATCACAGATATGTCTAAAGACCAAGTTTAGCTTCAAAACATCAACACCAGGAAATAGTTAACAGAATTTTCACAGCATAAAATGTCTCCTCCAAAGATGAGGAGGCATTTCAGTGGGAAATTGTCAAGACTCATCTGGAATAAAACCTCGTAGGCCGTCTGGAGCCAGGCAATTCAGCAGCAGTTCAGTTCACTGCCAACAGCAGACCTGACGAAGGAACCTCAAACCCAGCATCTAATTGCACAGGTTAAGTCTAAGCTCTCCCCCAGATTGTGCTTTAACTTGGTGACCTCATTTCACCTAAATATCTTGTTTAATTTATGATCCAATTCTCACACACACACCCCTGCTCTCCTTCACACACATTTCCATCTCCTACAATATTTAAAAGACAAACTACAGAGAAAATAATATCTAGAAAAATGGAGAAAAATTAGAGCTCTATGAACTAAAGACAAACAATTGCAAAGAGTACTAACACTTTCCTGGAATTACCTGCTGAAGAATCTATTACAGTGACATTGAAGGATCAATTATAGGGCAATGGTTGATTAGAGACCTCTGTGTCACTGTGTCAAGCCCTATTGGTTAGTGGACAGGATGGCAAACGCAGCAAAGGTCTATGACGTCCATATACCTGTCTTTACAGAACTGGTGAGTACAATTCTCACTATAAGAAGATTTGGGAAACAAATCTCTCACTTCAGGTCCCACTGCTGATCAATCCTGTGGTTTCAGACAAGGCCCAGGCTCTCTCAGATAATACCCCCTCTTTGTGAACAAAATGGGAATGATGCTTGTCCCAACTCAAAAGGCTCCCTGCAAATATCAAATGAAAAAAAAAACACCCACATGTGAAATAGAAAAGCATAAATATCACAATGCCTTGCAGAGAGGAAGTGAAATGAGTTGCTTTGAAGTGCATCAGCTGCCAGACTGCAGAGAAAGCAGCTGGACCGTAATCCACCAAACCCTTTTCATTACTGAGATTTCTGGTAAATAAATTGTCTTTATTTCTCAAAGTTAACTGACACTTCTTTAACTAGACTGGTTTCTCTACTCTTCTTAACCTACCCAATCTGTAAGTTCAGGTTTTCTGGCCTAAACCAGAGCTGCACCGACTGTGGCTACAAAGGTCATTCTCAGCCCTGCATCATAACCAGCTCTGAGAGCCCTCCCGCAGGCAGTGCTGACCAGCCCCGTCCATGGGAAAGCCTTTGATACATTCTTGATCTCTTACTGGACAAATCCCAAATAATTTTAAAATCAAAAACTGGATAACTAGGTCTTGAGCACTGGCACAAAAACACTGGTTTGATATTGTAGGTCATGGGGACTATCTTAAGTCCTTGAGCGGCAGGAGATGGTGCGAGGCCCACTTTTAGAACGGTGTATCTAGCAACGTTTGAGAGGTTATGATTGAAGAGAGAAAAACCTAAAAGCAGGGAGCTGTGGGGTCAGAAGCTGCCAAACACGGACCTACAGGTCTGGCTTGACCTACAGATACTACTTACTGCTAACACTTAAAATTAGGGAGATTGCTAATTTCTCTTGGAAAAACCAAAACAAAGCAGAGCTCCCGGGCGATGGTTCTCTGGTGTAGAGTGGAGGCTGCCTGCTACAGAAGAGCTGTCCTCTTCCCATGTGACCCGACTGACTTGTTTATGCATCTCACCTGTTGTTGTTGTTTTTCTTCTCAGACAGGAGCAATTCCATTGTTCGGTGCCTGTCTAAGAAGCTATGACGGTCCTAACGAGACATGATGAAGGCTTAGACTAGCGCAGTATGTCTGGGGTGGACAAGGGGGGAAGCTAGGAGACGTTTTGAGGGAGGATTTGTAGAACCTGTTAGAAACTAGGTATAATTTTAGTTAACTACGTCTTCCAGATTTCTGCACTGATAGACTGCACTCTCTTCCATCTTTGCTTGAGGTAAAATTTTCACATTTAGAAGTGTATTTGAAAGTATAATGTATGGTCCTATATAGCAACTTTTATTTTTATGACAGAATCAGTGTCCTTAGATCTTGTTTTTCAGAAGCTAGAAGTCGACCCAATTCTATGGTGACAACTCAGTAATATCTATGGCCCCCTGGACCTGCTGGCCTACATTTGGCACCTTCTAACCCTGGGGATGCCTGCCTTCGTATCTCTTTGGGTTTTATTGTTAGAATAACTTGCCTTAGAAATTCTGATGAAGTTCCCGGTTTCTCTTTATGGCTGTGAATAGGTTATCATGCCCAACTCTACTCTGGGAAATAGATTTCCAGCAGGGAAACTGGCAGCTCCTTCCGAGAGACCACTGAATTGTTCTCAGTTAAGGATTTTTAAAGGCAACAATTTCAGCCCTGGCTGGTGTAGCTCAGTGGACTGAGCGTGGGCTGGGAACCAAAGGGTCGCCAGTTTGATTCCCAGTCAGGGCACATGCCTGGGTTGCAGGCCAGGTCCCCAGTGGGGGCCGTGTGAGAGGCAACCACACACTGATGTTTCTCTCCCTCTCTTTCCCCCTCCATTCCCTTCTGTCTAAAAATAAATAAATAGATAAAATCTTTAAAAAGGCAACAATTTCCCCTAAAAATAATATTTTAAATAGCTTTATTTTTTAGATTATGTAGATAAGAATATGCATTAAAATGTGCACATATAGTGCAGATTTCACGTGCACACAAGTGAATACTTCCGTTTCCTTCAAGATAAAATTTATACAGGAAAAAATCAAATGTTTCCTTTAAACTGGAAAGAACAAACTATATAGTCTGAATATTTAAATAGCATGAAATAAAAATATAATTTATGATGGGGAAACATGAGACTTCTCAGGGCCTAAGGGAGAGGACAGAAGAGGAGAAAATGGAAACTGCAGTCTTTTATATGGGGTAATTGAAGTTATCAAGATGTTATTAGAAATTAGAGAGCTTAAAAAATAAATAAGTGGGACAACGTCACACTAGAAAAACTTCTGCATAGCAAAAGAAACCATCAACAGGATGAAAAGGCAACCTATGGAATGGATGTAAACATTTGCAAGTAATATATCTGATACGCAGTTAATATCCAAGATATATAAAGAACTCATAAAATTCAATAGTAAAAAACAAACAATCATATAAAAATAGACAGGCAAATTGAACAGACATTTTTTCCAAAGAAGATAAATAGTCAACAGGCACATGAAAATGTGTGCAACCCTTACGGGAAGCGCAAATCCAAACCACAAGATACCACCTCACACCCGTTAGAATGGCCGTCATCAAGAAGACAAGAGTTAATAAGTATTGGTGAGGATGTGGCGGAAATGAAACCCTCGTGTACTGTTGGTAGGGATGGAAAATGGTGCAGCCACTATGGCAAACAACATGGAGGTTCCTCAAAAACTTAAAAATAGAATGACCATATATATGATCTAGCAACTCTACTTCTGGATATATTTCCAAATCACCATCTCAAAGAGCTATCTGCACCCCTATGTTCATTGTAGCATGATTTACAATAATCGAGATACAGAAACAACCTAAGTGTCTATCAGCGAATGAATGGATAAAGAGGTGACATATAGACAATGAAATATAATTCAGCCATAAAAAATGTAGCTATTTGTAACAATAGGGATGGACCTTGATGGGCATTACGCTAAGTGAAATAAGTCAGACAGAGAAAGGCAAAAACCGTATGATCCCACTTATAGGAGAAATCTAAAAAAGTAAACTGATCTCAATAGAAATGGAGACCAGATTGGTGGTTGCTATAGGTGGGTAGTAGGTGGTAGGGGAAACAGGTAAGACAGCCAAAAGGTAAAAATTTCCACTTACAAGATGAAGAAGTTCTAGGGATGTAATGTACAACATGCTGACTATAGTCAACAATGCTGTTCCATTTATTTGGAAGTTACTAAGGGAGTAGATATTAAAAGTTCTCATCGCAAGAAAAAAAATGGACTATGAGAGATGATTGAAGTTAACTAACTTATATGATGTTAACCAAACTTACATAGTAATCATCTTGTGATATATACAAATACCAAATCATTATGTTGTACACCTTAAACTAATACAAAGTTTTATGTCAATTGTGTTCCAATAAAACTGAAAATAAAAATAGACACTAATATACATGGTGGGAGGTTTCTTTTTGCCATTGGGAATGGATTTGCCAAGCTACACACAGACTTTTCATTATAAGTTTTATGTCTTCTCCAACCATATTAACATTGATCTAAAACTTCAAAAAATTACTCTTCAGTACATTTGTTTGTGTTCTTATTTGTTTTCATAGTTTAAAATTAAAAGGTTGTCTTCCTACAGTGCATCTAACTTGAGAAAGGCAACTGGTGGCATCAAAGAAGTTTCTCTGACTGGCTTGTCAAATCTTTTCTCTTATAATAATTTAAGTAGTTTCTGCTCCCCACTCTCCTCCTTCCAATCTGTTGATGACCACCTGATGTCTAGAATCTTCCGGTAAGTTTTCATCTACCATATCAATGATATGGCTAAAGCCCAGGATAATGAAGTAAGTCTGCAGCGGGGCTAAAATCATAGGACTAATTACTAAACAGAAGAGCAAGGTGACTTGTTCAGTAGTGCACTGCATTGGGGTATATTCTTTTCAAGAAGCTCTTTTTGAACAATGCAGAGGAAAAAAATACCAGGTTACATAGAGAAAATAACTGAAGAATTTACTGTAAAGGAGAAATTAAAGTGAGTCAGAGAAGTGTTGTTTGGTCTGCCATCCTTTTGTTAGGCAGTAGTAGGCTTAGCTCCGTCTATCAATCCCAATGCCGGTAAATTTGAATTTAGCTCCAGTTTTGAGAGTTCTGGCTTGTGTGGAAGCAGAGTTAAAAATAATTTTAGGAGCATACGTGATTTGGGATGGTCTATCTAGAAAGAGGAATGTGAACAGATATACTATCTCCATTTGCCAAAATGTGCCAGGGACTTTGCAGCCAACTCTGTAAATCTGTCATTTTGCCTAGAGGAACTGTGTTCCAAAACTTCCCATTGGCTGTGGATCATTAAAAAAAAAAAATCTGCTCTCCTGTCTTTTCCTGAATTGAGTTTGGTGTTTTGGTAAGACCAGGTACTCAGAGTCTTTGAGCCAAGGAATTAAATCTTTTGCTACTTGTAAAGAAAGAAAAGATTTAGTAGTCCAAACACTTTAAGATTCTTTCTTTTAAGGAGATGGCAATAAATCTGAGGTTCAATAGGCAGCAGCCACTTCTGTTACACCCTGGAAAATCTAACACGGTCGGGTAGCCACATGGTTGGGTATTAAAGATGTCCCCTTGATGGCCAGGTTTGTGGAAGAGCCACTGACATCAAATTTCACCCTTCCAGAAAATCAGCATCTACTTTGCTACGAATTTTCTAGAGTGCACATAAAATAATGTCCCTGGTCTTCTTTTAGAAATATCATGTAACACTATGTTGTTATTACTTAAGAGTTCTGAGGTTGGTATTCCTACACTTTTTCCCACTTCTTTCTCCTTTTAGCTCCGACAGCTGGTCAGACTGGGTACCAAGGATGTGTTAAGCTGTATTCTTGTCTCCATCCCCCACTCTGATAAGAATCAATGCTCAGAATATAAAATCGTGGATATTTGACAATTCTTTGTTCCTTAGCTATGGTCTAGGAAGAAACTTTCTTGAAAGTCCACTTTTAGGATGACCTCAAAGTCTGAGGACAAGGTAAAAATAATGACCACTCATTTAATATACATTTATATCATATACAAAGAATAGTCTAGTAATAACAGTATCTACTCTATGTGTCTACCTACCTACCCATCTTGAGCCATATCTAAATTTCTAAATTATGTACCTAAAGATAAAACAAGGCACAGTCTAATCTCTCATAATGGTCTTTAATGCATCCTGTCAACTAGACATTTTAAAAGGCCATTGTTTTGAACTTCTTTCAAAAGAAGGAACGGACGGGATGGTGAGAAATAGAACCACAATCTGCCTTTGCAGTGGAGCCTTACTCCAGCGCTGCCTGTCAGGGACAACAGCTGTTTGGTACAATATTGAAGGAGAGAGACTTTATATATCAGTGCCGAGGATCTACGAGTGGGGAGAGGCCCCCAAAGTCCTGTTGACTGACCCAATGGAGAGTCATAAAAATGCATAAAATTGTTTTACAATGATAGGAATTCAATGATTAGTTAATTATTTTCTTTCTTGTCTGTTGAATTTTACTTACTGCCATCTTCCCCAGAGGTGGTGACAGATCAAATCGGACCTGCAGATGTGTTGTTCTGAACCACTCCTAGTGTTTAAAAAATTGTTTAAATTACCCACCAAACACTGCATGTCTTAATTTCACATAACTGAATTTGCAAGTCCTAGAAAGCTCAGAGAGTGTGCCCCCTCTAGGACTGCACTCCTGCCCAGGCTGGCCCTGAGTCGCCACAACCTCGCGAGACTGGTGCTGCAGGCCTGCTTGTGGAGGAAGGGCAAGGCGCTCCTGTAGTTCTCCACAGTCCCCCACGCCCTTTTGCTGCATGCACGATCGGCTTCACTTATGTTCTTTTCCTGCCTAACTCCCACTGGTATTTGAGATCGTTGCCCCTATTTTGGGTCATCTCTAAAATATATCCTTAAGTCTGGGAAACATACTCATTTACATGCGGCCTATGAGTCAGAATGACTTAACATCCATTAAGGTACAATAATCTTCATGGCTCTCTCTTTTCGTGTGCTTCTTGGGGAAAGCATTCATGCACCCTCCTTCCCCCTGCCAGCATCATTTAGGTAATATTCATAATAATAAAAAATACTTCATATTTATTGAATGTGTACTCTGTTCCAGATAGCGTCCTAAACTTTTGCACACTTCATTCGTTCATTTAAAAACCCATGTCCGCGGTAGCTGGGTGTTGCGATCTCGTTTTTACAGAGGAGACAATTAAAGGACGAGCCATGAAAACAGGAGAGTTGGGGCCTGTGCCCGGGCCATGTGGAAACGGAGCCGATCCTCCACTCTGCTGTGCTGACTGCACGAAGCTCTGCTGCACTAAAATTGTTGCAACAGGTTCCCCTACTCAGGGAATGAGCTGCTCCTGACACATTTAGGAAGAAAGCACTAACACAGAACTCTTATTTCCGGGGAAAGTCAAAACCGTGAAGTGCTGGGGGCATCGACATTCTAAACACACGCACTACCTGTTTTCTGATGGATGCCTATATTCTTTTATGTTCTTGGACATTTCAATACAAATGTGTGTTCCATAAAGACGTCCCTTGCACAGCCAAGTACAGTATCTATGGGGAAATAATCATTAAAAAAAGTAAGACCCAGTAAGGGTCCCTTTTCAACTCATGTGCAAGAGCGCTGTCAGTCACAGACACATACGTTCTGCCTTTCTGGGCTGAATGCCCCCCCCCCCCCCCCCCCCCAGATTCCCACTGATTCCATGACTTTCAGAGGCACTTCAAATGGACAACACATTTCTATTTTTCTTGTTCTTTTTGTGTTTTTCTTTTTGAGAAGCTCATTGAAAAATTCACCTCACCCATTGTTCCATTGATAGAATGCATTTTATCAGCTTTTTTTGTGTAACCTTTTCTACCTTCATGCTCCAACATCTCTCTCTCTCTCTCTCTCTCTCTTGACAACAGACCATCTTTGGGATTGATTCCTATGTGTCAGAAATATTCAGGACTGTCGAGGACTGAGAGATGGGAGAAGATGGAAGACTCAAGTCTTTGGATTCTCTCTCAGCTGTTAAACCTCACCTCTAGTCTCTGCTTCTGTGCACGTCAGGGCTCTGCTGCCTCGAGTTCCATTTATGCCACGGCTCCTCCTCCTCCGCAGCCCATCTCCTCACTAAGCAGCTTCCATGTTTTGCAGGTCACACAATGCCTTCATTCTCTGAACACCCACAGTGCTTCAAATCTGCTCCACTCACCCGAGTTCTTTCTTTTATCTCCTTTTTCCTGTTGCCATCTCTAGCTCAGTCTTACCTGCTGAGTCCAACTCCCTTCTTCACATTTCATTTAGACTTGCGTGTTTACAGGCACCTCAAACTTGACATCTTCAAAATGGAAATTTTCATGTCTAAAATAAACCTGTTCTTCACACAGAGGTCCCTATATCAGGAAATGAAACCTTTATTTTTTCAATTGCTAAGTCATCCTTGCCTTTCCATTGCTCTCCGGCTACCCATTGAACCGTCAGCATATACTACAGGCTATTTCCTTTTAAACATACCCACGATCCAATCATTTCTCACCAACTCCACCTTGTCCAAGCCATCAAATCTCTTCTATGCACTATCAGCAAGGACCTTCTAACTGGTTTCTCTAGGGCCTTTGCACTCATTTTACTTTTTTTCCTAGGGGTGATCTTTCTGGAATATGCTCATGGCTCAATTCTTAACTTCCGCTAGGTCTCTGTTCAAATACTCCCTTTTTGGAATGGCCGTCCACGATCAGCCTTTCCCACAATGCTCTCTGTTTCTCTACAGGACCTTATGATCTTCATAGCACATATTACCACTTCCCACATAG
The DNA here is from genome assembly GCA_004026765.1 of Micronycteris hirsuta. NCBI lineage: Eukaryota > Metazoa > Chordata > Mammalia > Chiroptera > Phyllostomidae > Micronycteris > Micronycteris hirsuta. The sequence goes on from PVJI01000202.1 coordinate 108,973, forward strand.
TATATTTACTGGTTTATTGTATGCTTCTTTCAGTAGGATTTAATCTTCTCAGGGGCAAAAAGCATTTTTTAAACTGCTTATCTCCAGTGCCGAGGAGAGTGCTTGATCGGTAAGAGACAGTTAAAACATCTGAACACATAAATGCATGAATACTCCTGGTAAACAAAAAATCACATTTTATATGTTTTGTTATTTCTTCCAGTACCTAGCTCAGTCTGAAACACACACACACACAAAGATTTAGAAACTATTTGCTTCTCACATCCGTCATTATTCAGGAAACTACTAGAGTGTGTGAGCCGAGCTAGTTCTCAGACACTAGCATAAATCATAGCCAGCAGTAAGTATTCTGTAATTACTTCTTAGACATGTGACTTCAATACAACAAGTGTGAAGAGATCAAGTTTAAATTACTAGGGCAGAGGTTACAAATTGCTGATCCTCATTAACATTATAATTGTTAATGGGACTAACATTATAATCGACAACTGTTGCTTAAAAATAATTTTATATAAAAATTTAGGTATCCAGCTTCCCTTGCAAAATCAGAAGACCTAGCAACAGTGGCTTGGAAAGACTTATTTAAATTGAAGTCACATGCTTTTTTTTATAGTTCTGGGTGTGAACACGTGTTTTCACTAATTGTACCATTTCTAGCTTTAAGCTAACAGCAGTCACGGTGATTGGTTCACGGTGATGCACAAGTGAAAAACGGTACGGGAATTTCTGAGACTGAAAGAAGGCACTGCCCTAAACTAGTCCTATTTTGCTAAAATAAAACTTGATATAAGTAGTTTGCAAATATTCTGGTTTGAAAGGTACAACTGTTAGTGGTAAAATACCACAAATTTGTACATCTCAATGATACAATATGAAAATGGTACCTTTGAAAAGCACATATTTCAATTTTGAGGCAAAACTGGGAGCTATTAAAACAAAACCAGTTATAGTTCAATTCAAGCCAGGGTGCCTGATGGAACTTTGAGCGTTCGGGGTCCACCCACACAGGTCACAGTCTAGAGAAGTGGCTTTCTAAAATCATCCGACTAGACTAGAAAATTGATCTCCTCAGTCTCACTACTACTCACTAAATCACCCTTTCTAACTCTCTGGCTTAAAGTACTTACAAATGACTTTAGGTATTGCTTTAAATGAAACACATAAAAAACACTTTGGGTCTTTCATGGAGCCAGCACCAGGCCCGCTCTAGTCACCTGCCCTTCGTGAGGGGCTAGGCACACAGGGAGTGTCTCCAAGAGAAAGGCGACGTCTCCAGGAGCTGGTGCTCAGTGAAACAGTCACTTAAAATATCAAAGCGTCCAAGCATCCTAAGGCATGTCACGGCTAAACATCGATAAAAACAAAAGCAAAAACACAACAGTGGACAACACAGGCCTTGATACTCATTTACATTCTGTGCAACTTACAGGGAGCGTCACACACCTCCTTAATGTTTCAAGAATAATCACTGCTGAAGTTTGTGCATATATGTTCACATTTCCTGAGTTTTAAGGATTTTGGCCTTTTTTATAGTTCTGAGATGTATGCTTATTATACCTGCAAATGTTTTAATATTTAAGTAAAAAGAGAACTTAATCACACAGTAATCACAGAGCAATATACCTACAAGATGATCTCTATTATATTTTAAAAGTCCCATTCTCGAATTTCATTCCATTCCTGTTATGCTGCTTCCCCGCTTTTAGCTGCGAATGTATTCTGAATGCTCAGTCAATGCTTGCTGGACATCGAGAAGATTTTCCTACATAAATTCCGGTATCCATTAAAATAAGGATACGTGCTTTTCAAATGTGCTCCATATTGTATCATTGAGACATACAGACGTGTGGTATTTTATCACTAATAGCTGTCCCTTTCAAGCCAGAATAATTATGAATTACTTATATCAATTATGTATACTTCACTGCCCACCACTTCCAATTATCTCCCTTCCCTGACTCAAGTCATACTGCACCATTAGCGCTCCACTCTTCGGTTGAAATGAAGTGTAGGGTCTAGCATGGGTTAAATTGTAAACACTGCTCCCGGGAGGGGGAACACTTGGAATCATGGTCCGTTGTTTGTGCCACAGTGTGAAAGTGCACAGTGCATTCATTCTAGAGTGAAAGGTGAAAAAAGTACTGAAAAGATCCTCAAGGGGGACAAGGTGCACAAAGAGAGGCGAACGTACTGAGAACTCGACACCTGCTAATAACTTAGCAGAGGTTATGTCATTTAATTACCTTACAAATGACTTCCTTATCTGTCCTTAATTTCTTTTGCTTGGGTCTCTACTTCTATAGAATCCCATTCATTAAGCTGGAGTCCAGATGTCTCCAATTTAAGCAAATATCCCACATTAGTTTGATGCAAGTGGCTTGGGGATCACACATTATCAAACACACCCTCAGAAATACAGTCTACTGTTTTACTGGAGTCAGGTCTGTCTTATTCCAGATCTCCATAATGAAAAAAAATTCTCTCCACAAAATTTCTACCTCTTTAGGAACTTAATGACCATTGAGAGTATAAACTGTCACTTATGCAAGGAAAAGCAACTTTATTATTTTATGGAAAGCCACATCACCTCTATTGGACTTTATAAATTCCTTTGTCCTCCTTAACAATGTGCTCAAATATTCCACAAATCTCTATTTGGAACCCAAGTGTCCAGCTTTTTACCGACTGCCTTTGCAAGTAACCACTGACTTCAGGAGTCGAGGACTGAACTGCAGTGTGCCTGTCGGAAGGAATTAGCTTCCAGTGCAAAGTGTCGGGAGCAATGCTGAGTCACCAACCTTTCTGGTCAGGACAGGCAATGCTCTGGTGAAAAAGAAATCTGACCTTCGAAAATGAGAAAACAGACTGTTGAGATGTGAGTTCAATCAGGCTTTAAGCGCTGCAGAACTCTTTGACCGCACCACGCTTCAAATGTGAGGGTGAATGTACACTTACCATGTGGAATGAGAATGAGAGACTCTATAATGAGGTGCAAATAAAGTGGCTGTGCATTGGTACCACATGATGGGATGAGATCGATTGTTCTCAGGACTTTCCAAGGGAAAAAAGAGACGGGTTTTATTGACTGGGGGGCAGGGGGTGAGGCGGGACGTCAAAGGAAAGATGTAAACATGTCATGGGCTCCAACATAAACGCATCTCTCCCTGACTCCGAAGGCCCCGCCCACAGTACTGAGGGACAAGGGAAAAAGCTGAAACACAGACGCTTGGACCCAAATGGCAGTTTAGGCCCCCCCCCCGCCACTCTTATTTCCCTTCTCATCTTTTACAGTAGAGGAAACATGAGCTCGGGAAACAGGCAGTGCTGGGCCCGAATCCCAGCATCTGTATTTGCCCGTTTGAGTGACCCTGGGTGAGTCACGGAGACTTTCAGAGTTTTGGTTCCTATAGCTGTAAAATGGAGGTCACAACATATACTGCTGGGACGACTGTCAGCGTGTGGGCACTGAGGACAGCGCTTTGACTCCAGGAGGTACTCAATAATGGGAGCCCTGCTCACCAGCAGTGCCACCGCAATGGCATTATCGTCATACAGATTCAAGAGGAAGAAAAGGATATGAAGTGAACTCATGCCCTCCTCTGCAGACAAGGCAAGAAAGGGCACCCAGGACAGGGGACCAGCAGTGAATTATAAATCACTGCTCCACATCCACCCCGCAATCTGATCATATAGGCCTATTTGTCGCTTTGCTGAATGAAGCTTCCATTTTCTACTCAGCAACTCTTGGGTACCCAGAGCCCCCCAACCCTGCCCTGCATCCCCCGCGCCGGTTTCCTGCAATCTCTGATGCAGAAAGACTGCCAAAGATCCCACAACCCTCTGCCCTCCCTTCAAAGGGAGCACAGGATGGCCATCAAACGAAGAAGGGTTTTTTTAAGACTTAATCTTTTCTTCTTCCTTTGTGTATTCAAGTGTTTTTTTTCCCCTTCAATTTTCTTGTTTCCATTTTAGGAATTTTCTTATTTTTTATTGGCATAAGATCACTTGCTATGAGATCTAACCTTTTAACAATTTTTGAGTGGACCGTAGAGTACTGTGGACTACGGGTACAACGCCGTCCAGCAGATCTCCAGGACCCCTCACTTGCCCACCCGTAATGTTTTCCCTGTTGAACAGCAACTCCCCATTGTTCTCACCCCGCCCCGCCCCTGGCAACCACCATTCTACTCTGTCTCTACGAGTCTGAGTCTTTTAAACACATACCATGTAAGCAGAATTATACAGTATTTGTCCATCTGTAACTGGCTAATAGTATGCATGTATGCACTATTCCAAACATACTGGGCGGGGCAAAAGTAGATTCACAGTTATGAGTATGCGAAACACTTTATTCTTGCGTTATTATTAATTATTGTATTAGTTTCCATACAAACGACTGTAAACCTACTTTCACGCCACCCTGTATAATGAAGAAAACAGCTTAAATAACAGTTGGATTCCCATTGCCCAGCCTTAAGTCTGATCACCTCATGGACACTACGTTCATCTGTTCCTGTGCTGTCCAGGACAATAAGACTTGCCCCTCGCTAATTAGTTAAAATACAATAAATTAAAAGTTTGGATCTTCAGGTACACTAGCGACATTTCAAGGGTTCGATGGCCACATGTCGGCTGCTGACTGCCCTACTAGAAGGTGCAGCTCTCCGAGAGCTGACTATTTCTATCATCACAGAATTTTTTACTGGATGGTGCTACCCTCCTCAACCACAGAACACTCTGAAGCAAATATCATATCATCTAAGCCTAACGCCAATAAATCAGCAATATGTTATAACAATACAACATATAATATGTGATAACAACAATAATAGTAACATCAAATATGCAGTCAGTATTAAAACTTTCCCCATCATAATAAAGTTCTTTAACCTGGGGTATATGGAGTGCCTCCAAGGGCTCAGCAAAGGCTTTTAGGTTATATGCAAAAATTTGTTAAAGAATATGCATGCATTTTTCTGGGGTGATGATTTAGGATGGCTCTAAAATTCTCATAAAGGTCCATTCCTCCAAATCCAATAAACACTCATTTAAGAAAGTGTGTGGTCAACTAGATAATGAAGGAGATGAAGCAGTTCAATTGCAAAGACAACTATAAAATTAACCTGATAAATGTGGATGAAGAATTTCTCCTTAGAGGTATTTTTTCCTCCACGTCTTCGTGTCTTTAACTTGTTAAAATACAGATGGGTGTCTGGAGTTCTCATCTGTTACATGGTGGTATGTGATTGACGGGGGGATACAGAGTGGAGTGGAACATGCTGCTCGGTTTGTCTTTGCCATCACAGGTTAAGACTTAGAAAAGTGGAGAATTTGCCTGAGGCTTCTCTAGTGGTGCCATAAGTGTCCCCTTCATTCATCTATCTGGCCATTCAGCCGACATCTATTTACTAACAGCACCAGCCATGTCACGGGAATGTAAGTTCTTGGTTTTGATATGGATATGAGATGATCTCAGCTCTTAATGAAGCCATACCTGAAATGCAACTTTGCCTCTTGGGAATTTTAGCATTACCGAAGGTAACTGTGCCAAAACCCAGGCACAGGTGCGAGAAGAGTTTTCTCAATTCAAAACAATTATTTCTCAATAACTACTATGAGGCAGACCCTTTACTAGGTGAGCCACACAGATGCACACTTTCCCTCACAGAGATTACATTCTCCTTATGCATCTCACCCAATGTCCCCGTCCTGAGAGCGGGGCAGGGGAGGGCTGTCTCCTGATGGGTACAGTGTTTGGGGTGGGAAGAAAGAGAACGCTGGATTGTAGTTTTACATTCGCTGGGACTCCTCTTCATTCATTCTCTGAGTTGTGCTCCCGATTTCTATTCTCAAAATGATAACTTACTGCTCTTTGAGTGAACCACATGAAATTACCTAGAAAATGAGCAATCTCCCTGTTCAGAATCCTTGACCTTTTCCAGAAAATTCCAGGCCTCTGATTTCCTCTGGTCTTTCTTAAGCTAAGAGCCCCCATCACAAAAATGGGATGAGTATTCTCTTCCACTCCAGCTGCGAATATCTGCCTGGTATATCTGTATCTCTACACACGCTACACATTCTCCCAACTGAATTCTAGCACATCCATCACTTCTGAAGTCTTTACTGCAAAATCTTTCATAACCATTTCTCTCTAAATACATTTTCCGGAAAACTTTTCTCCCCTCATTTCTTTCCAGGTAGCAAAGTGCAGAGGCCCTTTCATTTGGACAATTCTTCACGAAACAACCAAAAACTGTCTTGGTCATCGATGCTTGAAATAGTCGCTTTACATTTTCCTTAGTGTTTCGGGTTGTTTTTCTTTTTAGGAGTGTAGAAAGGGGGCAAATGGGGGAGAAGGAAATTGATCTTAGCATTAGCAATCTGTACTTTAAGAATACTTACACTCAAAAAAATCTGAAATGAAATTCTTTTATTGTATCAACAAACGTAACTGCATGTTTTCCTGATGCCATGCTCTGTGCTGACAACTAGATATTGAGTATTGAGTGACATAAACATGGTCCCTATTCTAGTGGAGGACACACCTTAATGGGGAAATGGACATTAAACAAATAAACACCAGCGTAAATACCGGGGGGGAGGGGATTTGGGGGACTGGGTGAAAAGGGTGAAGGGAGTGAGAAGTACAGATTGGTAGTAAAAAATAGTCACAGGGATATAAAATACAGCTTAGGAAATATAGTCAATAATATTGTAATAACTGTATCATGCCAGGTGGGTACTAAAAATATTGGGGGTACCCTTTATGAAGTATATGATTGTCTAACTACTATGCTGTATACCTGAAACTAATAAAAAATAATATTAAATGTGAACTGTAATTTAAAAATAAATATAAAACAGAAACAAATCGGAATGTTGGCATGTTTAAAGCTACTATTCCAATGTGGTCCTTGCTGTTGTAATTGGGAGGGAGAGAAAATTATCACTCTAGGAAGAACCAAATATCTGCCTTCTGTCCTGGGATCTGGCACTGACTCTTTGTGCGGCCTTGGACAACTTAGTTAAAACTTCTGTGCCTCGGTTCCCCAGTCTATAAAACCAGGATGGGAAAGTGAGCTTTGGGGAGTTTCAGCAGATGGCTGGGATTCTTAAATGTGTTAAGATTGTGAAACTATCTTGAAAAATATGAAGTGCTACGAAAATGTTCTCTGTGCCACTTTTCGGAGGGGAGCGGTGAGGCGTGGTGGCAGTCTGCACGGTGGCTGTGCACAGGGGCTGCGGAGTCACACAGTTCCAGGGTCCAGGCGGCCTCCCTCACTTCTCTCTACCCGTGCCGGTTTGGGTACGTGACTTACTGGTCTACACTTCTGTTTCCTCACCCGGGAAACAAGAAGGAGAACAGTCTGTAGTTCATCCACTTACTATGAGGATCAAGTTAGATAGTCCAGGAAAGCCCACAGAGCAGTGCCTGTCACATAATTAGCTTTTGATAACTGCTGTCTATTGTATTTCTGTGTGTGGGGGATAGGCAGTCAGTAGAAACACATTTTTGTAAACTGAGTGGAGCCCTAGATGTCACTGACAAACCCCAACTCAAATTGACTCTTTTCTGCTATTACCTTTTCGTGTCCAAATTATTCTGCTAAAAGCACCATCAGACAACCTCTGCAGATTCATGCTTTGATTACATGGACCCACCCAGTCATTCTCACCCATCTGCAATCTGCATGTGAGCTACGTGGCTCACCGAGATTTATTTAAGCTTGCAATCTCTGCCAACATATTATACAGTGACATGATTTCCCCCATAAAATCTCCCAGCCTAAAGGACCTTCTTGTGATTTAATGCCACAGGAACAGCTTAAATAATTTTTAATATTTTAAATGTCTCTACAGTAATGGCAGCCCAGAGATTAAAACAGAAATAGTGGTAGAAATACATTACCACCTTTGCTAAATGTGAACTGCCAACTCCATCCGTTCCTTTGACTGAGTGCAGAGGCTTATTCCTTATACAGCCTGGGAGCTGACTGGCACTTAGAACTCTGCCAGATCATTTAAGGAGTTCAACTTGTTATGGAAATAAAACAATGGGTTATAAAAACATATTGGAAGAATATGTAAGACTAAGAAAATTTTTTCATTATCTTGCAGCAGCAAGATCTCATAAGAAAAGCACAACCTCTTACAGGTAAGAAGACAGAAGAGCAGTTGATGGGATCACAAAAGAAGTGTAACTTCTCCACGATGGAACTTACTCTAAACCAAATGAAAAGAGAGGATGAACTGAAAGGCTCACCCACCCTCAAGTATAAAGGATGCATTTTTAAAGGAAGACAAAAATAGCATACTTTTGTCCCAAAATTATCAATTATCTGGTCAATATTTGAAGAAATGCTCAAATTGATTAGTAGTCACAGGAAAATGCAGGTTAATTAAGAGAAAACAATCTCTATTGATCAGACCTGTAAAAATAAATTTTAATATTGATAAAACCATCTGAAAGTTTGTAATTTATACAATTCTTTAGAAAGCAACACGATATCTATAAATATTTTATACCAAAATATTCCTTTCAACCAATGATTCCAGTTCTGATGTATTGTAATATCGCACGAAATACAAGAACGCAAAGATAGGTGGACAGTGCTTCCCACTGCCTCTGTGCATGACGGCGGAATCGGAGAAGGCTAGGAGTTCAGCAACAGGGGACGACTATTTATGACACATCTGTATAAAGCAACACTATGCACGTGTTGAAAAAGTGGGTGACACCTATTTGTAGTGACGCTGAAGGATGCCCATGAGATAAAGGGGACTGAGGGGTGACTGTAAAACAGCATGTATAGAAAAAACGTCTAAAGGCGGTGCATAATTCATAAATACTGACTATCCCTGAGGTAGGAGGAAGGGATGATAAAAATAATTATACTTTACTTTGTATATTTATATTTACGTACCATGATCAAATGCAGATGTGACAATTTGTACATTAAATAAATGTCTGTTTGCTAATCCTGGGGCAGGCAGTGCGGGTCCTGCCAGGCTCCTTGTGCCCCTTGCCTTCTGAAGTACTGTTTGCACATATTTGCACACTGGTCTTCCCAGCAATGTGCATTAATGGTGTTGGAGTTGGAGGTATAACAGGTCTGTTCCCCACCTTGTAGGAGGGTTTCCTGTGTCTTGACAACCTCTGGTCCAGGACAGGTGAGGCATTACCGCCACCAAACCTCCTGGACTCACTCAGGCATTGTCCAGCCTCGTGCCTCTGGCTTGCTCTGTTGAGAATGGATCCTTTTATGTTGTCAGAGTAACCTGAAACTATTCTCAGGTTTCTGTGTCAAAATATTGATTTCTTTGTCAAAACCAGTCCTCTGAAGGATTTCACGAAATCAAAGAGCATGTGTATTAAAACCATTGGTACAAGTTAGCTGTGTGGAAAGTGCAGACTATCTGTACCACATCAAATCCATCCACTACCTAATGCCAATACCTGCTCATACTTTTGTTTTAATACTGAAATGGGTAAAAAAAAAAAACACATGCAAGAGATATGAGCAACCCCATCTTTCAGGTAAACCATTTTTTTTAGGGAAGAATTAGATAGTCAAAATTTTATACTTAAACTAGGAAGACTAAAATCAAATGTAATATTACATAAGAAACTTTAAATAAACAGTTAAACTACTAACAACTAACACATCTAGAGATTTTTTGTTAAATGCCATACTTTTTAAAAATAAACCTGACAAAATTAAATCTGGGAATATATTAATATACAAATCCTAAAGATTTAAGGATTTAATTTCAACTAAAACTTATAAAACTGGCACAGAAAGCCAATAGCAGGTTTTGAAAGAGAAAGTCCAAAATTCTAGTTTGTCAGAACATAGACGATAGAACTATGTACTTGGGATTAAAACCTAAGTACACATAGCTTTAATTTAAACTCTCTCTCAGTCCACAAGGTGGAAAGTTGCTAGCCATAATTATAAGAATTCATGGGAGAATTTGAAATAGTTGCAAATTCTATTTCATTATATGTTCCTCTAAAATGATTTTTTTTTATTAGGGGCTCAAAATATCTAATGTGGCACATAGATACACTGCCTTCCCTTTGATTCCAAATTGTGAAAAAGCATTTCAGAAAGATTCAGTAGAAGATTTTCAAAACATCAAAGATGCCAATAGAAGATTTTAAAAATTAATTTATTAACATATTAAAAATAACCATTTAAGATGCCTCAGTCCACACATTAATGGCCTACTTACATTTTTCAGAGAGGTATAATTTGCTTGTGATGCTGGCTTAGTATCACACAGACCGCATTTTTGTTGGCATGAAAGTTATCTTATGGAAATAGGTAACACTGTTGATTAATTTTACCTCTAGAAGATAGGTAACATAAAGTACATTGGCCAGTATACATTTAATCATTCTTAGGTCATAAAATATTCTCCATAAAATCAGATAATGTTTTCAGTTTTTTAAAAATATTCTGTTTTACTGCCAATGAAATGGAATAAGGTTTAATGGATGTATCGGCAAATCTTTAGCCATCCTTAAATTCCAATTTGCCTTCAATGACAATATATTGATAATTAATCTACTAAAATATATAACTTTGTTGAAAATGCAAACAAAATCACATGTGGTACCCACATGACATACTGTATTTCACAGTATTATGAACTGTGCTACTGGGAACTTCACTAAATGCTTCCTGAGCTTACACTGCCTCAAACCCAAGATAATGATGGTAGTTAATGTAGTGGTGACAACGCTGAAATTAATAATAATAATAATAAACACCTAATTCATAGGGTTGTTTTGACAATAAAATTAGACAACATATATTAGAACACAGTGTCTCAGACGTATTACTTGCTTTTATTTTTCTTTCTGAAATAAAATTTTCATATGATAATGAACTTACAATCCAATGTTTAAAACTAATAAGGCAACTGGTCCAGTTTCATCATATTGGCTTTTATCTGGTCCCATGCAGACACCTCAACGTCACCCTGCTCTCCCCCTCGTTGGGGGCAGCTCCGCTGGAGATGGTGTACATTCTGAAGACAGCACGTTAAATATTTGGGTGGACCAGTCTTCATCATGAGAAACATCCGAGAGCCCTAAGTTGAGGGACATCCAGAAATACTTGACTCGTACTCCCCCAAAGCGCCGGGGTTTTAGGAAACCAAAATTAACATTGAGAAATGGTCATATTAAAAGAGACTAACAAGGCATAATGATTAAATGCATCTCAATTGGTTCCTGAACAGAAAAAGGCCAATAGTGGAAAAAATGGTTACATCTTAATAAAGACTAATTTAGTAAATAGGATTTTACCTATGTTAATTTCTTAGTCTTGACCAATGCCGCATTTATATGAAGCGTCAACATTAGGGGAAGGTGGGGGAAAATCCTGAGGGAACTCTGTACTATCTTTGCAACTTTTACAGCTAAATTTATTTCAAAATAAAAAAAGCTAAAGAAATTTGGGTGGAATCTGAAGTTTAACAGTTTCCATAAATGATCAGGTCTTCATATTGGTCTCTGTTCCCTGTCTCCCAACCCTTTACGCCCAGGTTTCCCCCGAAACAGAAGGCACTCAGCACTGTCCCAGACTCGACTATGTCCTTGCGTCCACATCAGTGCTTCCGGTGCTTGCGTCCAAAGAAAATGGTTGGGAACAGTATACCCACCCTTAACCAGCTGCATCTTCTCAGGTTTCAAGTAAGTGTCAAAAATAGAGAATTTATGGTTCAGGGACCATCGGTATTGTTGAGCAGAATTCATTCCAGCTCAGTTTTAAGAGCACAACATCTTTTTATTAGTCTAATAAATTAACCAGCAATGACAGTTTTGTGGCAATTAGGTTATATAAACTGGTTACCATAAAGTCACTTCATTAGGTTATATTTTTAAACTTCCATATGTCACCCAAAGGCAGAAAGAAACATGCGATGCAATCTTTATGACAGATTTTCTTAAATTCACCGGTTTTCCCATTTCTCCTGACATTTTGTTGAAATTTTAATACTCGACACTTTGGCATTTGACAGGTTTGCTTCGACCAACTTTGTGAAGCAGGAGCATATGTTATAAAATGGTAAACTGTGCCCTCTCTGTTTCTGTTGTGAGAGTGGTGGGTCAATTTAACAAGACAGATTTTTAAAAGTCTGTGATATCAAAGCATTTGTAGGCTATGCTCTTTGCAAAACAACTTTCATTTGGTTTCTTTAATCACTGAGATATTCTCCTGGGGTGGAGTGGTGGGAATAAGAGGAGGCTGAATGTGAAATAGTTTCACAGGGTAGAACAGGCCTTGCTCCATTTAAAATACAAATTCTGAATTCTCACATGGCACAGAAAACTTAACATCATAGCCAACAGAGAATACATAATATTAGCATTAGAAATATGCCCAGAGAAAAAAAAACAGGACCGCATATTAAGAAATGTCTCCTTCTTTCTCTTTGTATATGCAGGACCTAAGTAAACATGTTTCATTAGTTCTCCAATTAGACATAATTCACCTACACAACTTGGCTGAAGATATCAACAGGATGTAATGGAAAATTTTGCTCTTCCAGAGTCTAAAAGGCAAGAAACAATAGAGAAGCAACCACCAAACCAAGAGACTCAGTATTCACTGAGAGCTTCTTAGTTGTCTCTAAGGGACTGAATCAGATCCCCTTGTTAGGGAGCATTGCTGACACCAAGCCTTCTATCACTACAGCCCAAGATCACTGCAGTGAGACTGCGAGAAGGACCAGTGACATAATTTGTGGGGTGCGAAATTAAAATGAAATGTCCCTCGCTCACACATTTTTAAAAATGTCAGGACAGTGGCTGACAGCAGAGCATGATGCCAAGCCCGGGCCGCTCCAATCATGAGGCCCTGTTTGCCTACCTGGGTTTCCTGCCCATGAGGCCGGAAACAGGGTTTAAATTCTGTATGTAGACACTGTTGCACTCAAACTCCAGTTCTGTCACCTTACCGAGACACAAAAATATTCATATAGGGCCTTAACCAAAGTTCCGTGTGATAGTGCGAATGATTCTCTTTGCCTCTTCTCGGTGCAGAAATGATCAGGCATCTATATCCATAAAGAATAACCATGCTATCTTGTGTAAAGACTAACAACTATCTGGTTTACCTCCTCCCGTCTCTGAAAAACATAACGGATGTCTGGCACTAGTCAATGGCTCTGACTTGGGGCTCTGACCCCAAACGCAGTGCTTTTTCAGTAGCAGCGAGGTGTAAGGGTGCTGGTGAAGGGCTCGGGCTGAGGAAGCAAACAGCCTGGGCCCCAGTCTGACTCCACTGCTCCGTGAAACCTTGGGGAAGTTGCTTAACTTCTCTGTGCTTCACTTTCCTCATCTGAAAATAGGTATACTAAAAGTATTTGCAGGTTTAAAGTGAATACTTCACATAATTCATAACCCTGATTGTCATAGAGAGAGTGTTTAATAAATGGTAGCTATTCATATTTTATGCTTCACCACTAAAACCGCCCTTTTTGGAAATGCTATGAATAATCATATTGATTGGGAGGTGAAATGAAAACTAAATTAGAAAGTTAAGTGGATCTACAGCTAGTTGAATACATGGAAAACAAATCTGTATTAATGAACAGATGTGTATGTGGTCGAGCTACTGTTGTATATTATTCAAACTTTTTACTAACAGTTTGGATTAAAATGTATGTGATGTGGTTATAGGATTTGCTAATAAAACAATTCTAGGAGGATTTTTTTTTAAGAATCAGGATGCAGAAATGAGTAACAGAAGGAAGGACTAACATAAATAAAATGAGGCCCTGACACTGCAAATAAATGGGTAGAGAAAGATCAATCACGCAAAACACAAGCACGATAATGTAGATGGCTCTTTTAATATCAAAGAAAATATGCCTTGAGGTTAAAAATATTCCCAGAGATAAAAGGCCACATTTCATAGTAGTAAGAAGGATAGTGCATCAGAAAGCCATAACAATTGTCCATGTGTATGCTCCAAATAATAGTTGTAAAATGAATGAAACAAGTATGTACAGAATGAAAAGAATAAAAATTACACAAATACTATTAGAGATTGTCATATTTTGGGTTTCATTTTTTGAGTTATAGAGGCTCATCATAGTTAAACAAAAAACTCAAACTCTCAGACATTAGGTTGGGAAAAGGAGCCATTTAGACTAGCCCTGTGAGGAAGCAGAGGACCACACAGAGTCTAGGTAAGCTCCGCCCAGTGGACCACGGCCCCCTGGGATGTTAATGTTAGGGAGACCGTCAGAGGGACTGAGGATTGCCCACTGCTCAGGGACTGTCTTCATCTCCTACTTGACGGTGGAGAATTGGGCAGCTTATCTGTATTTTTCTTTCTGGAAAACCTGATACAGCATTCTCATTGGCTCAGATTTTCCAGGAGAGAGAGATGGTTAAAATGATTACAAACCCATTTTGCTTATAATAAATCCTTTTGGTGGCTTCTTGAACAAGTCTTTTTACGTAATTTCTCCCAAGTTTTTTCATGGTTTCCCAGGCCCAGTAAAGTATCAGTAAGTATGTGTTTAATTGAATACAAGCTACAGTTTGAGGTTCTGTTCTCAAGCCTGTTTTGTTTTTATTAACTAAATGAATGAGCACCAACAGCATGGTTAAATGACCAGACTTTGTAATTACTCTTTCTGGATTAAATGAATTCCAATCTCGTTACTTCCAAATGGGTGTTTTAACCATTAGCTTCCTCATTTATAAAACAGGGATGACACTGTACCTACCCAAGGAGCTGTTGTGAAGATTGAATAAGATTATAATTAAAATGCTCAGCACAAACTGGCTTTCCAACTGGTAGCTTTACATCGAAAATACTTGTTGAAATCTTAAAGGGGTAAACTTGAAGAGGTAAACATCCTGCTGATATATCTTTGCAAACCGAAAACTGTAGCCCATTAGAATGACCTTTTTGTTTTTTTTTAACTTAAAGCCCCAGAAAGATAAGGTAACACCAGAAAGACAATATTCAAGTAAAATCTTTTCTGCATATGTAAGTGACTTAGAATACTTTTCTGCTCATATATTAAGAGATTCTGATACAATTATAATTCAGAACAGCCATGATTCTTCAACTCCAAGCCAGCTCATCCTTAATGTACTTTCCCCATTTCTGTCCACAACCCTTACCACTTGGCAGTAAATTTAATTAAAAGAAGTACTTTAGGTCAGAAGGTTTAAATACAAACAAAATGCTTCAGAATATTTATCTATAGTAAATGTTTATTTCTAAAGTGGTAAAAGGGGGCATTTGAGATCAAATAATCTAACAGTAAGAGTGACCTTCTTTTAGTGGGGAAAAAATCTTTTTTAAAATTCCTGTTTATCAAAAAGTTATAGCAATAAAGTGACTAGCAATGGTTTAAGAGAGTCGTGATGCCTTTCTGGATGTTAGGGTATTAAGAAGCACATATCAACAGAGAATAAACATGCCCTTAATGACAGGGACTGAAAGGGACTAGGAAAGCTTCCTACCTCAAAGCAGCTCAACAGCATAATGCCCAGTCCCGCCATTAGTGTTCATTTGACTTTAGCACTGATGTCCCTGTACGGCAATTACCCTTACCCAGAGGGGATGTGTTCCGAGACCTCTTGTGGATGCCTGAAACCACAGGCGGTACTGACCCCTATAGATACTATGGTTTTACTACATTTATACACCTACGGTAAAGTTTAATTCGTACACTAGGCACTGTAAAACAACTAACAATGAGATAGAGCAATGACAACAATGCACTGTAACAAATGCACTGTGAACGTTATCAGAACAGTAGCATGGATTTCTTTTCCCTCCCTCACAAGTTCATGGATAGATTCGTTCTTACCACAGGTCTTAGCAATCTCAGCATATTCACTTTTTCTCATTTCTTAAGTCAAGAACATTCACCTTTTCACTTAAAGGAGACACTTAAGGGTTCTATCTGGCATATCTGAATTGCCAAGCTCACTATACTTGCAGTTCGGTAAAATAATGTTTACTTGGACATGAGCAAGGTGAGACCTGGACAGTGGACCTGACCACCAAGACGGCTACAAAGTGCCTAACATGGCGAGAGCATGCGGTGTGGTGACAGGGACAAACGGATGACTCACGTCCTGGGCGTGGCAGAGCGGGACCCTCAAGATTTCATCCCACTATGCAGAACAGCGTGCGATTTAAAATTTATGAATTATTTTTACAATTTTCCAATTAATATTTTCAGACCGTAGTTGACTATGGGTAACTGAAACCACAGGAAGCGAAAGTGTGAATAAGGGGGGACTACTGTATACTATAAAGCAGATGTAATCTGCTGATTTTTGAGGAAAAGGTCCCAGGGGATGACTGTCTAGGATTAAATCCTGACTCCATGCCTCAGCGTGTGACCTTTACTTCATCTCTCGTAGGGTTGGTGTAACACTGTGAGACAATGAATGCAAAGCTTAGTAAGTGCTCAGTAAATTTTATCTGTAATGCTATCATCCATCCATCTATCTATCTATCTATCATCTATCTATCTATCTATCTATCTATCTATCTATCTATCTATCTATCTATCTATCTAATGTAGCCACAGGATGATTCACAAAACATCTCTAATGTTTTCCCTTAGGTAGCCTAAAATCACTGGCAAAGGAACTTGGGGAAAGAGATGGTGATAAATCCCAATGGAGGGGCACAGATTTAGGCAATTCCTGTTCCACTACTGTGTTTTAGGAGGCCCTGGATCTTGAGTGAACTTTGGTGAAGTAAATGAATTAAACTGGTGAATTGACTACCTGTCATCTGAAAAGCAATATAGTAGATAAAAAACAATATAAGACAGCCCGGGCTGGTGTAGCTCAGTGGATTGAGCGCGGGCTGCGAACCAAAGGGTCGCTGGTTTGATTCCCAGTCAGGGAACATGCCTGGGTTGCAGGTCAGGTCCCTAGTGGGGGCCACGTGAGAGGCAACCACACATGATGTTTCTCTCCCTCTCTTTCTCCCTCGCTTCCCTTCTGTCTAAAATTAATAAATTAAAAAAAAAAAACATAAAAAAAGACAACATAAGACACATCCCTTCCCTCAAAAAGCATAGTTACATAATTGGTAGCACCCTGGTATTACATTATACCGACCTTCTGTTTGCAAGGGAGGCTGAGAGAATGTGTGTCTGGCTTTTTTAGCTTCTCTTATGAGAAGTGGGCTCAGTTTTATAAAGTAGGAGATTCTTCAAATATAGTATTCTGATATGCAGCCAGGCGAAGAAAATAACAAATATCCACTGAAAGCACATAATTCAGCAGATGGGATTTAACAAATACATAATTACCAGACATATATCCTTGATAATACACAAAGGGCTGTATTAATTTTATGTGATGGTTATAAACAAGGAAACAGTATGTATACTGAATGGTTGGAGACATTGGGTCTAAAATCAGACCCACCTAGGTTCCCATCTCAGCTTGGCCCCTTGGCTGGATACTGGGCACTGACTCACTATGTCCCCCAGTCTCACTTTTGTCTCTGGTTCTAAATGTGATCCAGGCTCTGCCGATCAGGTGCAGTGGCTGGAGACTCAAATTCAGAACTGAATTGACTGGAGAGACAGGAAAGCACAAAACCGGCCCCTGTATTCAGCAGGCGGCCCCAGTGCCCCAGGAAGGGCAGAGACTGCCTTGCCAATACAGGGGCTGGGCTGTGATTGGGAGACTCGCATCTAAAAGCTCAGCCTAGAAACTGTTTCTTCAGTCTTCCCAAGAACTCCATAAGCCAACTAAGTCTCCTTCTGCTGAAACTAACTACACAGGATTCTCTGTTCTTCAACTAGATATTCACTTGCTAACCTGCTAGGCCTTCAGTAAGTTATACAACTTCTCTATGGCCTCATGTGTAGAGGAAATAACATTTGTAGCTGCTGGAGGGGAGATGTAGGTGAGATCACCTCTGTAAACACACAGCACAATGTCTGGCACAAAGTAAGCTCTTACTGGTGATGGTGACGGTGGCCATGACAATGAATATAGTAATCACAGTACTGGTTACAGTGGAGGTATGAGCAAGGGTAGGCAGTGGGCTCTGGAGGCTATCAGGAAGAAAGAAGCATTTGATTTGCAGAAATGAATCAGCAATATTGGAAGCCTACCAAAAGGAACGGTCTGAGAAAAATCAGTCTGAGCTGCAATTCATTGGGCTGCAACTATCAAACGAAAACAGCATGAGACTCCTGGAAATGCACCAGGGAAGGTCTGAGGGTGTATTTACACCTCTGGCATGTGATGTTCACATCGGGCTTCACAAAGTGCCCTCCAGGCTTCAGTAAAAATGCTAAAAAAGCCACAAATGGGGCATTTTCACCTAATTAGGGTCCAGAATAAAATGAAGCGCAGCCAGGAAGAGACAGTGTTTGCAGGATGATGGCATGGTTGGCACTTTTCCTGAGCCTAAAGGAAAACCAAGTAAACAAGTTTGTATGCCCCTCCCCCAGCCCCAGGAGATTTGCCATAGAAAAATGTATAATAATACAGTGAACTAAGTGCGAACTGCATTTTGAGCTCTCGTGGGCAATTACCAAGCAGGAAAGAAAAAGAGCATTAGACACATAAAAGAGAGTGGACATCATCCTCAGAAAGGTAAACAGACACGATGGGAGCTTTGAGCACAGCCTCATCCCAAGTGTCCTCAGGGACTTAAGAACTCATTTAACTCTGCATGCTTTACTGCGAAGAAGCCATAATGGGAATCAGCTTCCTTGTAACTGCTTCTTCCAGCATTTTGAGTTGGGAGCTGAGCCTGGGCCAGCACACCCCTGAGCGTCAAAGCTGTGCTTACCCCGTGGTCAGAGGGCCGAGCAGCTCTTGGGCTCTGGGCTCACAGAACTGCCATGTCAGCCTAGCACAGGCAAGAGATAGAATGCAGTGCATTCAATTCGCTCGGGTTTTGCATAGCATCGTACTGATGCCCTTTCAACGTTACAGGGCAAAGATCTAATAAGGGACTGCAGCTCCCTGTAAAAGATTTCTTTCCAAATTCTCTGTATCTCAAACTCTAGATTTCAAAGGCATCTGTGGATTCACCTGGCAGCACTGCTCACTGCCAGGATAACGCAGTCTGCCCGCAGTCTACCCTTTGGACCATTGCTTACTCCGGTCCACACACTTACCCCATCTGCTTCACTCTGCAGACCAGGTCAGAAATATAGCCAAATGGTGCCGTTCAGAAAAATACACCAAGCAGGCAGGCATTCACCTGTGAGATTGGGATATGCTCATTTGATACTATAAATTGTGCTCCTTTTTGGTTGGCCCGCCTAGGAATAATAAAGTAATGGCTTCCTTTGCCATGAAAAAATAACTATATTTCTTCAATTTAACGCACTTTGAGTTCCTTTTACATTTTTGTATCTTGAAAATCAGGATATATCTAACAATAGATGAATACATTCAATGTAAGATTTTATTATTCTTATTAGTATAATGGTGAGTCTTACAATCAACAGTATTTAGGAGAAGAAAAATAGTTATTTGTCAGATATTGACATACTATAAAATAGATATTCGGTATTGCTGGCTTATTGGCTCAAAAGCTGACCTACAGTGTATACAATGATTCTGAAGCTCCTTCAGTATTAAATTCTACTTGCTTTTGGACCAATCCTCTTCCTTCTATACTGCACCCAAGACAATGCTGAAAGGAGACCCCTCACTGGGTTCCTAGATTTCATATTGAGCTGAAGAGCAAATCAGAACAGAGCCCCAGGTAGCCCTGGGCACCTCTGCAAATGGAGGGGAAAAAAAGATAAGTTGTAGTTCCATCAGCTCCTTCCAGAGTGAAATACTCTGAAGGGCCTAAACCTGGGAGGAGTCCTGGTTACCTGCGAAGGGGCCTGGCCCACTCTCCTAAGGAGGGAGCAGTGTGATCAGCATGCCCACACCTCCTCCCCAACCCCCGCCCCCTCCCCGCCCCCGCCTGCCCCACCCTATTCAAGATGAGGGCGGCTATGGAAACGAACTGTAGAGGTGCTGAGGAAACCCACGCCATGTCAGAGAAGCTAAGTAAGTGTCATGTTCTGGTCAAACTAGCTCTTTATTTACAAATACGAAGTGATTGCCAAGATCAGTAGACATATAAGGAAACTCATCAGCATGAAAAAGACCATGACAAACATCATCACAAAATGAAATAGAAAAGTAAAGGCAGCAGAAGAAAACTTGTACAAAAACTTAAATTGATATCTTTTAAATAACAATAAAGTGGTATCTCCTATGGAATATCATAATGACATTCTGTAGGAGAACCAATGACTACGGAAAATGAGAAACCAAAGAATGAGTTCTTAGAATTGAAAACATGATTGCCAAAATATAACACTAGGAATAATTTCTTACAATAAAATAAGTATTAATAATCTGGAAGTTAAAATCCACAAATTTTAGTTCAGAGCCATGGCAGGTACATGCGGAAGATCTATCTAGTGAGAACTGCAGAAAGAGAACGTAAAGACTGCAGAACAGAAAATAAAAAATATGAACTAAAGATGATTGCTCTTTACTAGTGGGGGACTGTAGAGCTCATTATTTTCATTTTTCATACTCAGTATTAAGATGAATCCTTCATAACCAAGCCACTTTCTAATGATGGAAGAATTGAAAGGACAGAAGTCTTAAGGTCCAGATATACATGAAGGTAGCAAATAACACCGGCATGAGGTGCCAGAGATTCTAAATACACATCCTGGCACTTACTTATGGTCAGGAGGGACTGATAATAGTTAAACGAAAATCATGTTCCAGCAAGGTATCTACAAGACAGCAAGGGTGGGGAGACAAACTCCCCACTTCCACAACATTAGATGCAATCTAAGAGAACATCCAAATAGGACAAGGATGTAGGTTAAATCTGTATGCAGTGATTCTGGCGTGTATTTGCTTTCCCTCAATAAATAATGGTGACTAAGCGTCACTGTGATGCCCCAGGGACACTTTTCTAACTTGAATGCTGGTGGCTCCATGAATGACCACCACCACCTGCATAGGTACAGGCGCTTTCTCTTCTGTTGTGATGATTCTTAAAGCCGCAGGGATCAAAAACCTCAAGGGTTTGGGGATTTTCGGAAAGACAGGACTAGGTGGGGACTTTGGCCTTATTTTTCACAGATACAACTGTAAAATGAAGTCTGGTCAGGAAAATCGGAGAAGAGAAAGATTTCTAAATAGCAACGGACCATCCGTAACACAAACAAGCACAATGTACTATTTAACATCTTAGCAGAGATGTGATTTTGCTTCTCTCCTTAAACAGTGTTGCTCCCGGAGGTCAGAGGGTCTGCACCCGTCGAAAGCAGTGCTTGGCCAATCCCCTTCTGACCAAGGTCCTACACAGTTCTGCTGGGGCCAGGTAACCATCGACCCCGAGCTCCTCAGAATTCATAGCATCTTCACATATGCCCAATGCAAGAACTCCTTTATTCCCCAAAAACAGTTGTACAGGAGACAGGAAACTACAGGATTTTTCACCAGCTCTAATTGCCATGACTTTAAAAAAAAAATAGTTCAGCCCCAAACTGCCTTTTGGCATATTTTACCATTAGTCTAGTTTTGCCCTTAGGACAGAAACAGTCTGCTCTCTTGAGAGGAAGTTCTTTAGTTATTTGAAAACAGATGTTCCATCCAAATACTATCACCCCACTTCCCTAAGTCCCCCTTCCTCAAGGTACAATAAGTGCACCCCTTTGCCCCTCATTTCTCCTGCTGGTTCTTCACACACCACGGTTTATGTATCATTCCCATTTTGGTTTTCTGATTGCTAAGTATCCCTCTTAAAATGTTGTGGCCCTAACTGAGCACCATGTCCCAGGTCTAATTTGCTAATAATATGCTATAATGATAAGAACCGCTACTTATGGAAATACCGGTACCGAGCACTCACGAGGATCTCTGTCTTATCTCATTACCTACCACGTAATACTGTTGCAATGAGAAACCGTAGCTTGAAAAAGCTAAGCGACCTGTTCAGTTAGCTTGAGAAGCCCACACCAGACAGCGTCCTGGAGTCAGCAAATGTCCTCTCACCCACTCCAGGACACCAGCTCAAAACCCTTACTGATTACCACTTCCTCCACGACAGGTATATTTAATCCACCAATACTCTAAGCTGCCATCGACTTCTACTTCGGGAGAAAAGGAGCACAATGCACTCCTGTTTCCTCTAAGTTCTTAAAAATACTGCAGGTATATCTACTGAAATGTTGACCAGTGCACAGCACAACCCGGATCTGAAAAATATGAATCTTGTGCCATAGTAAATTTGGGCAATATCTCAAGCTGCTTAAATGTATCGGTCTATTTTGACTCTTTAATAAGGCTTATTTAGGATGACATCATTGAGAAGAAAACAGAGCCTTTATTCTATCAGTAACTTAACAGCAAGTTGTTTTTACATGATATCCAAATGTGAATTCCGCAAGACCGCAAACACATCTCTGTTTTCTGTTTTCTAAAGCACAGCGAGTCTTGCCAGGAGGGAGCGGTGCCCCTGCCAGCCCTCTCCTGCTCATCGCTCATGGAGACCTTTGCCGGGCTGACCACAGGAGCTTTAGAGCATCAGCGGGTAGCTGGCCAGAGTAAATGTTAGCACAACCAAAAATGGACTGTCCTTTCACTTTGCCCAGGTGCTGGTGTCAAAGAGCTTGCTTTTAAATACTCCTCTTTGGATTCTGAAGCTAGCTATTAATTCTTTTTCCCTTTGGCTAAAGTAAAATAAATGAATAACAACTAATGTTGCAGGCAGAGCTGAGGAAGTGGACAGCCCTACAGATAATGAGACTTAATTGGAATGTAAATGCAAGGGGGCTGGACTAAACCTACAAAGGCTGAGAAGGGCAAGGCTGTGCTTCGGGTCTCTGCGTGGCTGGATATCCTAGATCTCATAATTAGAGCAAATTTGTTGGTGGTATGGGACTTTTTAAATGCAATAATTAAAATTAGTGTTATAGTAATAATTATTAATTACTAAAGTTACTGTTTACTAGATATCTACCATGGTATAAACAAAGTGCCAGATTCTCTTTTTGAGTTTTTTTTTTATTATTGTTGTTCAAGCACAGTTGTCTCCACTCCCCCCCCCAACCCTCCCCTGCCCCTACCTCCCACCCTCAATCCTACCCACCTTTGGCTTTGTCCATGGGTCCCTTATATTTGTTCCTTAATGGCCCTTCCCTTTCTTACCCCCATAACCTGCCCCCCCCCATCCTTGGTTATATGTCTCTGGTTATAGTTTGCTTGCTTGTTTGTTTTGCTGATTAGGCTCCACTAACAGCTTCTTATTCTATGTTAGCTCAGATTAGTTTATACTAGTTCATTTAATCTTCACAATAACCTCATTTGGTAGATTCTATTGTCCTCATTTGAGGAAACTGAGGCTCAGCTAAGTGGGGTGACTTTCCCAATGTCAAGCAGGTGATCAGTGACTGTGAGAGGCCAGCAAGAGCTGGTTTCTGATGCTGCCACAGAGGGCAGTAGCACGGTGCTTTTTTGAAGACTCTAGAAGGATTTTGGTGCAGGGAGATCCTAAAAGGAGGTGCCCGACTGGCTGTCTCAATGACATGTGGCATAGCCCGGAGACACTGCCTAAGAGTGAGCTGCTGAGAAAGGTCTACGCCCCCTGATTCACTGTAGGTTGCACTAAGGCTGAGACTGACCAAAACAAACAAACAAACAAACAAACAAACAAACAAACAACATTGAGAGTAAGAGCACTAATCTTATTCTCTGACACACCAAGGCTCCCCGGTCCAACTCCAACTCACCCAGAGACCGGCTGAGATAAAAAGACACAGACAAATGAGAAAAAAAGAAACCTTTGGGTTGAGTAACATGAACAGCTTGTTAATGAATCCAGTTGAGAGAATTCCATATTCCCTTTCAGACAAGTGTGTATAAGACAGCACTGCTCTTCTGAGGAGGGGGAAGGTTTCTCATAATTCGTCGCTGACACTGATATCGGACAGCTGATCTGGCTCAGAATATCATGGAGTAGTCCCCTAACTGTTTCCATTTCAAAGACACAGAACACCTCCTGTACCCCTCTTTTCTGTGTGGAACATACTAAATAGCCTTGTCACATAATGGAATGTTGTTTCCTCGACGTGATTTGAACTTTCTAGGCTTTTAAAAAGAGATAAACCTTTGACTTGCCCTAAAAGTAATAGGCCGCTCTTAATACTCTTAAGTGTTAGTATATTCAAAGGCATACTTGGAACAATCCATCATTTACTTATTAGACTTCATTTTATTCCTAAATAGCAAGAACGTTCTAAAAATCTTTATGTAGGCTATCATATATCTTTGTTGTCATGGGTACTTTTGGGGTAACATTTCCCTAGAAATATAGGTGAGGATTCCAGCATCCCTTTTCCAATCTGACTGAAGGATTCAGTGAAAGATACAGACAAGATACACTCATGGGTATAGTATATACATTTCATTTCCTGCATACCAATAGATATTATCAGGGCCCATTTAGTTCAGCGAATCCCACTGATTCTACAATACTTCTCCATTTCTCTAAATTTAAGAAAAGTTTTGAAGCACAGTTCACTGCCGTTCTGGAATCATCAGCACTTTATCTCAAGATTTACTCCAGGCTTTCTTATTTAAGACTTTACAAACTAAATTTCCATCTTGGCAGCACTTTCCACTAGCGGATTTTACACTCTTAAATGGATTTATTCAAATAAAACCTGTCACTCTCATCAAAATGAAGGCAGGGATATTGTCTACTTTTTTTCACCATTATATCTTTAGAGCTTATTACAATGCCTTATAAATAATTAGTGCTCAATAAATATTTAACGAACGAGTAAATTCTTGAATGAATCAATGTATGAATGAATGAACACTGAGCTCAATCCAATATTTCCCCACTTCAAACTGCCCAGAATCAAGTTATATTATCTTCTCTAAAAATCAAACCAATACACTAATTGTTGATACGGAAACAAGGTGGTAAGGATTTAGCAATGCCACTATCAGGGTCAAATGCATTTGAGAGGTGAAAGGAATGGAAAGAAGCAGGGAGAGAAGAAGAAAAATGGATACAAGAGAGGAGAGGAAGGGAGAGGAGGTGGAGGAAGGAGGAGAATGAATGAATCCCTAGAGTTTACTTAATAGAAAGGAATAAATGAATAAGGTAGAACATCAGGGATCAACTTCAGAGCTAGCTGTTTAAAGAATTGAATCCTAATTTTAATATGCTTAGTTAATTAACTACCTGCTTATAATAACAGGCCTAGAGATCATGCATATTATTAATATAACACCATATTTCATTCTCTATAACCATGATTTGCTGTCTAAATAAATATGAATAAACCTCATTTTTTTGTAGGACAGGTTTTTATTTTTTCTTTTTAGAATAGCGGTCTTCTTGTTTATCTAGTCTCTCCAAAATCAATGGCTTTGCTAACACAAAGCCACTTCACTCAGAGTCACCACGCCACTCAGGGTCCACAGCACCTCAGGTATATCACTCTACCTCTTCGAGTCTGTTTCTGCAGTTGTAAAGATAGAATATTAATATCTATCCTATAGACTCAAAGCTATAAATACTTGTAGGAGACAAAGAAGGTCATTATATCATAATAAAGGGGTCAAATCATTGAGAAGATATAACAGTCATAAATATTTATGCCCCCGTACTGAAACACCTAAATATATAGAGCAAAGCTAACAGAACTTAAAGGAGAAATAAACAGCAATACAATAATAGTTGGAAACTGTAATACCCCACTCTCAATAATGGATACATCATCCAGACAGAGAATAGATAAGAAAACGGCAGATTTGAACACCACCATAGACCAGTGATGGTGATCTTCAAGCCTTTCATCTGCTGGCACACACAAATTACTAAATTCTGTAGCACAAGAAAAACAGATTATATTTTTTGCTGATCTGACAAAAAATTGATATAATTCTGATTCATTCACATCCGATGGCTATTATCGTTTCTGTTGGCTGTTTTTTTTTTTTTAAGATTTTATTTATTTATTTTTAGAGAGAGGGGAAGGGAGGGAGACAGAGAGGGAGAGAAACAGCAATGTATGGTTGCCTCTCACATGGCCCTCACTGGGGACCTGGCCCGCAACCCAGGCATGTGCCCTGGCTGGGAACCGAACTGGCAATCCTTTGGTTCCCAGCCTGCGCTCAATCCACTGAGCTACACCAGCCAGGGCTGTTGTTGTTTTATTTTTTTATTTGACAGTCTGAGGGAAAAGAGTTCCGTGCCTAAACAGTGCCATTTTAAAAATTCCTGTGCTGCACCAGCTGAAAGTCACTGTTACAAACCAAATAGGTATAACAGACACATATAGAACATTCCATCCAACAGCAAAGAATAGACCTTCCTTTCAACCACACACGGAACATTGTCTAGAATCATTCACATGCTAAGCTGCAAAAAGAAAAGTCTCAAAAATTCAGACACCTAGACCAATGAAAGAGAATTAAGAGCTCAGAAATAAACCCTCACATATATGGTCAAATACTATTTGAGTAAAATAGAGGCAGACTCATAGACAGAGAGCAGGCTGATAGCTCTGGGGGGACAGAGTGAAAAAGAAAAAGGACTCATGGACATGGACAACAGTGTGGTGATTGCGAGGGGGGAGAGTTGGTGGAGGTGGAAGAAGGTATAAGGGGATAAATGATAATGGGAAAAATACAATAAAAATGATACCAATTTAAAAAATTATATCTGGGGTAAGAAGGGAGATAAGACTACTCAATGGAGAAAAGTTAGTCTTTTCAATAAATGGTGTTGTGAAAACTGAATATCCACATACAAAAGAATTAAATTAGAAACCTCCCTTAGGCCTTTCAGGCAAGAAGGGGCTGGAAAGAAGTATACCAAGTCATGAAAGGCAAGGACCTACATCCAAGAATACTCTATCCAGCAAAGCTATCATTTAGAATGGAAGGGCAGATAAAGTGCTTCTCAGATAAGGTCAAGTTCAAGGAGTTTATCAACACCCAGCCTTTATTATATGAAATGTTAAAGGGATTTATATAAGACAGGGAGGGATAACAATAGGGGAGGGGGAGAGAGGGGGAAAAAGTACAGAGAATAAGTAGCATAAACGGTAGGCAGAAAACAGATGGGGAGGTTAAGAATAGTATAGGAAATGTAGAAGCCAAAGAACTTATGTGTATGACCCATGGACAAAAACTAAAGGGCAGGGATGGGGGGGGTGCGGGGAGGAGGGGAATAAAGGGAGGAAAATGGGACAACTGTAATAGCATAATCAATAAAATATATTTTAAAAAAGAAACCTCTCTTAAATCACTCACGAAAATTTACTTAAAATGAATTAGAGACTTAAATGTAAAACCTGAAACTATTAAACTCCTAGCAGCAAACATAGGGTAAAATCTCCTTAACATTGGTCTTGGCAATGACATTTTGGATGTTAACACCAAAAGCACAAGTAACAAAAGCAAAATAAATGAGCAGAACTACATCATACTAAAGTTTCCACACAGCAAAGGAAACCATCAACAGAATGAAAAGGCAACGTACTGGAATGGGAGAAAATATTTGCAAAAAAATATATAAGTGGCAAATATTCAAAACATATAATGAACTCATGCAAAAACCCAATAATCCACTTTAAAAATAGGCAGAGACACTGAGTAGACATGTTTCCAAAGGAGATCTACACGTGGCCAGCAGGTACATGCGAGGGTGCTCGACATCCGTGATCACCCAGGAAATGCAAATAAAAACCAGGGCAAGCTACCACCTCGCACCTGTTAGAACGGCTATCAGAAAAAAGACAAGCAGTAAGAAACACTGGCAAGGAGGTGGAGAGAAAGGAATCTTGAGCCACGTTGGTGGGAATATAAATTGGTACAGTTACTATAAAAAACGGTGTGACGGTTTCTCAAAAATTAAAAATAGCACTAGGATAGGACCCAGCAATCTTACTTCTGGGAACATATCTGAAGGAAATAAAATCACTCGCGAAGAGATTTCTGCACCCGTGTTCACTGCAGTACTATTTATGACAGTCAGGCGTGGGGACCACCTGAGTGACCGGTGAGGCGTGGCTGGGTGAAGCAGATGTGGTATGCATACACAGCGGAATGTTATTCTGCCATAGAAAGAAGGAAATCCTGCCACTGGTGACGGCATGGGTGGAACTGAAGGCACTGTGCTAAGTGAAATAAGTCAGGCAAAGCAAGTCTAATACTGTACGTTGTTACTTATGTGGATTATGAAAAAGAAAAATGAACTCATAGAAACAGAGAGTAAATTGATGGTTGCCACGTGTGGGGGCTGGAGGAGATGGGAGAAGAAGTTCAAGGGTATAAACTTTCAGTTATAAAACGAATAACATCTGGCTATCTAATCTATAGTGTGATGACTACAGTTTACAATACTGTATCGCATACTTTAAGCTGCTAAGAGTTAATCTTAGACGTTCTCCCCACAAGGTGACTATGTGAGGTGAGAGATGTGTTAACTCACCTCGCAGCTGTCATCACTTCACAATATATTCATATATCAAATCATCACATTGCACACACTTACTACTGCACATCAATTATATCTCAATAAAGCTGGAAAAATCTATTCTACCTCATTTAACAGGGT
This sequence comes from Micronycteris hirsuta, assembly GCA_004026765.1. NCBI lineage: Eukaryota > Metazoa > Chordata > Mammalia > Chiroptera > Phyllostomidae > Micronycteris > Micronycteris hirsuta. Next base: position 137,616 of record PVJI01000202.1, read on the forward strand.
AACTGTGAATTGAAACATATATGTAAAAGCCCCTTTATAAAATGTAAACTTTCTAAAAGTCAGAGGAATTATCATGTTAACTTTTCAGTATTCAGGCCACAATTACAACTTAATTCCACGGAACCCTGGTGTTGCCTGGGTCTGCAGGCCTCAGTTCTCTAAAGGACAAAGGCCCGTTTACATACCTGAGGGGACCGTGGGGGGGTCAAGCGACAGGAAATTAGTGCAGGTGCTTTAAACATCCACCACTATGATGATTTAAGCTTCTGGTCAAATTCTATCTATGAAAAATTCTGCTACTGCAAAAACTCACCAGTGGTACACAGCCATGAATTTTTTTTCAAAATATCCTTACATCAACATTTGAAACAACCAGATTCTGGACTTCGAAGAACATTATTCTGCATTCTAACCCATGTTATTAGTTATGAAAATGCAAAGTTAATCCCAAAGATATTTACATAAAATAATCATAAAATCCTATAGAGCAATTTTATTAAGTAGTTCTGCATGGCAAAGATCTAATGTGAAAATAATGATGATTTGGAAATACAAGTCTGAAATCAGGTTCTGCAAAAATTGCATGTAAGTTTAATTATCCCTGGAAGCTATTTTTTGAAATGGGCAAAAATACCCGCAATGTGTCATGAACGCTGTATTTCTGCTCGGAGCAGTGATTTGGAGTCACGCTGCTTGCCACAGCTAGGGCTCCTGACAAAGGCTGAGAGTATCCGCATGGCAGTCAGCGGCTCGTTATCTGGAATGCTAGATATAAAATTGTCAGCTTCTGAGTTTTTGGTGGGATGGGGTATGAACACAGTGTAAAGCATTCACACAGAAAGGAGATGCACAATCCTAGTCCACCTCAAATGACCTCTCTGGGTGACCTCTGAAATGGAGATGAGTTGTGAAATCAACATTGTACCCAACAGGGTAGGTGACGGCATCATCAAGGACATACACTATGGCCTAGAAATGCCACGATGCTGCAAAACAGGTCACTGCAGGAAAGAGGATAAACACACATATACACTAATCTTGCTCATCAGTAGCCTTCAGCAAGAATATAAAATACATTTCAACACTGAAAATAGTCCCAGGAAATGAAAAAATTCCACCAATCCACATTCTATGAAGGTTTCAGCTAACTCAGAAGGCCACATTTATTTGCAATTGAAAAGCGATAATGTTTATGAAAGGCAAAATGATTAAGATACCTTCACCCACTGTCCCAAGCCTGGTGTAGCTGTTTGCACTGATACCGTATTTTAAATGGCTGAAATAGCCCTTGGTTTTCTTCTAGACTCTTAGCATCTACCTTTGATTGCTGATCACCTCTCCCCTTCACATCTGTCCCAGGGATTTAGGGATGAGACTTAGAGGATGGTAACATCACTGAGGCAAGGTACCAGGTAGCCTCCTTCTGTCAAATTTAGTGCTAGCAGAACCTTTGTAGGACCTGTGGTCTAGAGAACCTTAAAGCAAAGTTCAGTCTACCTGGATGCCCAGAAAAACTTACAGCTCTCAATTTCCAAGGTGCAGTTTTGTTCATCCAGTGGGTACCGCCTTAGGTCCATCATGCAGGCAGCTGTGGTTGTGATTCTAGAAGAGAAATAACAGATAATATGCTGTTAGCTGGCCCATGGCTAGAGCTGCGAAAATGAAATCCAAGTATCAAAGAGGACAGAACTGGGCCTCTAGGAGACTGATTTAGCCAACGCTCTAATGAAAAAGAGTGCAGCAAACTTTGGAAAACTATTTTACCTTATGAGCCTCGTGCTGATTTATAAAAAAAGAGACAAGACCAAATCAGTATTTTCCCAACATGTAGTCCATTACCTACGTGTACCATAATCATGTTGGAGTGTTTGATAGACAGGCAGTTCCCATCCTCCCTTTGGAGCAGGGCGAGACAGTTCAGGACTCTTATAAGCATCACAGGTGATTAAGAATATCGACATAGATATTCCTCTTCCATTCACATATGTTCTCCATTTTTCAAGACCCTAAAATCTAATCTTCAATCAGTCTTGGCTTTGATCCATCATTTTGACCTTTCTATGCACGGTATAGTACTTTGCAAGTTCCTTAACACAACACACAATCAGCCGTTCATCTATCACCTGAATTGCTCTCTCTGGAGTATTCTGATGTTCTTAGGCCTGTTCAAGAGCTTTCTCCTATTGGCCATTGGAGTTATTTATTTTAACAAGTTGGTCCTTTTATAATTTTGTCAGAGAGAAGTGAATGCTTGCCTTTAATGTCTTTATATTTTTCTGCCATCGTTTTCCACTAATCTCTCTGAAAGAGCCAAAAACATCCCGTCCTAAATGATTTATCTGTTTCTGAACAATGAGGTGGCATAAAGTAATGTAAAAAACAAGTTTTAGAGCACAAAAGACATAGGGGTCCTGGCCGGGTAGCTCAGTTGTTTGGAGTGTTGTCCCAATAATGCCAAGGTTGCAGGTTTGATCTCTGGTCAGGGCGCAGACAAAAAGCAACCAATGAATGCATAGCTAAGTGGAACAGTAAGTCAACGTTTCTCTCTCTCTCTCAACAAATAAAATTTTTAAAAAAGAGGACACATCAGACACATGTATGAAGTCTAACTGCCTCACTGATTGTGATCCACATCAAGAATAAGAACTGATATCATAATTTATATAACGACTATGAAAGAGTAAATGACATATAATAGGTCCTTTAAAAATCTGCCTCTGCTGAAGACAACTAAGAGCAGACGTTGATGTTGAGCTTCCCCAACTTTGGCTGACTCTACCCCGAGGGGCACGACGCCATGTTCTGGGAGCAGAGCAGTAAGATGCAGGGGGACACAGTCCACAGCTGGGCTTTTCCACCCAGAGGCCCTGGACACAGGAGAAGTAGACAAGGTGGACTGAGTCGATGGAGTTCCCTGGTTAGGAGTGATGCTCCAAGTTGTCAGCAGCAGGATGAAAATACCATAGTGCCCCCTCATCTATGGTTTCACTTTTCTGTGGTTTAAGTTACCTGCATTCACCTGTGCTGAAAATTAAATGGAAAATTCCAGAAATAAAGTATTCATAAGTTTTAACTAGTGTGATTGTTCTCATCAGAATGAAATCTTGCCACTGTCCTACTCCATCCTGCCTGGGACGTGACCCATCCTGCATCCAGCCTATTCACCCTGTAGACTCTCCCTGCCCATGAGTCGCTAAGTAGCCATCTCGGTGGCGAGACTGTCAATGTGCTTGTGTTCAAGTCACCCTTACTTTACTTCACAATGGCCCCAGAGTGCAAAAATAGTGATGCTGACAATTCTGAGATGCCAAAGAGAAGCCAAAAAGTGTTTTCTTTAAGCACAAAGGTGTATATTTACAGGATAAAAACAGTATATATAGGGTTTCATATAGTCCGTGGTTTCGGCATCCAGTGGGAGTCTTGGAACTTATCCCCCACAGATAAGGGAGGCCTACTGTGAGTAATTAACTTAACTTGAGTAGTCTGCGCTTCTTTAGTTTGATTACTACTGCATTAACATTTGTGCTGTTAAGTTTTGTTTTCCTTTTTAGTAACTAGTGAGTATTCTAGGGCCAACATTCATCCTTGATTCCTTCTTTTCCTGCACTGAGACCTGCTGGCCACTCTGCCTCCCTCGGAGTCTACAGCCCTGTCACCTTGCCTTCATGATCTTCAGTAGCTTGGTCCCCGGCCTGTCCGCTTGCCGCCCGACTATCCATATCCACATGGCAGTCAGAGCACTTTTAAAAACAAAGGTTGAATTTGATCGCTCTCCCGCTTACAAAATGTAGTGTCTCTTCCAATAAAATCCAAAGTCGTAGCTATGACCTACGGTGCCCTAAATAATCTGATCCTTCCGACCCAATATTTTCTCATGCGAAGACCTCACTCACTGTCTTCTAGCCTCTGCATTTGTTCCTTCTGCCCAGCACATGCGTCCCTCTGATCCTCGCGGCCACTCTTCTCATCCTGCCACTCCAAATCCCCTCCTCTGAGGGGCCGTTCCCCAGTGGCCCCCAAAGTGGCTGCCATGACTAATGCTCCATCTTGTCTGTTTATTTCCTTCGAGCAATGATCATGATCTGAAAATATCTTCCTTATTCTCTAAGTACTACTTCTCATTATAAATCTTCTATTTGGAGGATAATTTTGTTGCATGATTTCTCTTCTTTTTAACTTAAAATTATCATGTGTCTCAGGTTTTAGTGATTCTTTTTCTATTTTTAACAGTAAATAAATTTTAATCCATTTAAATTAACATCACATAAACAGTACCAGAGTTTATCTTATTATCAATCTGATTGCTTCTGCTTTCAATGGGAGTTTTCAAATTCTTAAATTCTACAAAAATTAACATTCACATTTCAATGTGCAAAAAAATGGCAATTTTGGGTGGGGGAGGTTTTGTAACACTTAGGTGAGTGTCACACTGGTTCACACATTTTTTTTTGACATGTAGATACAACTTGAATTGCTACTAACATACATGAACTTGTATTACGCAGAAGAGAAATTTCCAAAGGAAATGAAATCAGGTCCAAACATACCAAAACCCCATGCTATTTATGTAAAATAGAAAAAATAATTCCTGTCTCGAGAGACTGGAGAAAATGAACATCATCTGATAGAATCGTTACAGAGGACATGGAAGGTACAAGGGCGCATATTTGATAAAAAGAAGAGAGCCGTAAGTAGACGCCCGGCTGCCTAAATGCAGTAAAGTTTGCAATCGCTACTCCTGGCTGTGGTTCACACTTTCTGCTGATACATATTCATGGCAACTAACACCTGTGAACTAGTGTCGTGAAGAAGAAAGATAAATTGACTAATGATATCACAGAAGCAATGAGTTTCGACTCATGTTTTAAAAATAAAGTAAAAGAGTGTTTTTCTCACATCAACAACATTCATATTTACACCAGTGTTTTACATTTTTAATGCAATAATATATTTTGTTCAGCTAAAAAATACACAAATGTTTTCTAGTCAATGTTTATGATGCACTTCTCTCTCCTTTTGACTTAAAGCAGAAACTCTGTAGCCAGAACAATCCACTTGGAATCTTGATCAGATGCACCAGGATTAGTGACCTGGGACAAGTAACTTATAGTCTCCCACACTTGGTTAGCCTAAAAAAATTGAACTAAACACTTGCCATCATGATTTGTAAGAAATGATGAATTTAGAAAGAGATCTATAATTCACAAAATGTTCTGTAACTTCTATTATTACTATGTGCTAATGAGTAGATCCCGTGGTAACTCATTTGACCAGTGGTTCTTTGGTATTATCTGTATGTGCTTCTTGTATGCATGAAGAAATGTAGAATAATCACAGGCTTATAAGCAAACCAGACTATAAAATATGATGTAAATAGCTTTCAAACACATAAATATGCAAAAATATGCCACATGTGTATTGGAGCTCGATTTAATAGATTTGAAGACAAACTGTACATGAGTGCCTGCCTGTTACATGTATAACAAAACTGCACCTTTCCCAGGTATTTTGTGAGACTAGGAATCACGACTGTTTTTGCGTTGTTTGTATCTTAAATACTTTGCCAGGTGCCTGGCATGTGTCATTAACCCAAGATTAAAATAATAATAATAATAACACAAAGAAAATAAAGTCATGGTCATAAGCATCCTCAAATGGAGGACTTTGACAAAATTCTCTAATGAAGTGCCTGATTTGTTTTTAAACAATTTTCACATAAATCTGAAAGTTGAAGTCATCTTTATACAAGACGCTACCTGGAGTCCTATTCAGAAAATCCCCATGAGGAACATAAAAATCGATTCTTTCAGACTTTCTGATGTCTAACAGGGTTGAGTTTCTCCAGGAATAAGTCAGAACAACAAAAATACTTAATGGGTTTTTCACGAACACCGCTTTCTGAATTCTGATAAACATCTGTAAAGGAACTCCAACTACTCAACACCACTAACAGGAGTCTTTGAAGTAAACCTAGTATGAAACTCATGGTGCAGGAATGATCAAGTTTTAAGACTACTGTGAAATACATGGAAGTAGTTCTGTCTTCAACCAGAGGAAACACTCAGTGATGTCTCCAGAGTGTACCTCATTTACCTGTGGCAAACCCTCCACAGTTAGGGGTGGAGATGTGTCTTTTCTGGGGCTGAAGACTACTGCATGACAAAAACCACTTTTGCAAAATGCCAACATTCCAACTAGGCTAAGAGATCTTTGAATAAACTCTTTATTCCATAGCCTCTAGTCCAAAAATGACTTGTGCTATAAAATACTGACACAGTCACTTAAGGGCATCTATTAAATCAAAAATACAACAGCTATGCCAACATTCTGTACCAAAGCCATGGCATATGTAATAGTGTCATTACTTGAGATTTGATGATGCTACCATATCATCTTACGTTTGAATGAGGCCAGAGACAGTTAATAAGCAATAGTAGATGTCTTTGTCCCTTAGCCAACAGGAGAAAACTCAGATTCATAATCAACACGATGCATTCAGGCCTTTCCACAGACTCTTCAGGAGGGGCTTCTGGAGCCAGATGATGTGGTTAAACATGGGTCTTCACACAGAGAAACTTGTTAAAATTTCAACCAGAGATGATAAGACAGTAATTTTGAAAGTCTACCCTGCTTGATTTCTTTATGTAGATAACCATCCATATTCCACAGAACATTCCTATGTTTTCTAAGGCCATCAGATGCCTTATCTGCAACTATATTCAAAACATATTGTTCTAATTCACAGCATGGTTTTACTTTGTTCAAAATGTACATTTATTTAGAAGTACAACTTGTTCTAATTACAAAGGATAAAGAAATCCTGTAGCATCAGTAGACATCATTATTAGAGAAAATTAGGATGTTAAAAAGGTCAATTATCACAAAATGTATTTATGCATATAATTTTGCTAGCTGTAAAACAGAGTAATTAAACATGTCAGCTAAGAGGAAAAAGACACAAATACTGAGTTAAAGCATTAGAGCACAAACTGAACTTCTGAAAACTTCTAAGGAGCACATCTGAGTCACTTCTGCCAGAGGTACTTAAAGTATTTTAGCTTTTATAACTCAAGAAGACTAACACCATTCTGTGTTTCACAATCATTTTTAATTAGGAAACTCATTTCTCACATACATCCCTCTTGTAATATGCTCTTGCTTTTTCTAGAGTAGGTATTGATATAAAAGTTAGGTGATTTCAACTCTTGCTAAGGCGTTCTTGCTAATAACAACATACCTCATGTTAATTAATCACATACTAAATTCTAGACACTATCTAATGTTACTGAAATGTGTCATCTTACTTAATATGAGGAGTATCCTATTAATATTCACACATTAAGTTCCATTACTATTTATATTTTGTAGATGAGGAGATTGAGGTACCAAAAGGTGGAATGACTTTCTCAAGAGTCTCAGAGTAAGTGGTAGGGTTGAAATTTGAATCTAGAATGTCTGACTTGAGTCCATATCATACTTAACTTGTAAGCTACAACTAACTAGCTAGTTGACCTAGATAGAGTAATTTAGCCTCTTTAGAGGATGAGCCAATTTCCTTTATCCCAAATGAGCTTGGAAATTCTGTAATCCTATGAAAATACATTACATGTTCCATGACCCTGCATAGTTTGTAATTTTGTTTTACCCACACATTCAAATGCTGTATTTCACAGCTGTTCACTCTGTTTTAGTCAATTATGTAGATGAGCCCACCCCAGACAAGCAAACACAGGGCTCTCCCCAACGAGCCCCACTTAATATTCTCCCCTGATGGACAGCCTCCCTCAGCCACTTTCCTTCCAGCCCCTGCGCTAGATTGATTCCACAGAGGCCTTCTGCTTAAATTAAAACCTCCGACACTCACGCATAATTGTTTGTAAAAGCTCCTGACAAGTCCTCCTATGGTGTCACATGCACTACTATGCTCAACTTTGTAATCACCAAAAAGAGTAAGACTGCTAGCAACCATGTTCCCCTTTGGTAAATCGTGGGTTTCAGATGAGGGCTATTTGTACTCTTCTGCAGCTGTTTGGCCTTCCCTGACTCTGCTTTTTTGGAATCTTATCATCTGTGATGATACTGTGACCATTAAAGGGCTAGACTGGCTTCTGCTACAAATTCAGGGAGGGTTGTGAATGACAATTCCTTAGATAACATGCTTGTGGAATCCAAATAGCAGCGTCCAACAAAATCTCACTTTGCAGGCGTATAAATCCTACTCAATCAAAAATATTATTAGATACAGCCATACTAATCTAGCCTTTATTATTCTTCTCGAATCTGTCCCTTGTTCAACACCCAAATTTCCCATATTATATTCCCAATGGTTTCATCTGCAAATCCCATGCTTATCTCAGGAATGAGAGTATCTTCTCTCTTCTCAAGTTATGTATTGAAGGAAGTCTGAGTCCATGAGAAAAAAAAGTAATCATTCTATATTTTGACTCATAAATTAACAAGTGAAATCTGACTTTGGGTCATTATAAGAGATTATTGAACCAGAGTCACTTACCAACTAGAGAGACCTAGAGATGAAATTCTGATTATTTCAACAATGCTTTTTTTTGTGTACAATTAAAAGCTATATTATGCCAGATTTTTTTTGTTACATTCATTAAAAGATTTTAAAAATACTTTATTTCAATTTGTGAACATTAGAATCATACCATTAAATTCATCAGTTTTATTCTAACCACGTGCCATTTTTTTTTAAACAAATTAAAAAAAGTAGCTTACAGATATTGATTTAAAGCTAGCCAATGACAGACTGAGGTTATAACCCTAGATGGGTCTGCTGTCATTTCTTCCAAGTCTCATCCAGTATTATTTTTAAATACAATTTAAAAATATATTTTGAAACACATGCAGGGGGCCTTCCTTTGCCTCCACCCTTGACCACCCAGCTCTGTAGCCCTACAGACTGGACTGTAGGGGCTTCAAAAATCACCTCCCTGGTTCTCTGGCCTTGGCTTAGATTAGGCTATAGGGGTCAGCGGTTTGGGGGCGGGAGGAGAATGAGACTGGGAACTGTGCCCCAGGCTCCTCCTCTGTGTAACTGGTGTCCAGGTTCCCCTGACCCTTCCTGCCCCGGCTCCTGGAAGTCTGGGGTACCAGGGAGCCGATGGCAACCTTCTAATCTCATCTCTGGGAGGGAAAACAGGGTGCTATTCTGTTGCTTGGTAAATTGCCTTTTTATTACATTCTTCTCAAATCATCCCGTTTTCGATATGCCATCTGTTTCCGGTTGGGGCCCTGACTGGTGGAATATATCATAGAAATGTATTTAAAATCCGAGGTTTTTCTAGTGCGGCTGTCAAAAAAAACTAGAAACATTTCGTTCCTGTGACCTTTGTCTCGGGACTTCAGGGATGAGAGATGAAGGTTCCCTCCACCTTCAGGAAACTGCCTCCTTCCTGTGGGCCCAGTCTCAGCACGTCATTGCCCAGCGGGGAAGGCCTCTCCCTCCACCTCAGCTCCTCCTCTCCTGGTCACTGTCTCGTAAGTTTTACTTCCTTCATCACACTTGTCACTATTTGAAATTACCCTGTGTACACATTTGTTTATTTGCTATTTTCTGAGTACCCAGTGGACTCAGGGCCTATTGTTAGTTAGGTTTTCAAGAAGTAGACCCCAAAGGATGCTCATTAGGGAACACCACTGGAGAAAAAAAGGGAGAACTAGACGTGGACAAAGGGAGATGCTGATGCAGAATGTCAGTGCAATGGCATGAAATTTCTATTGGGCCTATGGCTATCGGAGCAACCTTTACTCCCCCTCCGCGCCCCAGCACACCCGCCCCCACAACCGTTCCCCGGTACCACCGCCACACACACAGCACAAACCACCTCCACCACCACCACACACATAAACATACAGTACAACCATCGCCACACACACACGTACCCCTTCCTTGCGCAGCTGGCACCAGATGTCTCAGGAAAACATAGGCCCCATTAACTTTTTTCTCTCTTAAGGGAGAGCGCTTGCTGAACGTTCAGTGGGAAACACTGACCCGGCCTCGAGCATGCCCTCCCATGCACTTCACCTGTACATGGCTGCTGCTGTGACAGCCTCAACCAGGAAAAGTAAAATAGGTTTGACTGTTGTTACTGCTGCTGGTATTTTTTTTTTTTTAAGATTTTATTTATTTATTTTCAGAGAGAGGAGAAGGGAGAGAGAAGGAGCAATGTATGGTTGCCTCTCACATGGCCCTCATTGGGGACCTGGCCCGCAACCTAGGCATGTGCCCCGACTGGGAATCGAACCGGGACCCTCTGGTTCCCAGCCCGCGCTCAATCCACTGAGCTACACCAGCCGGGCTGCTGCTGGTATTTTTTAAACGTGAAATGTAAATTACGCAGAGCCGCCACCTGTCGCGTGCTGACAACTCACCTTGTAGTTCTGAAGCCAACGACACGCACAAAAGTGCTGTCTCAGTCCTTTCTGCTACTCTGGCCTCTAATGGCAAAAGATTTCCATCTAAATGGTATGAAGATGAATAAACGGAATCCAATTAACAAGCTGGGGTTGAGAGGGCCTGAAGGGACAGCTCTCATACCCTAAAACTCATCATCAGTTACTCAAAACAGGAAGAGATGTTTTCCCTCTCCAATATCAAGCTGTTTTCAACTCTGCTACTCCAGCAGGAAGAGGGAGGGTCTTCTCCTTGCCCAGCAACCACAGGGCCAATGAAAGACTTTTACAAGTCAGCCAATGAAAAACCATTACACTTAAATTCCCAGTGTCCTCCAATGGACTTTTTGTTTACAAAAGTCCCAATGAACTCTCCTTTTCCACTATAAAAGAACCTCTGTCTCCTTTGTTTTTGGGACTTGTGACTGGTTCACTGTTAAGACTTCACATACCAAATTGCGATTCGTTGTTATTCCCAAATAAACCCATTTTGCTGGGGAACTAGCTGGCTATTTGTTTAAGGTCAATAATGGTATTTTTACTACTCACGAGTTAAGTTTTTACATAAAACAGATACCAAATATGTGAGAAAATGCTTACCCCAATTAGAAACTACAAATTTGTATTAAGCTATAATGGTTACTGCTTATCTATTCAGCAAAAATTTAAAGAAATTATAATATTCAGTGCTACAGATTCTGCAGGGAAATAGATCATCTCACACAAGCTGCCGGTAGAATTTTGAATTGGTACACATTTTCTAGACCGTAATTTGGCAACACTGATCAAAGCCTACCAAATGTGCTAATTTTTATTTCTAAAATTTTACTTTAAGAAGTTACTGTGAAAAAAAGTAATGCAAAACTATGTACAAGTATGCAACTTTAAAATGGAAAATTTGAACATGTCCTATCTATCACAAGTAGGGGTATTTAAATGCACTTTGACTTAGTGACAGGATGCAATAAGAAAACACTTTCAGAAGAGTGAGGACACAGGACCATGTTCTCGATTTTTTGCAGATAAAATAGCGTATTAGAAAGGAGTGCAGTATAATTTCACGTTTATAAAAGGTACATTGAGTGCACAGATAAATGATTAAAAGTACACTAAAATAAGAAGTAGAACTATTAATTGGTTTTTATTTTCTTGTATTTTCTGTAATTTCACTCCTTCTATGATGAGTGTGTATTGCTTTTTTCTGAAAAAAGTTAAGATAATTCTCCCTATCACACTCTAGTCTCCTCCAGAACTATTCATTGCTACTGATTTATTCTCTTTGCAGTAACATTTGTTCATATAGGAAAACATTTGATAATACAGAGGTTTTCATTCCGTGGGTGAAAAATTTGGTCAGCATGCTGTGTCAAATGTAGGTACTTCAGCACATTTATCATGTCATTAAAATATCGGTGGGCATGTCATGATTTGATTATGTATTCTTAAGATAGAAAAGATGATTAAATGATATACACATATACCATTTATACACAAATATCTTTTTGATGACTGAATTCCTTCCAAAAGATCTCAATAATTACTGTTCTACCTTGGATCTTTCTATTGACTTGGAACTCTGTTTGAAAGGAACGTGTTTCATCTTTGGAAAGCTATGATTACCAGAAAGTTTTTCTATACTTAACACAAGTTTCAATTTCTTTCACTGTAAATTGTTAGTTCACGTACTTTGCAGTTTTTTATCTGGGGAGTTTTTCTCTTTTGCTTAGTGATTCATTAGAGTTTTTGATGTTACTGTGTTATCATCAAAGTCATCAATCATTTACATTTTTATATCTTAAAGTGCTTTATGTCTAGATAATCCTCCATCCTGAGATGAGATAGATTCCACTATATTTCCACCTGTTTCATACTTTCAAATTTTATAGTGACTCTTAAATCCATCTGGAATTGTGTGACACTTTTCATGGAAACAATGGCCTATCATTTCCATTTTGGCTACCAAATTGTTCTTTTCTTCTCAAATGCAATAACTGATAAGAATATAAATAATCTGGGTTTCCATAATTGCTGGTAAGATTAAATTGGTTCAACCTTTATAAAGGGTGATTTGGATATCAGAACTTTTCATATATTGGCCAGCAGTTTTACTTTCAGGGGTTTCTCAGGGGAAATGAGCAAAGAGGACAAAAAAAAGCGTGTATGGCAACGCAAAAGTTTCCACCCTTGTGAGACACGTGCTAGTGAGCAGTGGGTAGCACGGTGTTTGGTAAACTAACGTAGGTCTCTCACACCACAGTCACTCGGGTCAAGAATGGAGGTCGTGGAGACCAGCCGTCTCAGGCTCAGGTCTTGATTCCACCTCTTGCTTGGTGACCTTGAGCCAACATAGAAAGAAGTAAAGAGCTGTTGTAATGCAAAAGGTCTTCTGAACTCCGGACAACTATTTAGACAGAATTCTGTGGAAGCATAACCTTTAGAATCTCAGAGGAAAAAACCCAGTAAGACTTTGTTCTGACTCTTAGAAACTATGTCATTTCTTCGGAGGTTTTAGAGACTTAGGATGGGGTTCTGAAATGAGTTGGGGGCACACATGCAGGTCAGACCAACTAAAAACAAAATTCAGAGAGCTCCTTAAAACTGAAGTTGGATTAAAACAAAAAAAAATTTACAAGCCAAGTTAAGAAAGAAATGTATTTGAAAGGTGCCCCCAAGCGCATATCTGTGATGGGATTGTTTGAAAACACAAGAGGAAAAGAGAAAAATCCCCTCGTACCTGAATGGTGACACTGAGAAAGAAGCTTAGTTGACTAAGTAAAAGATTACAGCAGAAAAAAAATGAATTATAATAATAAAAGCTTGGGGCTCATTTAAAATAAATTTTCCAAAAAAACCCCAGAAACAACAGAAAAGGCTCACAAAAAAGATCACAGACACATAGCAAATGACAGACGACTTAAAATAACCCTGCTTCCCTCTGGTAATCGCCATACTGTTGTCTGTTTCTATGAGTCTTTTTTCCATAATCCCTTCACCTTCTCCCCTCCCCTCTGACAGCTGTCACCCTGTTCTCTGTATCTATGAGCCTTTTTCTATCTTGTTTGTTTATTCTGTTCATTAGATTCCACATATGAGTGAAATCATATGGTACTTTCTTTCTCTGACTGGCTTATTTCACTTAGCATAATGCTCTCCAGGATGGAAGGAAACTTGACTCAGAGTGGTGAACACACAATACAATATACAGATGATGTGTTATAGAGTTGTACACCTGAAACCTACATAATTTTATTAACCAACACGGCCCCAATAAATTCACTAAAAAATAAAACAAAATAAGGGTCACTAAGACATTATCAGAGCACATGACAAATCGGTGTACCTGATTCCTGGGTGAAAAGGGAACATTGGTAAGAGAAGAGCTGGAAAGGAGAAGTCGTGCGGCACTGCTGGCATAGGGGCAACTTCACTGCTCCCAGCGGGGAGACGGGATCAGGGGTGGGAGAGTGAGCAGACGGACAACAAAGTTAAAGAATAGTTGCGTTGTGAATATTTCCCCCAGCTTGCCATCCTGGTCTGTCTGTCTGTCTGCCTCTCTCCCCCTCTCTGTCTCTGTTTCTCTCTCTAGAAAAATATATGACAAAATGTCTGCATAACTCAGTAAAATGTTATTGAGTATAAAACCCAATTAATTGCCTAATAAATGGCTGGATGAGAGCAAACGGAGAGATTGAATAACAGCCTCTGTGCCCACGGAGGGCTCCAGGGGATAATGATCGGCTATTCGCATTTTCTGCTATGGACCAAACAGGGCACTATGGTCATCAATTCTGACATGAAGGACAAGGAGGATTTAGGTTAAATAGAAAGATGACTTGGCTGACAGTGAAGGCTGTAAAATAATGAAATGGATCCCCAGGGTGGAGGGCAGATTTCCCTTCCTGGAGAGGATGTGTAAAGAACGGGCTCATCGGCCAGGGTGAGGAAGGCAGGGGTCAACCACGGCACAAGGATGGTGCCAGTGACTGCCTGTGCTTTCCGGTTCCACGGGTGCAGCCTCTGTCTTTCATTCTCAGCAACTGAAGCAAATGCCGAAACCCTCTGCAGCCTCAGCACACCTTTGCTAATTTGGCTGGTCATGGTTTTTAGCTTAACAAAACACACAGTAACTTGAGGAGCTGCTGAATGTAATTAAATAACTAAGGAGTTGTAATACAGCCTTTAAACATTAAAGTATTCCAAGGCATGCTTAATGACAACAAGTTCTAGGTAAAAATATATTCTTGTCAGGTAATTATTAAGAAAACCATTAAAGACTGTCCTCAGAGCACTGGGACGCAACATTACGTGTTGGTTATAATTTTCACGCTCAACGTCCGCATTAGTTAAGGCATTTGTGGTAGTGTAACTCTGTAATGATGCTAATGAGTAATTATTTCTAGGGCGATTATTTTTAAGTGATTAAGATGTATTATATCGCTGGGACACATCTGATTCTGTATTTTCTTCTCAATAGTCTCCTTGTCTTCCCCGGCTTCTTACCCCCACTTGAAAGCGTATTTGATTGTCTTTCCCTGACAGGTAAATAATAGACTAATAATCACCAACTGTATGCTATCTGTGAGAAAAAATACAATGCAATAAGCTAAAGTCTGCTATTTGGGGTGTTAAAGAGATTATAAGAATTTTGAGTTGGATAATATATATATATTTTAAAACCTAAAATTTGCAGGTGTATCATAACTTAGTCAATGACTTTGTAATTATAATACACCTGAATGACAATGAAGAAGTTGATCAATATTAATCTATCCATAGAATGCCTATATTCTGCATGGCACCTGCTAAACCCTGGAAAATATATTTCATAAAATTATTAAGATATAGTCTTGGGCCTTAAGAGCCTTAAAATCAAGGCCAAGATACAAGATAAACTGATCTAAGAAGCTGTTATCCCTGTAGCCATATTCTCATCATTGACCCATATAAGGCCCTCTTTTATTAACTAGTTATCCTCAATCATGTGGTGACTTTTGGACTCACCACCCATTATGGAGGCTATGAGACTGACAAACCCTTCATCTCCTTACCTGGCTTCCTCCAACCACCCTGTCCGTCCCAACTCCAGGGACCTGTCCCTCTACATCAGCAATTTTCAACCTTCTTCACCTCATGACACACATAAAGTAATTACTAAAATTCTGTGGCACACCAAAAAATATAGTATTTTTCTGCCAATCTGACAAAAAAGGTATAATTTTGATTCTTTCACACCAGACAGCTATTGTTGTGTGTTGGCTGTTGTCATTATGTTTTTATTTGACAATCTAAGGAAAGAAGGTCAGTGCCCCTGACTAAACCGTCCTGTACTGCATGGTTTAAAAATTCCTGCAGGACACTGGTCAAAAATCACTGCTCTATTACATATGCTTCCCCCATTAACCTCCAAGTTCTGTGTGTCAACTTCTGGATGTCTCGTTTGTCTTTGTGCCAACCTAGTACAGTGTTGATACATAATATGGATTTACCACCACCAAATATCATCCCACGCTAACCATGATGGGAAACAGCAGGACACATCAATGTTAGATATAGGTAGCAGTCTTTTTTTTTCAAGTGCCAAAATGAACATTTTTATTCAGCAAACAAGATATATCATTGTAATATTTACATTAAATCCTGCGGAGAAAGACCAAAGAATGTTTAAAAGAAAAGGGGCAAAGATGGTACAGAGAAGAGTAGAAAACAGCCGCTGCTGAACCAGTGTGTGGGAGGAAGTTCGTTTCCGGTCTCACAGGTAGCAATCTTAATAATTGCAATTAATCTTTACAACCTGCTATGTGCCAAGCACTTTACTAAATGTGTTACAAATATTCCTTCCTTTAGTTCCCTCCCCCACCCCACCCAAGAATCCTGCAAGGTAGGTACTAAGAAGCCCTGTACTACTGATGACAGAGCTTAGGCTCAGCAGGATGGAGCATAGCTAGTTAGTGATGGAGAAGGCCCTGGAGCAAGGCAGGAAGATTCCAAACCCACGATCTTAGCCCGGCTCCACCGCTGCTCCAGTGGCCTCACTGTGCGATGGTCTAACCTGCAGAGGCCTCCCAGTATTGTGATGCCTAAAGTCACTCTGGCCTTTATCTTAATGCTTTCAGTAGTTTTCCTTAGTTGTCAGCTTGTTACAATGGCAAACATATAAAGTGCCGATTACTGTCTCTTTTATGGCCAGTGGGAACAATCCAACACGGAATTATATCCTCTTCCAAGGACTGATGGCCATTGAGCATTCTGTTGCCTTTTGTTCTGTCCAGAAGAGTGCAGAGAATGAGCTGCTTCTGAGAAGTAAAATAGCTTGGGCATTTCATCATATGGTGACTGTCAATTGAGCCAGTAACCTATTATACTGGTTTGGTTTCCAAAGGGAAGAAGACTGTTTTATGTGTCACCTCCAGAATAAAGAGGTGAGGCTGGACTAGATATCCTCCCTTACCACCCATTTAACAAATTAAGTAATTAAAACTTTTGCCAAAAGTTAACAGAAAATTTGGAGAGGTGATTTCCATAGGTGGGGTCATTTTTTATCTCCTTCTTTTCTTTTCTCCCTGTGGGGAATAAGGCTGAGAAACACCCCAGTGGAAGAAATCTGTTTTATTTCTCCTAGAAAATAAAGATTTTCTTCACTGTATTTTGGGATCTTCCCCCACGGTCTGGTAGCTAAAGATACTTTTTCAGCTGTCTGAGAGTTAAAGGCCTGGCTAATGGCTCAGGGCTCTTGGCTTTCCCTTCCAGGGCTAGACGATGCTACAGTCAGAGTCGAGAATCTCCAACAGAGAATGCTGTCAGTCCTGGGCATCCAAGCCCGTCCGTTACTTGGGTAATTACTTCCTGGATTATGAAATAAGAATTGATCTTCTTGCATCCAGCAGAAAAGCCTGTGTGTTTGCTCCTAATGAAATTGGAAATATTCAAGTACTACCTCCGAATGTGCTATGCAGAGCAACGTTGTATATATGATACATTCACGAGCCTGTGAATGGCATGTCCTCAGTGGGTTTCAAGGCTTCTTCCCTTGGCAGACGAGGCCCAATTCATTGTGGACACCACTGTACTCATTCTTTGGGCCTGCAGTGGAAGACCCATATCTTAATTGGGAGTACAGCTGGTTTCTCCCCTGGGGTCTCCGATCATTCGCCTCTTCTGCATTGGTCCTTTCATACCAGCCACCCTTTGATTGACATCAGTGGACGTGAGGACAACGAAAGACCTGTCTAGCTGGCAGTACTGGAGGCCCACTGACTACTGAAATATGATGAGTCAGCAACATTTAAGAAAAAGAAGGCGGGCAGACTTTCTTTTCCTCTTTAAATGTTTTTCTCTAAAAATCAAGCAAAATGTGGGAACAGAATTATTTCCTGAATTATTTCCCAGGGCTGCTAAATACATGCCAATTCCATTCTGAGGTTTGGAGAATGCTGAAATTCTGATTCTACTATTTTTTTAAGATTTCATTTATTTATTTTTAGAGAGAGGATGGGGGGGGGGAGAGAAGGAGAAACATCAATGTGTGGTTGCCTCTCACTCCCCGCTCCCCCACTGGGAACCTGGCTCACAACCCAGGCATGTGCCCTGACTGGGAATTGAACCTGCAACCCTTTGATTCACAAGTTGGCACTCAATCCACTGAGCCACACCAGCCAGGGCTGATTCTACTACTTTCTATTTGGATTTGACATATTTCCTCACGCCAGCAGACAATGATGACTCCAAGACACCAAATGGCTCCAGCAGCAATAAGAGCAAGCCCTTGATGAGGAATCAGAGGTTTGGGGTCTACTTCGTCCTTTGCCCTTGACTCTCTGAACACTCCCTCTTTTCTCCTATAAAACATGAGGAGATGAACTTGAAGATGTCAGAAACTACTTCCAAATGCATTTATTTTAATCTAAGTAATATTATCTTATAGGGAAAAATAATGGGCAAACATTTTCTCTGCAAACCTGCGGACAGGTCTTTAAAGAGGACGTCTTCTATAAAACTGTGTTACACGCATCTTTCCCTGTAGAGGGGAGGTACGTGATGGGGGCTTTTCCTGCGTCATGAACTGAGAAAATCTGGAGAGCAGGGTCTCACACTCTGGCCAGAAAGACTGAGAGCCTTAATAAAATCTGTTTTCTGCTTGACAAAATACATTCACTCAGAATCTCTATGAAAATGAATTAAACCAATTAGGAAATCCAAGTTAAAAAGTGATACATTAATGTTTGATAGACTACATTTCAGTGTGGAATGGCTCCTCAGTTATTCACTTGCCTAATATCCTGTGGTAAAGCTTCAGGAGCAGAGGAGGAAGATAAAATTAATAAACCCTGCCTGTCCAAATTCATTACAGGCTAACATTATCCTTCGCCATTTTCCCAATGACAGAACATACATAGCAGGAGGTGGTTGAATTGCTTTCTGCTTCCTGCTGAATCTTTCTTTAAGAATGTGAACCCTTAATCAGAAGTGACATGTTTCTGATCTAATGCTACATATGGGAGGTATATAGACATATGAAGTCAAGGGCTCCCCCCTCACACCAAATGACGAACAGCTATTTTTAGATGGGCCAGCTACTACTGAAAGTGAGAAAGTCACTCCATGCCTAAGACAGGTCCTAGAAAATCAAAAGCAGTACAGCTCCTGGGCCGTTCATTTAACCAACGAGACAGTAAATTACAACAACACAACTCTAAGATTATAAATTATGCCACAAATAGCTTTGCCTGTTTGCCACTAAAATATTACATCAGTTTCAAACAGCAGTCCGGCAGTGTACTACAACAGCCACGTATTACCCCTTAGCTCAAAACCTACATTAAATAAAGAATTCTTCCCAAGTATGTCCTACGATGCTTGAAGTCTGAACCTGAGAAGGGATGTATTTACATGGCAAACATATTCATGATACATTCACTGGAAAACAAAAGAATAATATTGCAAAATAGTATGTATAAAGAGAATTTATTTTTTATGAAAGACTGCCTATATGCTTTTTTTTTTTAACTAGAAAAAATGTCTGGAAGAGTATAAAGCAAGCTATAGGTTAGTGATTAATTCTGTGTGATAGGATAAAGGGTAATCTTATTTACAACATCTGAATTTTCTAAATTTTCAATATTAAATATGCATCGCCTTATAATGGAACAGTTTTATTTTAATTGTGTTTGTTAAAGAGTTTTAAATAACGTTGTAAAATGCTTATGATATAATATTAATGACTTGGCATAAATAATATTCAGTCCATTTGGATTCAGATTATTCTGATAAGCTTTAATGAAAACATACATTGCTATGCTCATAAAAGATGCCAAAGTTGATAATTTGGGCTTTCTTGAATTTTGTTTTTGCTTTCCTAATAAGTTTTTTTTCAAAGAGATGAATGCAATTGCTAAAGCACTGAAATATCATGCTAAGTACTGCTGGTATGCATAACGAGGTAGAAGTCCTAAAACTATTTCCTGCCATACATTAGCAAAATAATAAGAATATGGAATTTTTTTTTAAAGATTTTATTTATTTATTTTTAGATAGAGGGGAAGGGAGGGAGACAGAGAGGGAGAGAAACAGCAATGTATGGTTGCCTCTCACATGGCCCTCACTGGGGACCTGGCCCGCAACCCAGGCATGTGCCCTGACCGGGAATCGAACCGGGACCGTCTGGTTCCCAGCCCGCGCTCAATCCACTGAGCTACACCAGCCAGGGCAGAATATGGAATTTTTGTAGCTAGAATAAAATTTAGAACGAATTTAAATGAAAAAAACCACTAATTTTAAGACTAGAATAGAATGCTGGTCTCCTGATTCTCAGTCCGATGTAATTATTCATTAGGTTTTTGAAATCTAATAAATATCTCCTTTTTTAAGTCAATAATGGCCTGATTTATATGTAACATTCTTTATGATGTCATACGAATACCAGATTAAACCCAATTTTTACTGCTAGTACTTTTGCTGGGTTCATTGACAAAAATCCTATTTTTTTGTCATTTTTCCTTGAAGTGTTCTGAAAATCATTTGATTGGGCCAAAATTATTTAAAAATAAAATACAGTTAATCTGTTTGAAGCACTTGCTTTATAAATTACTAGGAATTTTTCAGCCTAGTCAATTGAAAATTCCTTTGTCATCGATTCTACAGCTGGGATACTCCCAAGAAAATATTCTTCCCCATTTCCTGCTGTATCTCCTGAAAGAAATCTCTAAATAGGATCATAAAAGAGGTGTTTGATTTTATTATCAAATTGGTACAAATGAGCTATCAACCAGCCAAGAGTGAAAGTGAGAATCTATATTCAAAAAATTCATTATTCTTTAGCCATCCACTATAAATTTAAGTTGGGGAAAAAAGCATTACTCATAACTTTTCAAATTAATTCTATATCCAGTGGATCTTTAGGTCCGTTGAGGAAATAGATTAGCAATAAGACTTGGTGAGAATCAAAGGAAGGGCTTGGTTTAGGGCACAGCGCACAGCGTTTGGTCCCTGGAAGTGCCCGAGCACACGCCGAGCACACGCTACAGAGGAGGCACCGGGCTAGGGCTCCAGGCGGCTCTCGGAGCCCGCCCTGACCGCCTGGTTCTGGAGCCAGGCTTCTGTCTCCTTGCTCTGGACCTCCTGCTGCCAAATGCAATGGCTGGAGAGCGCTGGCTCCACTGTAAGCTGGGTCCTCATCACTGCTTGCACCTCCTTCCCGTTTTGCTTAGTGGTCCCCTTGTATTTACTACTCTTGACACGCCTGGCCTACACCTTTCCCGCTCTCAACTCACTTGCTCGCTCCCCCTCTTCTCATTCTAGAAAACTAACGTAGTGTTTTACTTCACAGAATCATTAAAATAACTGGGATAAAATTCTATAATATAAAACTTCTACCTTGATATTTAAAGCTTTCCCTGCCCCATTCTTCCATGTATTTATCAAATATCCCCAGCATTCATTTCTTTATTAAATAGTAACATTGAACACTTACTATATACTATACACTATGCTACTCTAAAGATACAATTTCATTTCATAGTCTGATGTTTGCTTGTACATTATTTCACATTCATTGATCATGGATTCAGAGGGTGACCAGGTTGTAAAAAAATTGATCATATCTAATTCATTCCCTCTTTTTACAAGGAAGTACCCAAAATAAACAGAATTTATCTATTAAAAATTGTACATTTATTTATTAAAAATTACATGTTTAAACTTCAGTCACCTCTAAAGTGCTCTCCATTTGATGCAATACACCTATCAAGGCTTTTCTCCAGTGCTCAAAACAGTTTTTGAACTTGCTGATTTTGGTGCCTTTTAGTGCTTCTACCATGTTTTGGTTCCCTTTGGGGACTTTTTTCACTGGGGGAAAAATAAAGTCACTTAGGGCAAGATCAGGTGAATAGGGAGGGTGGGGCATGGGGGTCACGGCATTTTTGGTAAAAAACTGCCGAACACTAAGCATGGCGTTGGCAGGTACACTCATAAATCACCCATCATAAAATAGGCAAATGAATTGAGTCTTCAAAAAGAAATTCTCTGAAGCCAAATGGAGCCTCTCACAACACCACCAGCTGGGGCACTGATACAGATGGGTTCCTAGAACACTCACCTAGTGGGGGAAGCCTTTATTACAAGGGGCCTGCCCTCCATAAGATAATTCTGGGTTTTCTGGGTACCCTTCGAATACGAGGACTTTAAAACCTGGAGGAGATCCTCAAGGTTCAACACCAGGTCAGTGACAAAAGTCCAAACAAAGCCAAGATCCATTATCATTATATTGTGTTAAGAAAGTCAGGTCATTGCCCCGTCATGCTCATTATTTCCCGACATAGCATTACAACTCTGATCCTGGCACCGCTGAAATGATTACCAGCCTGAAGAGCAATGAAGAACTGAGCAGAAGCTGCCAATAGGTTTTTTGGTGATAGGGAAACAAAAATCTAATCAGTACAAAAAGTGTTAAAACCTCACTTATAACAATACCATCTAAGATATTTTCCATACTTTTTAAATCTCCGTGTCTACCTTCTGAACTCCTGAAGGCCACCATACCTTACATGTGGGCTTGTCGAGTAGCTGGGCACTGTCCTTCAAACTCTTGCTATCAGAACACAATTTATCAGCTCCTGCTAGGCTCAGCTCCTGCTGCGACAGTCAGAGGCATGGGCCCAGCCCTGCAGGGGGACAGTCTCCCAAGGACGTTGTCAGGTGCTAATTGAAGAGCCATCACTACTCCCTTCTGGGTTATGGCCTGGCCTGGCGGTCTGTGCTCATGGATCCCACTCCCCCGAGTCACGTGTGGGTGAGATGAGGTGGCCTCATATTCAGACACATCTGTTGAAAGTAGGTGTCATGCACAGGTGATTCCCTGCCCCCAAGAGAAATGTCATTCCTGGACTGCAGACTTTTAAATCCACAGTGATGTTTTCTACAGTAGACAGGGTCCGGCAGAAGTAACGCCTGCCTGGGTGTGGTAGGTAGGGTAATAATATGGGTGTGATAATTTCGTTTTAATTTGAACATCTCGCCCAAAACGTCATAGGGTGTGCTCGAGTGTGATATTGTTGTTACAGAATTACATACTTATAATTTTGTAAGAAAAGATTTTGTAATAAAAATGAGGTGTTATTTGTGCCAGACCCTGTATAAAAAAACAGAGATTCCTAGGATTCTAAAACGCACTATTTTTTCTTTTCCAAATTTTGTCATAAAATTTTTTAAACATGCCATTTTTTCTTTTCCAAATTTTGTCATGAAAATTTTCAAACATAGAGACAAGTTGAAGAATAACACAATGAACACCTACATATCCACAATGAGATTCAACAAGGATTAATATTTTACATACTACTTTCTATATCTTCATTATGTTTTAATACCTGAAAATTTCTCTAAAGAAAAACCCTCCAAAGCAGCTTATTCAGATCCTCTGAATGACCTCCCCTCCCACCGCCTACTCCCATCAATCTCCATGGATCTCAACAGGAGGGAAGTTTAAGCCTTTTGTTTTGCCTTGAACTCATTCATTCATTCCTGACATTCATCTCAGAGACCCTGTTCTGCCTGATGTCTTGGTCAGTGCCTTGATATTTAAAGCCTTTCCTATCTCAGCCTTCCATGTCCAGGCCTTCACACATGCCTTTCAAGTCAGATAGATGAACTTGGTTACTACCAAGTTCTTTACAATGATCTTGCCTGTGCCACAGAGTTCCACAGAGCAAACATTATCCCTTGGTAAACTGGGGCAGATGTGAGCCTGAGACTTAACGCTGTATCTCCCATAGAAGACTCCGTTGTTCTTTAGGGCCTTATTTGTCAGTCAAGAACAAAGTCTGTATCTACGGATGCAACGAAAGCTGTTTCCAACGACCTTTTCTTTATCTCCTTTTTTTCTCTTCTCTGAGCACTTAGGTGATTTCTACTACTTTATTCCCATCTTGCCAGTATCTAAGGGGCAGGGCAGAACGGTGATGAAGAGTATCTTTGCATTCAAATACAACACTATGCTTTGCTGTGTGTAAATGGACACAAATTCCTCAGTTTCTTCATGTGAGATGGTGAAAACAATAGTGCCTACTCTGTAGAGTTAAAGTTAATATTAAATAAGATCATGTAAGTTCTAGCACAGTAACAAGTACATGCTAAGCCCTTTAATAAGTATTACCTACTGGTATTAATACTATTACTATTTCAAGTGTTGTTTCAGTGCAGCCACTACTGAGCACAGGCATAAGATCAATTTCTGACCGAATGACCAGCTACAGAGAGTGGCTGTGGCAGGAGGTGGGTAAACAGGAAGAGGGGCCGAGTAGAGCTGAATCAGCCATGGCAATTGCAATGGGATTCCTTCTATATACCACAAATGAATCTCCTGGAGTTGTAAAGGAATATGGGGTCTGCATTACATTTTTAGCCATGAAACAAACTGTTCGGTTTATCAGTAAAAACTAGAATGAGACATTTATAAATATCCCGAAAAACCTTATCAATGTCAAATTCAGCATTAACAATACAACTGATAAAACCATTGCAATCTGGAGCCTTCTCTGTCCAGAAGTTTTAATTCTATGCAGGCCAGGTGTGTGCAGGAGCCGCACATTTTGTCAACAGCCTGTGTTGGAAGTGGGGATGGCAGAGTGACGATTTCCCATCGTTGTGAGTCTGAGTTACAGCTGTTACGTCCCGTGCATCTTAATGTATTGGCTTAACAATATAAATAATACGTGTGTCTCATCTATGTTGGTGCTCTCTTTTCCTTCTCAATTCCAAAGACATTGTGACCATTGATGTCCCATCCACTCAACTTTGCATCTGTGCATTCAGAACTTAATGACAACCTTTACTGAGCTTATTTAGAGTGTCGGTAAAAACTAAAATGGGATTTATAAATTTCCAATTCATCTCTTCACCTTCAGTGGCTCACACAGGACACAAACACACTCTCTCTCTCTGCCTTTCTCTCTCTCTCCCTGCTTCCTTCGACAGTCAAAGGTCATTCCTCTACAAATATGACAGAGAAGTTGGCTTATGAGGATCTAAGATGATGTACCCATCAAGCATGCTGAATACAGTAGATAACGCAAGTGAGATATTCCGGAGAAGAAAAATGTTTCTGTGAGAGCATCCCAGTGTAGCGGGTAAGCACTCTGGCTCTGAACTCGGAAGTGTTCGAATCTCATACTCACAGCTTGCTTTCCTTGTGATCTTAGGCAAGTGGCATCTGCCTCAGTTTTTTCATTTGAAAATAAAGATTATAACAGTCTCTAGTTTATGAAGTTGTTGTAAGGATTAACTACAGGTTGGGAAAAGGTAGGTTTACAGTTGTGAGTTCATGAAACACAATTTATTCTTATTATCATTATTCATTAATTGTTGTATTATTTTCCATATAAACAATGTAAACCCACTTTTGCCCCGCCCTGTATATTAATGTATGAACACTATTTAGTTGACCTCTAACAAGTGTTCACTGAAAAATACTATTTTTATAATTATCGTCATTATGTAAAGTAACTACATATTTACATAAAACAGAATAGATCAGAGGCAATGAAACATTTCGGAATTTAGAGTTTCTTCTGTAATGCAGAGGAATTCTTTATATTATAATGTTTTCAGAGTCAGATATCTTTTTGTCTCATCTTTTAAAGGAACTATTGTTTCAAATACAAAACAAGCCTTAAAAGAAGAAACTGTCTTGTTTTACAATTTTCCTTCACCCAAACAGCAGAAGCTCGCCATTCTTTTCTGACATGAAGGCACACTCAGCAGTATAAATTCATTCGCAATAAATCTAAGATCGTTCTGAGAGCCTGACTGCTCTGCGGAGGGCAGAAAACCAGGCAGCCTCCTGTCGCCAGGGGACCATACCCAGTTCACACAGCTGAGGAGCACTGATGAAAGAGCACATCTGCCATATTCAAACAAGCACTGGGCATTCACCACTTTTTTCCATTCGAAGGGAACCTTATGCGTCAGCTATTTTGGTATTGTTTATCTCGTCTCCTTCCAGAAAGCAGCTTTAGGATCAGCAGCTGACATAATTCAGGAAAAAGACTGACTCTGAGCTGGGGCTGAGTTCCTTTGGGAGCTCGCTTTGCTGAGCTATCAGATGTCTGCTGGCTTGGATGGAGGTATACCTGCTGATCGGGTATACCTGTAGGAGGAGTGAGGGAAACAGCACAACAGGTTCCCCTGCAGTAAAAAGCAGTAACTACTTAGTTCAAGCAAAGTTCAAGTTTGAAATGGACACGACAGACCTGAGGCCGTAGAGGACAGTCCCATCGGGATGCAGGCGGATCATCCGGTTCTTGACGGTCACTCCATGCACAAACGACTTCTTGTCGTTCAGGAAGTAGGTATCCGGCACCCAGAGCTGGTCTGCGACTCTGTTGTCCAGAGTCAAGTTTAAAGGTATCACATTATAGGACAGCCTCTTATCTCTCCAGGCTTGTTGAAAATACATTGTCAATGTATAATCCTATGAAAGTGAGAGGAAACAGTGGTTACTCTGCACCCAAACACTTACACATCCATAAGAAAATATATGCAGCCATGCACTATACACATATACTATTTACATACAGGCAAATGTAAATTTACGAAACCCATGTTTACAGAGCACCTGCGGTATGTTAGATGCCCTGCTGGGGACTATAAATACAGACGTGCAGAGAGTATATCTTCATGAAATTTATTGTATGTTATCCAGGAAGAAAAATGGTAAGAAAGAATTACTGCGTAATTAATTTGTCTTTCTCAACATGGGGTACTCTGGGTTGTTTTCGGTGAGACAACACAACTGGAAAAGGGGGTTACTTTATTATGGTAGTATTTGTAAGTTTGTCACTGAAAATCCTCACTGGTCTCATGAAGGTGAGTCTCCCAGGGGAGGCAACATTTACATGGAAACTTAGGAAGCTTCCCAGATATAAACCACGGGACCTCAGTCAGTGTTTCGTGAGAATTTTAATCCCAGGACTAGGAAGCAGCAGACTATGCTCTTCGCTTCTGAGGAACGGTGAGCTGCTGTACAGGGAGCACTGGCCTTGGAGTGCCAGGGCCAGCATTTTTCCACGGCGTCTAGAATGTAAATGCATGCAATTCCTTTTCAGTTCAGGCCCATTACCTATATAAATGGGGCTTTCAGTACATCCCTGACCTAACCAGAATACTATTCTGACAATTAAATGTATAATGCAAATGCAATCCGTAAACTACAAAAGCTGTATATTATGAATAAAGCATTTACATATACATTGTGACATATTTTATCCATTAAAAGCCTATGGGTCCAACGTAATTGCTCTCTCACCCTTATTTGGATGACTAAATGGAAGGGCCAGATATTCATTTGAAAGGATAATTATCATTCTATTTTAAAATCAGTTTGTAATGCCCTACTTGAGGGCTTGAAAAAAAACCTAGAATAAAGTATTAGTCATCTCTGCAACCTGAGAGTGTAGTGTCGTCCTGGGGAACAAACTGAATGAATGAATGGATGCCCAATAGTGTGTGCTTATCACACTCCTGCACATATCTGCATACTTTGGTGGATAAAATATACACTTCAATTGCCATGAAGTCCCCGAGTTTTTCCAGCTCGTGTTGAGATTTATACATCTTCATTTGGTTATATAATTTTTAAATATGGCTTGTAACATAACTGCTTAAAAACAGTGAACAGTTTCTATAGGAAAGGTATAATCCCTCTGCTGCAAATAGTTTTAATATTTTCCCTGGTTTCACAAATATACACATTTTGACCCCATTCCGAATTCTGCCCTACCCTACTGCTGAATGAGCAGTTGGAGACTCAAACTTCTATTCTAACAAAAGACATATGAATATCCTTAAGGTACATCAAGAAACTGGAGGTAAAATTTACGTTAGTGGGTCACTTTACTCAGTGCTCTGGACTGTTCTGCAACATTGCTTTCATAAAGAATGAGGCTGAGGATCTCTAGAGTATCATCCTGATTCATAATAAAGCATCTTTGAAGACCTATGAAATATAAAACTAGAAATCAGAAAAGAAACCAGATATCTTTTTTGCATGTGTCTTTGTTACAAATGGCTTAAAAAGTAGAATAAAAATAAAATAAGCAATTTACATTGTGCTCTAGAGAACCCATTTAGTGATCTCCAATTCTTGAAGTTAAAAAATGGAAAATTTGCTTATTATCTCTTTTAGAAGATAATGCTACTTGAACTTCTTTGATAATAAGCCATCTTAAGAGGTAGGGGTCATAATACTGTTTGGATGCTACTGGAATTTATCAGTCAGCTGTGTTTGTACACAGGAAATTGTATTCTCTTTGGGGCCAAATAAACAGTGATATTTTGAGATCCCGTGTTCCATGCTAACTCCTATTATTTGTCAGCAAGGTAATGCCTGCTAAGAAATGCTTCCAGACAAAACCTGGTGATTCTGCTGACTGCCACATCAATTTTCATTTCATGTTTTTAAGTGATGCATCATGGCCATGTCAAGATTGGAAGAAACTCCTGAATCTAAATAAGTTTATTGGACGTAAAAAGAGTGGTTTTGTGTTTCACTCTTTTTCCTAGGTCTGCATCTATCCAAGGTAAATCCTTTGAACTTTCATACAGAAAGCACATCTTTCACCTTTAATGACCCCACGCTATGAAAGTCATCTCGCAGTTGGTTATTCAAAGTGAAAAAAACACATATAAACCACTTCCGGATGCTTCACAATCCATGCCATTGCCAAGCAAGGTGGACTGAGATAGTCACCATCAAAACTGTGGACTTTGACTCTGAACAAGATGGAATGAATGCACTACAGGCTGCCCCTCCTGCTAATTACAACTAAGCATCCTGGAAAGAACTAAAAAACAAAAACAATAACCACCTAAGGATTATGCAAAGTAAAAAGCCGTAGCAGATTGGGGAGGAAATCAAAATGTGAAGAAGGATCATTTCAATAGGGAGTTTCTTGTTTGTTTTCTTTTTTTCCTCCCTCATGTTTCTCCTTAAAGTGCCACGCAGACACACTCAGACAATACACACACCACATGCAGCCAAAAGCATAAACCAATGGAGAGATACACTATGTTCCTGGTTTAAAAATTAAGTATTGTTAAGATGCTGATTCTCCCAAAATTGGTCTATAAATAAAATTCCATCACCATCAACATATGAGTGGAAATTTTTCTAACTAGGCACAAGCCGATTCCAAAAATCTGTATGGGAATCAACGATATAAAAAAGCCATTTAAAAAACAAAGTTGGAGCCCTGGCTGGTGTAGCTCAGTGGATTGAGCATGGGCTGCGAACCAAAAGGTAGCAGGTTCGATTCCCAGTCAGGGCACATGCCTGGGTTGCAGGCCAGGTCCCCAGTGGGGGCCACATGAGAGGCAACCACACATTGATGTTTCTCTCCCTCTCTTACTCTCTCCCTTCCCTGTACTCTAAAAATAAATAAATAAAATATTAAAAAAAAACACAAAGTTGGAGGATTCACACTGCAAGGTTTCTAAGCATTGTTACGCCATAGTAAGTGTGGTGGTGTGGCACTGACAGAAAAATAGGTCAATAAAATTGAAGGACCTAAATATAAACCCACACAAATAAGCTCAGTCATTTCTGACAAAGACACAAACGCAAATATTGGAGGAAGCATAATCTTAAAAGCTAGTTGAGATCAATGGGAACATCCATCTCGAAATAAATAAATAAGTAAACATATAAGTAAATAAATAAGAACTGCAGTCCATACTTTATACCTTACATAAAAATTAACTCAGAATGAGTCACAGACTAACATGTAAAATGTGAATCTATAAAATCTGGAAAGGAAACATGGGTGAAGTCCTCCGTGACCTTGGGTTAGGCAAACATTTCTTTGACAGAAACTCAAAAGCACAAACAACAAAACAAAATACATAGTTTGGCTCTCGACAAAATTTAAAACTTCTGCTACATGAAAGACATTATTCAGAGAGTAAAAAGACAAACCCCAGACTGGGAGAAAATGTTCGCTAATCATGTGTGCGACAAAGGACACTATTCAGAATACATAAATGTATAAGGAATTCTCAGAACTCAGCAAACAATCCCATAAACCTAGGCAAAAGATATGAACAGACACTTAATAATTCAAGATGGACAGATGGCAAATAAGCACTTGAAATGATGGACCACATCATAGGTCGTTGTGAAAAATCAAAAACTAAAATGAGGTCTTAGGTACACCCATTAGAAAAGCTAAAATGAAAGCATTAAAAACCCAAACCACTGACAATTCCAAGAGCTGGTGAAGATGCAGAACAAGGGAAACTCTTACACACTGCAGTGAGAATACAAAGTATTAACCACCCGGAAAACAGTTTGCCAGTTTCTTATAAAGTTAACATGCATGGGACATGTGAGCTAGTGATCCTACTTATGTGCGCAAATGTTTATAGCAGCTCTATGTTAACTGCCAACACCGGAAGCCATGTGGACGAATGTTCTGCAGCAGGTGAAGACATAAACAAACTGTGGTATATCCATGAATCAGAACACTACTCACCAATGACCAAGAACAAAGTATGGGTATGTGCAACATCATCTGTGGTTTTCAAGCACAGTAAGTTAAGTAGGAGAAGCCAGATTCAAAAGGCTACATGTTATATGACTGCATTTATGTAATGTTCTATAAAAGGTAAAACTACCTTATGAAAGGTAAAACTACATGCAGAAAGAATGGAAGAGCGGTTCCCCGGGACTGGAGATGGGGGAGGGGTTGACGACAAAGGGCTGGCATGAGGGAAGAATTCTGGGTAATAGCACTGCTCTGCATCTTACCTGCAGCGGTGGTTCATGACTTTAGGCTTTTGTCAAAACTTATGGAACTGTTTACAAAAATGAGTGCATTTTTTCTGTGTGTAAATAAATGAAATTTAAACCTCCTTTTAAAAATACGTGGTCTCCGGGGTCAGACAAACCAGGTTCATATCCTAGCACTTTCATCTGTCTGTTTTGACCTTGGAGGAATCCTCTCAAGCTTGTGTACCTATTTCAAACTCAACCCCCGCAATCCAAATAAAAAACAAACAAACAAACCAAAACAACTAAAGCTAACTAACTTACGAATTAGGGTAAACAATTGCTTTGTTACCCAGTGAGAAAAAAGTGGAATGATGCTACAAAATAAGTTTCCCCCACTCCTACCAGGAGACATACAGCCCATCAGCAGGGACCGAGAAGACAACCACTAGATGGTTATAGGTTCACAACTCTCCAGCTGTACAAGGACGCAGCTGGACTAGGTAGTTTTAAAATACACTTCTAGGAATAAAATAATTTCATTCCAGTAAATGCTTTGCTGACTTTGTGTTTAAATGCATAACGTCATTTCAAAACCTTCTAAGTGCCTACAGTACCTTTTTTTGTAAACATGCCAACATTGTGCACACTGTCTGGTAAATTGCAGAAACTACAATTGTCTGTTGAACGGTACAAACACCCTTGTGAACACTTGGGAATATGTACAAAGGTCTCTGAACTGTGCATACCCTTTGCTCTGACATTTACATTCCTAGAGATATTTGTAGAAAATAATTAAGCAGTACATTTTGAGAGCTCCATCTCCAAATATTAGCACAAATCTCTTACTTCTCTCTGTCCGCAATACTAACAATCTAGTTTAAGACATCATGATTCCTGAGTGATTATACTGCCCCCGTTGCTGTCTCCGCTTCTAGTCCCCACCCCTTCCACAGGTAGGAGAGACGTTAAGTAGACCGTGTCTCCTTTGGTTAATATCAGCCAAAAGCGATTCACCACTCTTAGAATAAAACACAAACTTATTATTTTGACCTTTAAAGCCCTATGCGACCTGGACTCTGCACACCTCTTTGATCTCACCTTTACTACCTCTTCTCTTCCCTTACCTCAACTCACGAAGCCCATCCACACTATCCTTTCCTCTTTTTCACGAATACTCCAAGCTCTTTGGGCCTCACCAACTTTGTCTTCACAATTGACAGTCTGGAAAAGCTCTGTCCCCAAGTATGGTGGGCTCTTCCCTGGGACTCAGGGCTTAACTCAAAGGTCAAACCAACTCAATGGGCCCTTCCCTGACCACCTTTTCCCACCCCCAGCAGGCCCTATCACCTGCCTCCCATTTCTATTATGTTTATAGTACTGTCTATTTTTTATCAACTACTTATATTCATTGATTGGTTCACTTTTTCATTTCTTCTCTCTCCCAACTAGAAGGTAAGTGCCATAAAAATATGAAGATTTCTCAAATTTGTTCGTCACGGTATCCTCATGCCCCAGAGACAGCTTAGCACAAGTAGGAATAAAAATCTTTCCACTGAAACATGTGAAGAAAGAATGAAAGATAATGCACAGACTCCTATCTTCCTTAAATACTTATTCCTGCATTAGCTGAAAAGTAACAATTAGTAAAGAGCATCAGCATGAAACTGAGTAAATAAAACAGAACAAATACAGAACGGAAGGTATGCAGGAATTAAAATATTGTAAAAATATTTATTGACATGAGTAGATGTTCTCAACACACTACTCATATTTAATATTATACAGTATCTTTTTAAAAGGAATACCGCAAAACGATATGCATATGATCCCATTTAGGAAATTCATATCTATATATTGGAAAATGTGTCTAAAAAGTATACAAACAGTGGCATCTGTGTAGTGAGATGCCAAGTGATTTCCAGTTCTGTTTGCTAATCAATATATTTTCGTTTGATAAAAAGAAATTGTTTTTGCAACAAGAACAATATACACAAATAATTTCACGTTGGGTTAAATTATAAAAATACCATTACAAATATCTTTACTCTCTTCATATTTCAGAGCTCAGCATGAAGGAAAAGGAAATACAGTCACAAGTAAATGAAAAAAACCCTCTCAGCCTTTTGGCTTACTGTTAAAAAGCACACATTTCCTTTGTATTGATCGAGGGATTTTATCTGGAAAAACATACAAGAAGAGTTTTAAGTGGTCAACTGATTTTTCTTTTCTAGGGAAGTTCACATTTAATCCATCCATGAGAAGTTAAAAACCCATCTCTATTTTTCCTCTTAAACACCAAAAAAAGGGGTCCCAGAATCTTCCTCTGGCACTAATTTCAGTCTTTTTCACCCTCACTGTTAGGAAATATTATTTTATTTCTAACAAAGTTTCATACCTGTTTCTTTAATACTCAGAGGACGAAGCAGACACATACCTGCTCACTCTAGTTTAGCTCTAACAGAGCCCTCTATGTTGCAACAGAAGTCCGCGTTAACGGATTGATCTACAAAAGCTTTCAGAGACCCCATTGTCTGTAAAGTCCAAACTCCTTCCAAGGCTCTTCACAGCCTGCTCTACGCACTTCACCTCTCTGCATCCCTATTTCTTCATCCAAAGTGAATAAACAGGTAGAGTGGGTGAGTCCTGTGTGATAGTCTCAGGTATTCTAGGATTCGTCGTCACTCCATTTGTCTTCACCTAATCCTTTTCCTGAACTCTTTTGGAACAAACGTTTTCTACATACCCCTCAGCACATCTTTTGCTCTCCCCTTTGCTTGTTTTTCCCACTCCCTTCCTTCTCTGCCTACCCAAGTCCTGCCCATCCTCCAAGCATTCAGGAGGATCTCTCCCACCTTCACCCTCTGTGTCCTTGAATGTGGTGCTCTGTAGCATCCTAAGCCTATTGACTTGAACTGTTACCTCTTGTGATGTTATCTAGAGGAGAGGTATCATCCCCCTAACTCGACTGTCTTCTCTGAAGTCAGCAACCATGCCATCTTCACGAAGTGAGCCAAGCATCTTGTCTTAAACACAATTAATCCCTTATGAATGTTTGTTCATGGACACAATAATGCTTGTTCTCACTTCTTTACTCTTTGTGAATGGGTTTCAAATGTTGATTTTTAAAACCCCTTTACTCATCATTATTCTTGAACCCCTTAAAGAATTCGTTCTCCCCACCCAGTGGCCCTTGGAATTGAGCTTTCATTCTATCCCTTTCCCATGCCTCAAACACCCTGAGAGCTACTAATGTTTTTTCCGTTTTTCATAGTTTCTCCAATTCTACTAGCAAAGTCCCCAGGGCTGTGGATGAGGATTTCTGAAGGACACAATTTATCTATCCAAAGCAAAAATAACTTAGAGAGAAGTGCAAATATTCCCACAAAGCCATTTCCAACATTCTTTTTTGAAAATTATTTTATTGTTGTTCAATTACAGTTATCTGCATTTTCTCTCCTCCCCCTACCCTATCTAAACCTACCTCCCTCCCTGGCTCCCCCCCTACCCCTTGGTTTTGTCTATGTGTCCTTTATCATAGTTCCTGAAAACCCTTCTCCCCACAGTCCCCTCCCCCCTCCCCTCAGGCTATTGTTAGATTGTTCTTAATTTCAATGCCTCTGGTTATATTTTGTTTGCTTTTTTCTTTTGTTGATTATGTTCCAGTTAAAGGTGAGATCATATGGTATTTGTTCCTTACTGCTTGGCTTATTTCGCTTAGCATAATGCTCTCCAGTTCCAGCCATGTTGTTGCAAAGGGTATAAGCTCCATCTTTCTCTCTGCTTTGCATTTCCACATTCTTAACACTTTACAACATTCTCTATCTTACACATCTGAGCTCACAAATTGCTGATCCAATTACAGGCCATGGTAATATTTCCACATTCCTGAACTCCTAAACTAGGATTCAATGGAGTAAAACTCAGCTCCCCCTTAATAGAAGCCATCACACCAGATGTTCAATTGAAATATTTTGTAGGAAGCACATGGTAGCAGTTCCAATTGCTAGAGTCACATTCAGGACATAAGAGCTGCACCTAAGACCGCCCATAAGGGAAATCCAACCTGACATGAATACTAAATAATATTGAATATAAATTATAATTGAAAAAATTTTTAAAAGAAGTAACTGATTATATTTTATGGGAAACTAAAATGCACATGGTTCAGGCAATGAACTTTTCCATATTTTGCTGGGTTCACTGTACATTTTATTACAGACTTAACATCTCAGTGATAATGAGACTTATGCTAAGGACAGCTAAAAAAAATCAGCCAGTGAAACTGGTTATCTCTGTCCCTTATCTTAATACAGTAGGGGGCTCCATCCACTCTGACATAATCAACACTAAAAATACACTTTGTCTCTATGATTTGTTTCCTATTAATTTGTGCTTTTTTATTACACTAAAAGATGATCTCAAATTGCTTTGGGGCATTTTTTATCTAATTAGTCTGTCCCCTATTTTAATACCTAACATGGGCCCTCGGCTGATAGCCTTCACATGCATTATCTCATTAATCATCACAACAGCCCTGGAATTACGCACTGGATTTTCCATTTATTAGCTGCTATGAGATCTTGGGCATGCTGCCCACCCTCCCTGAGATGTCAGGGTCTTTAAAACAAAGGAAATGGTAGTTCCTTTTAGTAAATATGCTCACCCAAGGAAAGTGATCAGTAGAATGCCTGGCTTAGATGAAGTGCTTGCTGTTATTGTCAATATTATTCTCATTATTTCCATTTTCCAGATGACACACCTGAAACATGGAGGTGAGTGACTTGTCCAGTGTCACTCAGTCAGTAAGTTTCTAACATATGATTTGGCTGTGGAGCGCTCTGCCTGTGGGGCCCATGTTCTTATCCTCAGCACTATATTGAGCTGCCTCTGCAATACTTCACTGCTGGTTTTGATTTTGACGGATCATTTCCCAAAATTGCTTCTGTTCTCCTTTACCCCCTTCAGAAAGTGAGGGAATAAATTGAACCATCCATCTACGTATCCATCCATATACAGCAATAGCAACAAAAAGAGAAAAATAGAACAATTCAGGTCATACATAAAATAATTTTTTCTTGGAGGGGAAAAAGGTGAATGTTGATCCCTGAGAATTCTCCGGGGGCTTGAATATGAAAGTTGTGCATACAAGCATATATTCCTGAATACACACACAGAACCCAACTTTATACAGAAGGTGACTGCATCAACTCATGTTGATCCTGCAGGAGAATTAAAACATCTCTGGTTATGGCAGAATGTACGCCCTGCAATTGAGAAGCCTAAAGTAATCAGAGGGGCTGTGGTGTGATAACTATGGTAATGTACTTATTCCAAGTAAATCAGAGGGAAAACTATTTCTGGCAAACTAAAGCATTTCATTTCATACCACTCCAGAAAGGTTTTTTTTTCTTCAGTAGAATGGTGGCAATGACTACTTAACTCTTAGATCAAACTATAAGAAATAGGCATTTTTTGTTAGTTAAAAATGTTTGAGAAACTTCCAGTCAAGATGGCAGTGTAGGCACACATGACTTGCCTCTTTGCACAACCACATCAAAAATACAACTAAAATATGGAACAACCATCACTCAGAACCATCAATAATGTTTGACTTTTTCACAATTTTGTATGGTTCAACCTACATGTATGTTAGCTAGTATAAGAATAAAGTTATTAAGTTTATTTAACTACAATGAATAATTTTAGGTTCTAAATAATTAGTAGTATACACACACACAGTAACTTTTGAGAAATAAAAAGCTAATTGTTTTTGTAATTTTATTTTTAAAATGGCTTTGAAATCTGTGTTCAGAGTAAGAGGAAAACTCAGATTATGTTCTAACACATAGGGAGTTTTGAAATTCTGTCAGACTTTTTGCCTTGAAAAACAACAACATCAAAGCTATATAGACTGTATTCTCTTTGAATGCAACCATCCCAAAGAGAAACTCAGCAGATTTTTATAAATGATATCATGAAGACCATTTATATAACCTACTTATTACAAAATACCAGAAGTTGGCCAGTATGCCATGATTTAAGCTGAAGTAGAGTGTAGATATAGGGAGATAAGTTTCGTAAATATTAAAAAAATTAAAAAATGAAAAAAACAAACTTCTTTCCTTATAAGAACTCAGTTTTGGTCAAGTTGATCAGGAAAAATTAACTTGGGATATACAAGTATATATTCTTCAAGTAGAACTGCATTTACAGCTCACTGACATGACACCATTAAGTTATTTTTAAAAACTCACATTGAATAACAGAAGTTTCGTACATGTTACCAATCTATTTTCAAACCACAGAAATTCAGTGACCACTGATGTAAATCTCTGTGTTCACCAGCCGTGGTGTATCTGATGGTGGCCTTGAAAGTGATCTTTGAAACCTGTGCCGTAAAGTTTTAAGAATCCATTTTCTTTCTACAGTACACTGGCCAGTGGTGTACATTATTAAGTACAACAAAATGAAATTATTTATAGGATGATCCTTGTGTTTTTGATCCCCCCATGGATTTTCCTGCAATGGTTCATTAATCTGCTGGTTACAAAAGAATAACTTTGCAAGAGATACCGAGGAGATGGGGACAGAGAAATCCCACATAGATTTCCATAATCATTTGTCATGGCTGACTACAATGCATACTGCCTCATAAAATGTGTCCTTCTTTCAAACAAACTGGTCTTACCTTATTTATGCATACCTGCAACGGGTAGGCACCATCTTCTCTTATTCGACTCATTTTTTACTTCAATTCTAAGCAGCGATTTTACAGGAAAAGTAAAAAGTACACAGAAACGGGCAGAAAAAGACAGGTAGAGTGCCATGTAGACCCTCTGCAACATTTTAGAGGCTTATCTTTGTTCTGCTCAGCAGGAGATAGACTCGTTCTCTCTGAAGCAGCAGCCTCTGAAGAGATCTGACAGTATTAAAAAAGAAAGGACGTTTTAAAATAACTACATATCATTGCTTTCGTACTTTCGACAGGCTTGCAGAAGCTGAGAAGAAGGCCAGTTTGCAGACCCAGGCTGGAGCAAAGAGAATATGCTTAGTCAATGCATCCAAGAGAATACCTGATCTGCTGAGATGAGGCACAAATGCATCTGATTGCTTTTGGAGGCAAAGCCAGTCATTTAAAAAAAAAAATGCTGAGATGAAAGTGGCATTGGGCACCGAGCTGGACCATTGACTGTTTTCATCAGATATTCTTAATACCCACTGAATGTGACACAAGGCTGGGATTTGGGGGGTTGACGCGGCATTTCCTTGCTTGGATAGTGTGACCACCCACCACATAGCTATAGCTCCCTTCTGTAAGTGCAGAGTCAGTACCTGACAATCCTTCCTTCCGTGCCCTCACTCCCTCCTCTAGCCCCTGCCCTGCCTGAAGTACAGGTATGCTTCTCGGCAGACTTTCAAAGCTGTGCTTACTGGTTTTTATAGAAAACACCGATTCTAGAAAATTTGAACAGTATAAGAAGATATGCTAAAGAATGTTTAAACAGCTCAAAATTTCACTCTCCAGAGGAACCATGAATATAGTGGACCTGTCCTTTAGATAATTTTTTTTTCAATAAGGTGCTCTCACTATTAAAAACGGAGGCTCTCATCCCATGTGAGTACACACGTGCACACACACATAACTCCATAATCCTTGTTCTTTAAAAAGCTGAGCCAGGGACCATTGTCCCCAGTCCTCCTCACCTGCTCTCTTCTGGTTATACAAGTCCATCAAATGCAAGCCAGTGCAACGTGTCACGCTCAGACCACAGCAGCCCTCTCTCTTCCTGCCCATGACCCTGGGGAGTGACAGAGACCCCAAAGTGGAGAGACCCCGAGTCTCTGAAGTACAGCATGATGGAAGGCTGCCTGCTAAAATGGACAACTTTGTCAGGCTGCTCAGTGAGTGGGAAACCAGCTGCTATTGGGTAAAGTCACTGAAATTCGGGAGTTGATTACAGAAGCTTAATGCAGCAGAGAGTAACAACTTCACCAGATGTTTATCTACTGAATTCGTGGATCACGATAGAACCGGAGCTTCAATGGCTAGATGACTAACTTCCTGGGCTGCCTCCGAGGGGGATCCCCCAGTCGCCTCCTCTGCACATCGGAGAGAATCTTGTCAGATTCTTGGAAGAATAAAAACACATGTCCACACTGTTGGGCCTCATAGAAAGTAAGTGTTCTGTGTGGGCGGTTATTATTTAAGCAAGCAAATAAAAAATAACTATTTTTAATAGGAAGCCATTGTTTTTCTTTTACCAAACTAAAAAAATATATTTCCCTTTCTTTACGACTTTGTATATTATACTGCACCCACTTCTCAAGAGGAACAGGAACAGAGCTGACTGATTAAAAATCATTTTTGCCAGGAGCCGGTATCGAAGCGAATTAGATGCACTGGAAGTGTAAACTTGGTTAACCTAAGGCGATTAGCACACTTAATAAAATTTTAAAAGTGCGACTTTTACCCATTAAGAAATGCATTAAAGTTTATTGTTTGATCATGGATATAATAATGCTTTTCATTTTAGCATACTTAAAATGATGGGAAAACATTCTCACTGTCAGCTAAGCTAAAAGGCTATCAATTTGGGCTTTTAAATCAACAGTAAATTCACCCTTCCATTCTTGTCTAACAGGAGATACATGACTGAGGAAAAACAAATATGAAACAGTTTACACAAATTTAGTAACATCAGTATACATCTATTTAAGCAACAAATACATTTAACCAAATATCTGGTTATCGATACTGTATTAGGCACTGTGCCAAGTATACTACAGGGTGGGGAAAAATAGGTTACAGTTGTTTGTATGGAAAATAATTCAATAATTAATAAATAATAATATAAGAATAGACTCTGTGTTTTGTGTACTCACAGATATAAACCTCCTTTTTTCCCTACCACATGTACAGGCCCAGTTTTCAAGGATAGTATTTTATATACCAAATAATTTTCCCTAAAACTGTCAATTAAAGGCAACTAGGTGAGGGGAGGACGTAGTAAGTATGGCTACACAAATGAAGACGCCTACAGGCAGGCTCATAGTGAGGACTTGAATTAATATATATAATGCCCTTGGCACAGAATATAAAGGCCTTGGCAGAGAATAGGATTAGAATGAATGTATATAAAGGCCTCGGCATAGTGAGGATTAGAATTAATATATATAAAAGCCTTGGCAGAGAATAGGTAATAATCAATATATGATTATTACCATCATTTTTAGCATTTTCTCTTCAATAAGTCTCTAAGAACGACACTTCCTTACCTCCCCCAAAGCAGAAGCATGCTAATTAACAATGTACAATTCTTTCCATCCCAAAACCTGGCATGGAAGATAGTTAGCTTTAATCCATTCAAGGACCTCAAACAGTAAAAACAGGGTAAGAGTCTTATAAAAAAAGTCTGTGTGCATTCTGACCCCATGCGTTTGAGGGCAGAGTTGTCCATGTGCTTTCTATGCATCACACCAAACTGGAAATTCAGCCTCAATCTACAATGATGTAGCCATTCCTTTTCCCCAGGCTCTATGGGTAAATGATCCAGAAGGCACGCCATGGTCCCGAATCCCCAAATCATCACGGAGTCCAATTCTTAGAACTAGGAACCCCTTTGTTTGGAGTCCAGTATTCTAAATCTAGAGAAGAGGAATCTGAAACACTGAAGCTTGTAATTCTGTCCACGACCGCTCCACCACTAACAGGACTAGACAGAGGCAGACCACAGGGTGTCGGACCATGCCATCTTACCCTCTCTCCCCTTTCTCAGCCTCATCGTGAACAGTAAGCTTTGCTGCTT
Source organism: Micronycteris hirsuta (assembly GCA_004026765.1). Classification (NCBI taxonomy): domain Eukaryota; kingdom Metazoa; phylum Chordata; class Mammalia; order Chiroptera; family Phyllostomidae; genus Micronycteris; species Micronycteris hirsuta. The sequence goes on from PVJI01000202.1 coordinate 178,092, forward strand.
TTGACTTTCTCATTTAACATTAAAATACCTTCCAAGGATATGGGTGGGAAGGTGGCAAGGGAAACATGTCCTTCACAATGTACACATTTGTGCCTTGGTTTTAGAGATTTAGAAAATAAAAGTACGTACATTCTTTCTACAAAAGGAGACCTGCCCAAACTATTCTGCTAAGTCTATCTGGCTAGCGTTCCTGTCTTCTTTTGGTTCCTGATAGCAGAGTTGGTTCCTGATTGAAGGACAGAATTTAGATGACTTTGTAGTGAGATGGTGACTGTGACACTTTTCAGAGTCCAACTTCATACCTTTTCACTTTAATGATTCTTTCTCAAAAGTGTCTCACAGGTGACCACACAGCAGAAACGACATCTTTTTTTTTTAAGATTTTATTTATTTATTTTTAGACAGAAGGGAATGGAGGGAGAAAGAGATGGAGAGAAACATCAATGTGTGGTTGCATCTCACATGGCCCTCCTGGGGACCTGGCCTGCAACCCAGGCATGTGCCCTGACTGGGAATCGAACCGGGACCCTTTGGGTCACAGCCCGCGCTCAGTCCACTGAGCTACACCAGCCAGGGCAGAAAGGGCAGTGTTGTCTTTATTGAACATCAACACTGACACTGCCTTCTCCAAACAAGTTCAGAGAGCTTTGGGCCACTGTCAAGTCTCTCTAGAGCAAGTGATGTTCTCCTCCATTGTGCTGAACCCACAATTGTGGTCTCAAAACGGTGGTGCCCCAGACACCTGGGTGTGGTCACTTCTTTTAAAACACATATTTTATAGATCTGTATGAAATAAATATTCAAAGATATACCCCCTCTGCTTGGCATACAAATCCACTGATGAAATCTGTCCTACTTAACACAGAAGTTTGAGAATATAATATATTGAGATGGGTATTTTGTTCCAAGTTTAATCGATACTTATGAATAGTTTTGAAAAGTAGACAATGATTCTGTTTGACTTCAGAATCTCTAGACTTTCAGAGAGTATTACCAACTTGACTTTGCTATGGATTTTCACAAATATCATCAATCTAGCCAAAATGTGTTCCATACAACAATAGTTCCTACTAAGATGTTTCTCAAGAAACGTATGCCATGATCAAATGTGTTAGGAAAATACTACATCTGTTCTGTTTTTTTCTTAGAGATTTATCGGGCATATTTATTTATTAATATCTCTGAGAAGTCTTACACTACAGAATTATTAACTTTGTGTAGTCCAGAATTTCCCAAACTCACTGACCATGTAATGAGTAGGAACTAGTGGAATTAAGAGTTTTGTAAACTCACTTAGAAATGATCACACATCACAGCAAACATCATTCCCGATCTTTCCCCATTTACATGTGATGCTTCTGTGTTACTCAGGAAGGACCTCTTAATTTTTACTTCTTTCTTAGCCTGCAAGCTGTACCAACAGAAGGTCTGTGTCCCGCTCACAGCTGTATTCCCAGGGATGGACAAAGGGCCTGGCACGTGCTTAAGTCTTAGAAATGATTCTGAATAATGAATGGATGACAGATTCCTTTTATTTAAAAAATAAGATATAAACAAGAAAAAATGTTAGGTTAAACATTCTATAAGACTCCTGTCCTCATCTCTTTATTGAATCAGTATTATTTAAAAAGGTATTAAAATGGGTTAAAACAGATTTGAGGTGAATAACTTTTTGATGTAAGTTGTAATCCCGGATTCAGAAATTTGCTTCAGAAAAGCCCACACTGGTGAGGACAACTTGGTAAAAAATTTAATACGGTATGTTATAGGGGCAAACATATAAAACAAAAGTAAAATTGTTGCTAGTTTACAATATAGCATAAAATACATTTATTTATGATTTAGACTAAAAATATTTGAACAAAAATACAGTATGGTGTAAAAAGTGGTTGGAATATCATAATTTTATTTTCTGATTCCAGCTTTCCTCTTTAATTAAGGAATCCTTTCTCCCAAATTCCTGACAGATGGTAACCCAAATTCTACTTGGACGCTTTCAGTAACAAAAATCTCTACCTGGCAAGGCTGGTACTGCACTTTTGGATGAGCCCACAATAAGAAATGTGCTACCCTATGACTTTCACACATAGACACAGTGAAACGGGTTCTTGCTTTAAACATGTAACTGATATGTGGTTTGAGAAATTTGTCATAAACTAAGGCTCAAAACCAAGGGGAACAATGAAAAAATCATAGCTTTTGCTGCACCCTCCACGCCCATCTTGGTGATCACTATGCCCGTCTTATTTGACTCAATCTCGGTATTTTGTGATACCGAGAATTTGTGGACAGTTTCTTTACAACTATTACTATTCCTGGATTTGAAACATCAGCCTGCAATATGTCTAGAGAGTCACCTACACTTACTTCCTGAAGACATTCACATGTATTTAGCATCCTCTCTGGAATTTAGAAGGAGTCATAAATTAAGTAAGTCATGGGAATGTGACGTATAGCACAGGCAACAGAAGCAATATCAGAATGCCTTTGTATGGTGACAGATGCGTACGAGACTTATTGTGGTGATCACACCCTAAGGTACGTCAGTGTCACACTGCTGTCGTACACCTGGAATGAGTATAATGTTGTATGTCAACTATACTTTAATAAAAAAAGTCATCCACTTGTGTTTCTTTCCTCTCTTTCAGGAACTCGCTTACTGTGGTATGTAACTATGATATCTCCCTTCTGTGACATGCCCTAGATCAGCTGTCATGTGGCTACCTGACACTGGACGCCTCTCCTCTGAGCAACGGCCCACCTGCCCAGGACCATGGGAAGCACGGAGGAGGGAGGCAGGGAGGAGACAGTGTCTGCCTGGAAAGATGCGCCGCCAAAGCAATCAGCTCCTGGTGCGTGGCTCCTTCTCCCACCTCATTTCTACCCAGAGGAAACCAAAAGTGATGCTCGTTGTTGTTCATTTTATAGGAACACCAGGCTATGTACAAAACTAACTATCGAAAAGAACACCCACATTTCATAGCAAGGAGTTCACGTTGTGTAAATGCGGTCTGAGCTGCACTCGCCTGCCTCCACCCCACAGCTCCCTACTGTGTATCAGCCGCCACTGCGTCTCACGTGGATTACTCCCACCAGTCTCTCTGCCTCCAACCTGTCATTTGTGTTTTTCTCTGCCATTGGCCAATTAAGTAAATCACACCTAGTACATGGAACAGCTACTGCTGCTCAGAGCAATCACAGACAAATGGGTCCAAACTGAACTTTGAAAATCAGGATTTGCAGAGGACAGAGAAGGGAAAGGTCTTCCTCTTTAGCTACATAAATATTTATTAAATGCTCACCCTGTACCAGACCACCTGCTTAGAAACGGTCATCATAAAATTGATAAGCCACCATCCTGGCCTGTAAGGTGCTGAGAGTTTGGTCTGTACATTTCACCCACCACAAATGAATGGACTCCAGAATATACGGCGCATTGAATTCACATGCCTGGAAAGTGCACACCTGAAGGTACTTTGTCAACAATGATAGACTCCAGGATAACCTCCTGCACATACAACTCTAAGAGATTCTAATTTTCCTGCAACACGCTCCAGTCTGGCCCATGCAGGCACACCACAATCCCTCCACAGGCTAGAGCACACAACAGGTTAGGCTGGGAAGACAAAGCACCAATCTCAACTGCATTGGTTTGTGGCATGTTGAGTGAGCTGTGCAATGCATACATTTATATATCAACTTGGTGGCTTTCTTTACGCCACTATGAAAAAAGCTGATGTGCTTTTTCCTCCCATGTAGTTCCCTCCTCTGCAGGCGGTGATGATAAATATTCATTTCAGAGAGGCATCACTCAACACTAGCAATCCACGGGGTTCCAAGTGCTAGAAGGGTTACCCCGATGAACAACCGCATACAAATAATTTCGGATATCACTGAACACAACTACTGTGCCACTAGTTTTTTATACTCTTTGGATTCCTGTAGACAAGAATCTTTACCAAATTTACCAAGATGAAAGAAGAAATTCGGTGGTTGATTCAGCAAACAGACTGGGTAGTCCCGAAGCAAAATTCAAGAAGATTACTACAAGTACCTCCTTCCACGGTTTGTCCTCATGCTGTCTAAAAGCCAGGACACCGACACTGTCTCCAGGTCTGCCTGCCTCTGCGGCACCCACTGATGACTGTGAGCACGTTCCGCCTCCACTTGTCCTGGTGAGAACTATGCATCCTTTGCCCCTTGCTCTTCTTTTGGGTGACAAGCTAATCTGAAAACTTAATTCAAGATGCGATGTTTTTAATCTTATTATAGGAAAAACGTTGCTTTCCTAGAAAAGTTATCACAGAGGTCTCTTAACTTTCTTTCCTCAAAGTGGTAGAATATGATAAAAATTGGACTTCGGTAATAAGAGAGATGGGGGCAAGAGTCACTGTATCCCCCGGTCCACACTCTTATTGATGACTGTAGAGAAAAATGCCACGCGTATGACATTGTAAATTCATTATTTATTATTGGGGTTTTCAACTACTGCAGTTGAATTTTTGAAAGGGAAAAAAATCAAATAAATTTTTGTCTTATGGAACCAAAGAGAAAGGTTTTGGAGAAGACCCTGAATGTGAGGAAAATGCTTCCAGCCCTTGACTTTAGGCCTCCGACGAAGAGAGCTCAGAGTGCAGGACGCAGTGTGGCCATGGGTTCGGAACCGATGCTGGGCTCTGCTCCTTTTCAGGTCTGTGACTTCTGCTGGTCAGTTATCCTTCTTGTCTATCTCCTCCTCTCTAAGTTAGTGGCAGTACGGCCTAATTTAGAGAGTAGCCATGAATATTGAACACTCACATGTGAAAAAGGTTTATCCTAGTGCCTGTTACATGGGAAGCACTGGAAAAATGGAAGCGAGAGGGATGGAAATCACAAACGGTGAAGGGAACTCCCCGACTCCCATACTCCTAAGTTCTTGTGTTCTGAGAGTTTTGCTTCCCAAGATTTGAAAGGAGACTTGGATGTTCAAGACTGCAAAACTACTGGCTGAAACCAGATGACCCAGTGGCACAGGTTAAAATGTTGTTAAGAACTGGAAGAGGACAGAGTATAGCCACCTCCACTAAAACGTATATGAAGATTTTCTATTCACCTTTATGTACAAGAACAACTGACCAGTTTGAGCAAGATAAAAAAAATTAATCACTGTTCATCCTCCAGGGCTTATGTATAAGTAGAAAAAATGCTCCAAGGGCCTAAGGGCTTGCATAAAAAGTAGAGGGAGATCCTCAGAGCAGAACAGAAGAACCTGGCCAGGCACAAATGGTCTGGATTTTTCTGTTTGGTTTTTCACTTTCTTTTAAGTACCTTAAGACTCCAGCAAATTCAAGAGACCCTTCAAGTCTTATGCTGATGTTGAACACTAAGATTTAATGCCAGGGCAAGATTCCAGGCTGAGGAAGCTTTCATCCTCCGCTGCTCAGGGAGGACGTACTATTTTTCTCATTGTGGTCTTTATTTTTCCTCACCTGTGGCTTGTTACCTCGCTTAATGCATTTTTTTGTGTGTGAGAAATGACTTTACAAATGCGCTTTTATCACAGGAGAGATACTTATTAAACCCTTAGGGCGGGAAAGATATTGCTTCTTATTTTTTTATGATTATTAGGCTTTTGATTACAGAATGCTTTCAGGAAATCTCTCAGTTATTAAAATGGCTGATTTTTCACATTACAGCTATCTTTTTATTATCCTCAAGTGATAAAATTAATTTCTCCTCTAAATTCTCATCTAATCCATTCAGTATGCATGGCATCAAAAAACCTGTGTTCTACACTAAAGCAAAAATGTTTATTTGCTGCATTCTTACTAATTTTATGGGGTACCTCTTTGAAACAAAATATTTACAAAGGTATAGATGGATGTCGGGCAGTACAGGAAAAAGCACTTAGCAAAATCACGAGTCAGAAAGCTGTTCACTGTTGTGTTGCAGGGATAATTATTTCTTTACATTATGTTAAGTACCTCTACTTCGATTATGTGTCAAAGGTGAATATATTATTAGAGACCAGAAATGCCTTCTAAAGAAATGCAAGACATGCTGAAATTCAAGCTGACCCTTTCATGGCTGGAACGCGGACTCTAAAGAAACAGCCATTCTTCCAATGAACAGGTGATTAGCAGCGAAGACGGTTGGCTGCCTAGTGACAAAGCCGTAAGTGATAGACTTTCCAGTCACAGCTTCCTCCCTGCAGAGATGATCAGCTGAGTTTTGAAGTAAACTCTAGGTCGTGGAACAATATTCGTACAATAGAAGACAGAACGATCCTCAAAATTATGTACATTTTTTTGAGTAAACCATGAAAAAGACAACACAAAGAAGGCAGGTAATAATAGGTAACACTCATGAACCACATATTCTGGGCCAGGGAATGCCCATAGTTATCATGATTTATTCTTTTTTTTTTTTTTTTAAAGATTTTATTTATTTATTTTTAGAGAGAGCAGGAGGGAGGGAGAAAGAGCAATGTATGGTTGCCTCTCACATGGCCCTCACTGGGGACCCAGCCCGCAACCCAGGCATGTGCCCCGACTGGGAATTGAACTGAGACCCTGTGGTTCACAGTCCCCGCTCAATTCACTGATCTACACCAGCCAGGAAAAGCACTTGATTATTAAAAGAATACAGCTCTGTATGGATTGAACTATTTTTATGGATTTAAGCTCTAAATCAATCAAGCATGGGTCACAGGGCAACAGATATGAAAGTGCTTTTTGTAGGAAATCCAATGTTCGTGCTTTAAGCATGAAAGGTGATTGTCTGATTTCAGGGGAAAAAAGAAATCTGTCCCACAAATACATGCTTTCAGCGGTTTGGGGGGGTGGTGTGGGATGTGTTTGTGTCAACTGTGGTGTGTTTGTTGTGTAACTGTTGAAGTCACTGACCTATAGTTACTCTCTGTGGCTAGCAGTTTATCAATTTCAGAAATAAAGGATCTTGAGATTGTCTTAGATACCACATGCCATGTCTACAAGCAATTTTTAAAAATGTATTCACTGTCTTTTTAAATCTTATTTTTCAATTATGGTTTACATTTAGTATTACTTGTGTTAATTTTAGGGCTACAGCATAGTGGTTAGACAATCACATACTCTACAAAGTGATCCCCCACCCACCGATACCTCTAGTATCCACCCGGCATCATCCACAGTTATCACAATGCTACTGACTGTATTTCCTATGCTGCATTTTACATTCCCATACCTATTTTGGAACTGCTGATTTGTACTTCTTAATCCCTTCACCTAAAAGCAATTCTTAAAAATATAAATGGTATGTATGTCAAGCAGGAGGCTAAGAATTTTGGGAGATATGAAAAACACAAATCTTCAAAATAAAAAGCCTGAAGAAGTCACGTGTGGAAACACCACAGAGGACTTCCTGGCCGAGTGAGCGCTCGGGCGAGAGCCAGGCAAGCACGGTTCACACAGTGGCTGACAGTCGCTCATCCACGTGAGGTCACACAGACGCCCCCAAGCCCTTCTTGTGGTTTAGGGAGTGGGGATGATCAATTCTTCCTGGGAGAACCATTATGAGGCTTAACTAACGTACTCTTATGTGTCCAGGATACTCCCCAGCACAAGGTAAGGAGCTTAATGAACATCCAGAATGTTTACTGTCTGTGCAACTCATAAACTTTAGGTTGTTAAAAGTTATCTCCATAGGAGGAAACATGGGTGCAAAATTAATGATTAACCTGATGGAGATCTCATGGCCGTATACTGAGTTTGTCATATAGTAAAATCATGATAAAGTTTGATAAAGACGTAATGGAACCTAGAACACATATCGGCCTCCTGGTGAATTACTTTTTCTTTGTAAAATATTCTCATACCTGTAAAGATAAGAGATGCCATTCTTTTCCACATGCTTACTTTCCTAAGTAATTTCTAAAAAGAATATTTCTTCTTGGTCTATCTCCAAAGAGCTGTTAGAGTAACACTTGTTTAGAACTTTTATTTTTAAAATATTTTATTTATTTTTAGAGAGAGGGGAAGGGAGGGAGAAAGAGAGGGAGGGAAACATCAATGTATGGTTGCCTTTTACATGCCCCTCACTGGGGACCTGACTCACAGCCCAGGCATGTGCTCTGACTGGGAATCGAACCAGCAATCCTTTGGTTCATAGGTCGACACTCAACCCACTGAGCCACACCAGCCAGGGCTGTTTAGAACTTTTTTCCTCAAGTTAGAATTTCATTGCGGTTCTGAGAGGGTTCTTGATTAAATCATAAGTCATAGGCCCCTCCCCCATTTGAATATCATTCTTCATAAAAGGTAAAATTTTTTTTAGGGGGAAGGTTATAAATAAATCCAGTACTGCAAAATGAAAATAATACCAAATTTACCCTGACAACCAAATCAGTTTTATGAAGATGTAATTGTTGGCCTTGTAATTCCCAGAAAAAGGTCAGGAAAATAAAATCTTAATAATGAGAGGAAGGAGGATAAGAAGAAGCAGAAAACAAACTTTTGAAGTATGATATGAGTGTCCCAGCAAATTATTTAGATGTAGAAAAAGATTATAATGTACATAATAAAAAACTGTAAGACTAAAGTTTTTTCTATAAGATTTAAGTCAATGACTCATAACCAATCATTAATGTTCCTTAAGGAATATTTTTATTTACAATTCATGGACTCAGTAAAAAACTCCTTGGGTGCAAACACAACTCACAGGAACTACGTGAGTGAAACTGTTAACGTGATTAAATAGAAGCAATTACCCCATCACCTGATAAGAACAGTACTGGTTCTAGACCGGAAGAAAGGCTTCCGAGGGCAACACGGAGGATCTGTCCGAAGGGCCCATCCACCGTACTACCCACTTTTGGAAGTTATTTGCCCAGTGGTGCAGGGGGCAGCATCCCTTTCAGAATCTTTAAAACAGATCAGGGCGATTAGCCTTCCGGGAGCTCTTCACTGTAAAGGTGAGAGGTTTGCCCAGGAAATTCTCCATTGAGAAAGCTACTCCTTTATTACTGGAGGCTGTCTTAGAGCAAGTCCAATGAGACGGAATTCGGATTGCATATACACTGCATCCTATGTAAGTAAGGGCAACTGCGTTCTACTTTCTGACAGGTATTCAGCATCAACAGAACCCGAGAGAGCACGGAGAGGCCATGTCCTATCCAGTCTTGATCACGTAACGTCTCATTTGAAGAGGTCAGTAAATAAAGCGGTGTCCCTCTAACTCAGATGCAAAACCGATAAATAGCTAAGGTAATGTTCCAAACAGGGAAAAAGTGTAGCATGTTTGTAAATGTTGATTGCACACCCATGTTTCAATTGTGTTTAAGTAACAACCTGTGCCTTCATTACAAGATGTCAGAAAATGAGTCTTTGGTATTTAAGAACTTAAAAAAAAAAACCTTAATTACTCTTAATTTTAACACCAGGTAGCCAGATTCATCAAATTCCTTTCATCATACCTATGATCCAGGCAAGGTCTTAATTTATGAATTTGGAAAATTAGCCTCAAGGTATTATCATTAGATGTTAATGTTAGTGCTTTCTCTCTCTCCCTCTGTATCCAATCCTGCATTCTAAATATCTGCAGAACCCATCCCTTCTCCTCGTTCGGATCCGCAGGCCATCCCAGTGGATAACCCAGTGGTCGTCCACTCCCTGGGTTAAAGCAGATTGCTCTGGAAAGGTCTTCCTGCTACTCATGCCACTTGGCTGCAATCCATCTATGTTCTCCATGGCTACCAAGATCCATGCCTTTCCATTTATTTCTTTTTCCTTCTTTTAAAATGTACAATGGAAAAAGGAAGTGCTTTCTCTTCATCAATTTTACACCCACACCCCAAAGGCAGTCCCTGCGCACAGGCTGGTGTGGGTCTGATGGGATCGTACTAGACGGGTTCACCTCCCCCAGGCTTTCTCACCTCATGGTACATCTGCGATGCCTTTAAAATGAGTACACGCAACTCTACCTTATTCTTGTTATTTATATACATTGTTTGATTGTGTTGGCTTACGGACATGTATACGCTCATTCCCTTGCAAACAAGTATTATTGCAGTAAAAATGCCGCCACGAGTTGCACTTTTGATAGATACCGTTAAAGAGCCAGCAACAGTGTTTCTAATTGTTTAGAACACTAATGATATTTTAATGTCTTCCAAAAATAAGGTGATATCTCTTTATTACTTTAATTTATCATTCTTTTAATTGTTACTGAGGCTGAGGAACATTTTACATATTAATTTGACATTAATGTCCCTTTTCATTTTTCTATTTTTTTTGGTATTGACACAATTGAAATGCTTACATATTATAGATAATAATGCTTTGTTCTAAGTGATTTCCCCTGACCAGATTCTGGAAAATGATAGGAGAAAAAAAACTTCTATTTTATTAATTCCACGTTTTATCATATAACCATTAATCATTTTAGGTGTTTCATCCTTTTTCTTCTGATTTGAAATGTCATTTTTCATATACTAAGTTTCATTAATCTACTTAATTCAGAAGTTTATTCTTTGTGAAGGAAGACTCACTTTTTAAAAATCCCATTGAGATTTTTATGGCAATTCTATTATATTTTCACATCATCTTGGGAGAACTGAGGTCTTTGTAACATTGGCTCCAACAAAACAAGAAAATGTGCTTTTGTAAAATTATTCAGATGAAATTTTATTCTTCTTCTCATAAATAACTACGCCTATTTCAAGGTATATTTCTGCCACATTTTACTGGATGATTGCCGACACAAGGGAAAGCTACCAACTGTCACATGTTTATGTGGTGTCTGACCACTTGAATGAACTACCCTTTTCCATCTACGGAGATATGATATTTTTACCTTTAATCTGTTACTATATTGAACCACACTAATGGACTTGCTAATGTGTCAGAGTTCCAGGGTTATAAAACACTGAATATCATACATATTTCTCTAAACATGCTGTGAAACACACATCTCCAGTCACAGTAAAAAGTGATCTCTTGTAAGATCTCAAACTCAAACGCCTACAGGAGCCACGAGAGAGATACAAACTAATAATGAGTCAGACTTGGGCAGTGGTAAAGGCTTGTATTAACTAAAGAAAAATGATGTTTGGTGCTTCAAAGCATATGTTTATTATCTACCTTTCAAATGAAAAAACAATAAGTTAACAAATAAGACAGCAATATCTCGCTATGTGGGTTTGTGTGTGTGTGTGTGTGTGCAAAAGATACCTATTTTGTTTTCCATTCATCCAGCAATCACATATTGAGCACTGGTTTAATCATGTTTATAAAACATAATTTTAGGTACTGTGGTTGTGGCAGAATTGCATAAAACATCTCTTTCCTCAAGGAGTGTATAATCTAGTCAGAAATACACAACAAAATATTTTATTAATTACCAGATTGCTACATGTTCTTCTATAACTGTCTACATTTGATGACAAAACAGAATAATTTGGGAACTGCCTACTGGATGATGCATGAATATATAAGGAGAGATTGTTAGATTTGACTTAATTTCTCTTTTATTGGCCGAGTTCCCATGTGAAATGTAACTCATGGGTATCTTACCATACATTATCTAAATGAGTTGGCCCGTGGTAAGACACAGAAATTCACCTTAGCAAGTCAGGACCGGTGGAGAGATGTTTGCTATCTGTATGTCTGCGTGCGTGTGTGCCATGGCAGTGTGTGGATGGGGCGACTGAGGACAGAAGACACTTTCCAGGATCTCCTGGAGTACAAAGAGTCAATTTATTGTTCTATGCAGAGAAGTATTACATGGAGTCGAATTTTGTAGCATGTAATCCACGCGATATTTCCCCAGATGGTATATGATGTTAAAAGTTACTGGAAAAGTGTACATTTGCAAACCTGAAATGCCTTCGGTGTCTTTGTTTGTTTGTTTCTTTTTTCCCCCCTACTCCTTGTATGAGGATATTTCATTGATATTTTTAGAGAAAGAGGAAGGGAAAAGGAGAGAGAGAGAGAAAGAGAGAGAGGGAGATTGACCAATCGCCTCCTGTACATACCCTGTCCAGGGATCACACCTGCAACCCAGGTGTGCGCACCTGACCTGACCGAGAATTGAATGCACAACATTTTGGTGTACAGGATGATGCAACAACCAAATGAGCCACCAGGCCAGGGCAGTCTTTGTGTATTTTAAAACCCTATGTAAGTCAAATTCAAATCAGGAAACAAACATCCCATAGTCATTTCTCACAGCATTTCAAAAAGAGAGAATACTGTATTACTCAGCATCTTTACACGTGTACGAGTAGTGAAACTTAGAAACCGAGTCTGTAAAGTCCTTTTCATTGGTTCTAGCTTCCTGACCCTCTTCCCCAATAGAGGACATTTGAAATTTTAAATGATCACAGAGTCTTCCGTGTTTAAAGTGGCCGCTGCTGTGACTGTTGTCACAAATTAACATCCAGCCACTCCTAAAAACTGTAATCTTCATTTTTTGAATACTTTAAAATTTAATTCACAAGCATTACTCTGCTTTATGTGATTAAATGTTAGATTAATTGAACACTGTTACGACAGGGAAACATTCTTGAATAAGCTCTACCACGTGTTCATGAGAATTATCTATTATTTATGGTATTCATAGTAGGTTCAATCCTAACTTTGATCGAAAATAAAAATATAGAAAGAAATATTAATATTCCATAATAAAATACTACAAAATGGAAAACTGATTTATATAATTTGAAGACGAATGAATGGTTTCACGCCATTAGAACTTTTTAAAAAGTTTCTGTTTTACTCATTTGAAGGGATTTTTTTGTAGAAAAATCTGAACATGGTTGCCTTGAATCACCCTGAATTTCTGCTATTTCAAGGTACTCTTGAGAAATTAAATGTCATCTCAAAATAGTGGATTCCATACTCCAGAGGCTGAATGGTGTTCAAGGCTCAGTGATTAACACTGTAACCATAAATGGAAGATTTCTGCTTGTATTCGTGGGTTTCAACCATGCTATTAGCTCAGCCCGAAATAAAGTCTGGGACACACCACACGAGGAAGTGCGCCACTCTCAAACACAGAGTGAGGCCTCCTCGTGAGCCGGCAGCATGCAGGAGAGGGACTTCAGAGTTCAGCCCCCTGTGTTTTCTATAAGGAGTTGAAGAATGACAATAACTGAAGCATACAAGCTCTGCACGCTTCCCCCGATCCACTACTGCAGACCTCCCAGGACACTTTGCATAATCAAAGAGGACGTCACACCTCCACCCCTAACTGGACATCATGAGTGATGTCACAACCCCAGCTGGATGGCAGAGGTGATGATAAAGAGGGCCACGAGCCGTGGAGACAGCACCTACCACGCTCCCCTTTCCAAGACTGAGAGACCACGCACAGCTGGCCACCAAACTGCCTTCGGGGAGGCACTGCGACACAGCTGAAAGAATCAAGGGAGCCTGGCAGCGATCCCTGATTCTGCTCCTTACTAGCTCTGTGATTCGATTTTGGACAGGTTATATAAGCTCTGATTATTTTTTTCCTACCAGTGAAACAGTGACCAGAGTAAGTACCTTTGAGGATTTATGTGAAGGTTAAATACATTAATCATTCAAACTTCCCAAACAAGCATAAGGTACGCAGTGGCTCTATATTCACTAATTTTTCCATTTATTTTGTCTTCAGATAAGATTAATTTTCTCAAAATGAGAAGAGTTGTTTTTTCTTACAAAAATAATGCATAGGAATTCTAATAAAACTAAACACCACAGAAAAAAATAAAGAAGAAATAATAAACCATAACCCAACACCTAGAAATTAACCACTGTTAAAAAAGTCATATAACCCTCCAGAAAACAAAGATAAATACAAAGTTTTATATAAGCATATTATGCATGCTATTTTGTTACTTTTTAAATTTAAAATATATCTTTCAGGGGTGTCCAACCAGCGGCCTGTGGGTCACACGTGGCTCAGGATGGCTATGAATGCCGCCCAACACAAAACTGTAAATTTACTTAAAACATAATGTGATTTTTTGTGGTTACGTATTGCACTGTATCTCATGTGTGGTTCAGGACAACTCCTCTTCCACTGTGGCCCAGAGACACCAAAAGGTTGGACACCCCTGTATCGATAAGGTCTTTTTAATGTCTACAAGGGACCCTCCTCAATTTTAGGTAAAACGAATACTCTCTTACTGATTAATGTGGTTTTGCTCTTCTGTACAGTTTTTTCTACTAATACTGATAACTTTGCAAGGAATAGTATATTTTATACATGTGGCAAAATATTTCCTCAGGGAATAGTTTATATGTATTACATAATGATATAGCTATATTAAAAGCTGTTTTTTTCTTTTTTCCCCTGTAGACCCATGCCCCTCTCAGCTGCCTTCTGTTTTTTTTTTCAATTAAAAAAGTGAATAACCAAATAATGCCCAAAATTTGAGGGGGGACACTCCCAAAGTGGAAGTTTTGAATCATATGTATGAAACCCTTAGAAACTGCATTCGAAGTTACTGAACCTCCTAAGGAGAATTCTCACTCAATCTGTTTCAAGCTCAAAGATGATTTTCCATAAGATTATATTCCTTCTTTAAGTACATAAGGCAGCAGGGAATCTTAGCGATAATTTACTTAGCATCTGGCAAACTTCTCCCAAGCCCTGCCCTTTGAGGCTTGGAGAGGACTGACCCTGGAAGACACAGCCCCGGGTGTGGGATGGTCATTAGCGAGCACGGCCCTGGTGGCAGACACCACTGAGTCCCAAGGCATTAAGATTGCTGAAGCGTTCTATCTTATATGCAGAATCCAATCTGAACTCAGCAGGTGGTCATCATGCAATCCCACAGGAACTCAAGTATAAATGCACTGCCTTTTCCTCTGTTAAATAATGACTAAAATTTCCCAGGGAGCCTGGGCAGAAGGCAGCCAGTCTATGAAGCTGAGGAAGACCTTTGAAGCCTAGACTGTGAGAGAGCACAATAAATAACCATATTGACACAGCATTCTGATTCCAAAACCCCTGTGTCCCCGACAGCTCGGCTTCCACACATCACACAGGCTGAGTTTCGGGATGTTTCAAGCTAGTTGATAGAGGAGGCAGAGGGACATGGAAGGTCGCTTATTTTGTTCCCTCCCCAGTTGTGACTTCTGGTCTGTCCTCAAACTGGGCTTGCCTCTGGAAGCCTCCAGTAACACTTTCTTTGTTCTTGGAGGGCAGTGATCCTTTGCCTAGATCCCTCTCGGTGAAAATGTTCTTTACTTGGTCTTGACTCTCTTCAACATGAGACATAGAGATGTCTGTTGGAGAAACATTGGGGAACACTAAACTTTTGGAAATCAAGTGGTAAACAGTGCTTCATCTCTAATTTTCTTTGAAAAGCTACTGCAAAGAAGTGCAGTCCTGAGAACACCACTTCGCTGCATATAGGACATGCTAATTTGACCTGCCCATGGATCTGGAAGGCTTCGTGTGAATCTTTGAGCATGTGCTTGTCATGAGTCAGACCCAAAGGACATGCAGAGAGAAAGAGAAGGGTGGCTGAAAGGGACGCCTCCAAACACATCATAACTGATCCTCTCACACGTTCAAGTAGCAGAGCGTGTGTGTCATATCAATGTGTTAACTCCCCTCAGTATCTGTGAGAACTCACCGCTCTTCCTTCAATGAGGAGTGAAGACGGACCACAATTATGTAGTCTCATTTCACTTCTTCTAGCCATTGTTAAAGTAACACCAGTGTCACTGCATTTTTAAAATTGTAATAAGAACCAAAATATTATATTCCTGTGTCTCTATTGCTTTGATACCCTGGAGCTGCAATCACCTTCCCTTTGGGCTAAAAATGACTAAATTCCATTCACCAAATCAAGGACAGTAAATCCATTAGAGTCTTCTGGAAGGAATGCTTTTTCAAAGATTATGCATTAATCCCTTTCTCCAATACTAGTTTATCAATCACTTTACTTCAAAAATAATTCTAGATAGAAGAATAAGGATTAGTTCTCTTATCTGGGAGAGAAAGCATGCAGCACGTCCTGAGGCCCAAATTACCACCAATGATAGGTGCTAAGCATGAGGAGAACAGAATCTCATTTTGAAAACAGGGAACAAATCAGTAAGGTTTTTTTTCCCTAATTGAATTACATTAGGAACCTACAAGGTATGCAGCATTTAAAAGCCTTAAACCAGCAGTCAGAATGACCTTGAGCAAATCATTCTCACTGGGGCCCATTTCTTTATCTGTTGAAAAAGAGAAATAAATGAGAGACTACTTCATCCTCTATGGGCAATTGTAAGCTCTGAAAGTTTATGGCCTTTCTCTTAAATATTCAAGAGTTCAAGATTCCAATGGGTAGTTAAAATTAGTAAAATATATAGAAGGTTAACTATCTCTAAATAATAGAATTATCGGTCCCTTACCAGATACTACCAACACCATGCCTTTTAAACACTACATAGCATTTTGAAAACAGTCAACTAAACAAATATTACTGAATAAAATATAACAAAAATAATTTTTCTACTAATACAAGAACCATCCAGGGAACATTTCCAAGCCATTTATCACAATGTCCACTGTATAGGCTGGATAAAAGAGAAGCACAAGAAAGTCAAGTATTTTGTCTTCTTTCTGGAGTTGGGGAGGACAGAGACAAATCATGAAAACTCACTATTATATTCTGTAGCTCTTCATACTCAAAGAAAAATTGATTTCATTGTTCCAATCCTAAGCCTACTGGCTAGCAGACTGATAAATAAAAGCAGTCATTCAATAACAATAAAGCAAGGAAAAGTGGTGGAAAGTCCCCAGGGTTTCGTGAGCCCTGATTTGCAGGTTTAAATATGTAGGTTCTCTCCAAGTTGCCTTCCCAGGGTAAGAGTTATCATCCTGAGGATAACACTGCTGTGTCTGCTACAGAGGAAAGTGCTGGGCAGATGTGGAAGTGCACATCCCAGCTCCTAACTGCATATCCCAGCTACTACTTACTTACTTACTTACGGAAATGAAGTACTCCTATCTTTCTGGGACTCAGTTTCTGCTTTCTGTGTGTTCGGTTGGCTGTTTCTTTCTTTTTTCATATATAAAACAAAGGGGCTGCAGTGAATGACCCTGAAGTCAAGGTGGAGTAGTGGGAATGGCATGAGCTGAGGGACCCTGTAAGTGGGGCTCTGTTTGTAAAACGAGTACCGTAGGATCGTTGTGGGAATGAGTAAGTGAACACAAAGAGTGACCACTACTTGGGGTAATAGTTAATGGGGAGTTGGTGAAGGAACAGTTTGGTTGGCTTGTTTTTTGTTGCTGGTGTTGTTAATTTGTTTTCTCCTCCCTTCTTTTACTTTACAACCTCTTTCTTAACGACATCCAACCACTACTGCGGGTCTCCTCTAAGTCTTCAATAAGTAGAGGCCAAGGTGTGCGCTATTCTTTTTATTGTGAAAGTAAAAATCCGTTTACTTCCAGGGAGACTGCTGATCAATGCTTTCCTACTTCAGGTTTAATAACGTAATTAAAAGTTATTTCCCAACTTATCAGGAAAGATCATAAAATTTTCCCAAATCTTTCACACTCAAACTATTACTTTTCTGATATATTTACTTAAAAATGGGCATGTATCATCTGATACATAGAATGTTTTAAATAACAAAATTTCAGTACTTAGTGAAATTCCTTAAAAGTTCTTAAATAAGAGCTCCTTAAAAAACACATATTAAAAACTCATTGGCTAAATTATAAAACTACCTTGAAGTCAAGGAGAAAATGCAAACAGCTATGCACATGTATGCGATTTACCTTTCAAAAGAAGCCTACCCTTCTTTTTAAAAGTCTTCTTTATGCCAAGCCTTTGTTGCAAAGAAGAGGAACAAAAAACATGTGCTCTAAGTGGTATTTAAATGATGAGAAAATAATTTGCCTGTAGCAAGGTGGAATTAATTACCTTTCACCCACAAATCTTTAAACAGATTTGCAATTTTCCACTATCCATTTTAAACTGCAACAGCCTTTTGTTACTTTATTTTCAAAATCTTAAACTATGCTACTTTTCCTTTGGACAACTTAAAAGATAGTGATCTTACTATGCTTTTTTGTTTCAATATTAATGGCACAGTTTTAGAGACCTACCAGCTTAAGTGTTTAGTCTTAAGTTACTGCTACGCTTTTTCAGTATGACACAGATATCCAGTCTATTTTCCAAGAATAATCTAGTAAAACTTATTTGACATTGATATTTTCTTTTAGGGATTTTGTGCATGTATCTGTATTTAAATCTATGTAGTAATCATTTCATCTCTATACAACTAAAATGAAGTTGGAGTGCTTTGTTAACTAAAAATATAAAATCTTAGCAATGAAATATCATTTCATTGTTAAAATGATTTTATATAAAAATATCATGTATATTATATTTACATAATATAAAAAGGATAATAAGTAAAATAAATTTTATATATTTTAAATAATTATAATTGTGTTATATTTATATTTTATGCAATTTTATTCTTCTCTACAAATATGCTTATATGTTAACATAAATATTATTTTATATAAAATATTATATATAACTTAAAAATTACTTATAGTTCTATTATGTTATGAAAACCTCAGCATAACTTCATTATATTGATGGAAAAAATATGATCTAAATCAAATATAAAACAGGGTGAAAAATTAATTTTCTTTTTGGTACAATAAACATCCAGCAAGCCAGAAAACAAGGACTTCAGAGGACATTCTGGTCATGCATTTGAGATTTCAGAGAGGCCGTTCCTTAGAAGTCTGGCTTCGCGAGCATCAAAAACAAACCAACACAAAAACCCGAGAGGGATTTAAAACTGACAAATGAAGAATCTGGACCAGGAGTCTGACAAAACTTTAAGAGGAAACATCACACTGATCAGAGCATCAGCTTATCGAAAAGATGACATGAGACGTGTATGCCTCAGATGGCACAGCTCTGAAACATGAAGCAAACGCTGCCAGATCTAAAGGGAGAAGCGGACTAAACCCACGACTGCGGCTGCAGACGTTGACGACTGTCTCTCAGTGGTCAGAGCAGACTGGAAAAGCAAGGACACCGGAGGGGTGAGTGACCCTGCAAGCCGAGTAGCCTAATCAGTATTTACAGAACACTACACTCAGACAGAAGAACACACACAATTTTCTAGTGCACATGGAATATTCACTAAGGTAAACCGTATGTTGGGACATTCAGTGTCTCAAAATTTTGTAAGGACTGATGTCTCATATATTATATATATAATGTTCTCTGAGAGCAATAGAATTAAATTAGATTTTGATAACAACAACAAACACCTTGGACAACCACACAATATTTAGAAATTAATATAAATCGTGAATACTTAAACAATCCCAAAGGATAATAAAATATTAATATTTTATTTATTTATTTTTAGAGAGAGGGGGAGGGAGAGAGAAGAGAGGGAATGAAATGTCAATGTGAGAAGGACACATTGATGGGTTGCCTCTCTCACGTGCCCTGACCAGGGACCAAACCTACACCCGAGGCATGTGCCCTGCCGGGAAATCGAACTGGCGACCTTTCTCTTTGCAGGACGACACCCAACCAACCGAGTTACACAGGTCAGGGAAGGATGTTAAAATACTTAAAACTGAATGATAAACAGACATTTCAAAATTTCTGTGATGTAGCCAAAACAGTTTATACAGAGAAATTTATAGCTTTCCATATGCCTGTATATAAAAAAATAAAGATTTAAATTTAATGATCAAAGTTTTACCAGAAGTAATTACAAAAACAAGTGCAAAGCAAACACAAAGTGTGAAGAAGAAAATGATAAATATTGGTGGTGCAAAAGTAGGTTTATAGTTGTGAGTATATCGAACACAAAGTTTATTCTTGTATTATATTTATTATCATATTATTTTCCATATGAACAACTGTAAACCTATTTTTGTCCCACTCTGTATAAGAGAAGAAAACCATGGCCTGGCTGGTGTAGCTCAGTGTATTGAGTGCGGGCTGGGAACCAAAAGGTCCCGGTTCGATTCCCAGTCAGGGCACCTGCCTGGGTTGCAGGCCTGGTCCCCAGTGAGGGCCATGTGAGAGGCAACCATACATTGCTCTTTCTCCCTCCCTTCTCTCTCTAAAAATAAATAAATAAAATCTTAAAAAAAAGAGAGAAGAAAACCATAAATGGAAAACAGTGAAAAAAACAGACCAAAAGTAGATTTTTTGAAAATATCAATGGCATAGAAAAACTCTTAGCTACAGTGATGAGGGGAAGAAAGAGAGAAAAAAGAGACACAGAGAATACAAACTACTAATATCTGGAATGCAAGAGGGACTATCACTACAAAGCCTCAAGGCATTAAAAAATGAGGAAATATTATGGACATCTTTATGTTTATGCCTTTTCCAAATCAGATGAAGGGGGACAAATTCATTTACAGAGACAACTCACAAAAAATTCACAAGATTAAAGAGTAAATATAAATTTCCCAATAACTATAAAATAAAAACAATTTATCATGAAAAATTTTGCTCATAAAGAAGTCCTATTACCCCAGATGGCTTCACTAGTGAGTTCAATCATATTTAAAGAAGTGTTATTAATTTTATATAAACAACTTCCAAAAATAGAAGAAGAATCAATATGCCCAAGTCTTGTCTTAAAGCTGGCAAAAGCCCTGATACCAAAACTAGAAAAGGCTATTACAAGCAAAGAAAATTATCCACCTATTTTCCACATGAACACAGACCAAAAATACTTAACAAAATAGTAGCAAATAAAATCTAGTGATATGCTAAAAGGATAAATACAGCTAATCAAATAGAGTTTATCCTAGGCATATCAACATGATTTAATATTTTAAAATCAATCCATATATTTCTCCAACTCATTAACAGAATAGAAAAAATAATATGAATATATCAACAGGTTCAGAAAAAGCATTTTGTAAAATTTAATATCCATTTTTGATTTAAAAAACCCTATAGCAATTAGACATAGGAGGAAACATTTTTCCAACAAAATGCATTTCTGGAAAATTTGCAGATAATATCATACTTAATATACAAAAACTCATTCTTCCTAAAGAAGCGGAGGCTCCTCTTATCATCACTTCTACTTCTATCCAATATTGTATTGGAAATTGAAGCCACTGTAATAACTAAGTTCAGTACATAAAATTATGAAGATTAAGAAGGAATACAACTTTCTTTATTCAAAGATGATATTATGTACACAGAAAAGCCTAAAGCAACTACAAACAAAAGTATTAAGTTGATAAGGGAAGTCAGAAAGATCACAGAAAGCAAGGTTAACAATAGTACAATGGGAAAATAAACTAATAATGCCATTTATAAAAATGTTAAAAACACGAAATACTTAGGGGCCAGTTTAATAAATCATGTGCAACACCTTGATGCAAACGTTCATGAGATAAATTAGAGAAGACCTAGACAAGTGAAGAAACATATCATGTACCTGGATTGGAAGACATAATATTAAGAAGTCAATTCTCCTCAAATTGATCTATAAATTCAGTGCAATCAAAGTAAGTCTTCCAGAAGGCATTTTTTTCAGAAATTCATTTGCTTTTCCCACAACTTATATGAATATACAAAGGACCTAGAATATTCAAAACGATTAAGAAAAAGAAGAACCATGTTGGAGGACTTACAGGATCTGACAGCAAGTCTCACTGTAAAGCAGGGACGAGCAAAGACTTGCCCACAGGTGAATGCTCGTTTTATATGTAAAGCTGTAGTGCAGCACAGCCACAGGCATTTGTTTACCTAATAACTATGGCTGCTGTCTTCTACCACAGAGCTGGATAACTTTAAGAGAAACCTCATGGCCTGCAAACCTAAAATACTTACTATTTTCCCCCTTAAGAAAACACTTATCAACCTGTGATCTAAAGCTACAGTAATGAAGATGACATCGTCATGAGAGACTAGAGTGCAGCAATATAAGCCCACGCTTGACACATTTTAATTTTCGACAAGGGCACTGCAGCAGTACAATAGAAAAGGGTTGATCGTTTCAACAAACAGTGTTGGAAAACTTGTTACCTGTAAAAAAATAGAACCTTGATTCCCTATCTCAATCCATAGGAAAAAAATTAATTTAAGTTGGATCCCAGACCTAAACATAAAAGCAACAACTATAAAGCTCCCGGAAGGACACGCAGCAGAATACCTTTGTAAGCGCGGGCCAGTTAAAAAGATTTGCTGAACAAAACACATAAAGCACAGCCCCGGCTGGTGTAGCTCCGTGGATTGAGTGTGGGCTGGGAACCAGAGGGTCCCGGTTCGAGTCCCAGTCAGGGCACATGCCTGGGTTGCGGGCCAGGTCCCCAGTGAGGGCCATGTGAGGAGCAACCATACATTGCTGTTTCTCTCCCTCTCTTTCTCCCTCCCTTCCTCTCTCTCAAAATAAATAAAATCTTAAAAAGAAAAAAAACCCCACACACATAAAGCATTAGTTGGCTAATAAAACATTGATAAATTAAACTCTATAAAAACATACTACTTCCGCTCATGAAAAAGTTGTTAAGCCCAAACTAAGTCATATGCTAAAAAGTAAATAACCAGACTCTCCAAAGTTTCAAGGTCATGAAAGACAAGGAAAGCCCACACAGACTTTATAGTCCAGGAGGCGTGAAAGCTGACTGTAATATGGTATCCTGGATTGGATTCTGGACCAGATAAGAAGGAAATTAGAAAGAAAACCAGGGAAATCTGAATAAAGTATGTAGGTTATTACACACTTGTTGTACCAATACTATTGTACCAGTGTTGTACCAATGTTACTATTAATACTGTTGTACCAATTTTAGTTTCTTAGTTTTGAAAATATTATGTAAGATATTAGCAATAGAGAAAGCCAGGTGAAGGGTATTTGGGAACTCTGTACTATCTCTGCTACTCCTCTGTAAATCTAAAATTATTTTGAAATACAGCTACTAGGGGGAGAAAATGGTTGTTATGAAAATGAATATGTAAGCCACAGACAGGAGATTATATATACTGGCGTGTCACCAGGGACTATGCCCAGAATGTGTACGTAACAGCTACAACTCAATAATAGAATGACAAACAACCCAATTAAAAATGAACAAAAGACGAAAACAGATACTTTATAACAGAAGATATGCCAATTGGTCAATAAGCATATTAAAAATTGCTCAACAGTATTAGTCAGCAGAGAAAATCACATTAAGACCACAGTGGGCCCCCACTACACCCCCGCTAGCATGGCTAAATTTATAAACACCACCACCAACAGCTGGCAAGGATGCGGAGCCAACCAAATTTCCATACACTGCTGGTGGGAGTGTGAAATGAAATGACCGCTTCGAAGACCAGTTGGGCAGTTTCTGTACATAGTTAAACACATATAGAGAGTTAAACATATATATCTACACCAACACCCACTAAGCCCACTTCATATTGGATACTCATACAAGAGAAATGGAAATATGTACACAGAAAAATGAACAAAAATGTTAATATACTGTTTTAAGATAAAAACTGTTTCAATACTAGCTATCAAATAAAACCAGAGTTTTTTGTTACTAAATGCTTCCTCTGTCATAGGCACTATGCTAAGAGCTTTAAAGATATAACCTTATTTAACCCTCACAAAGCCCCTACGCGGCTACATATGCTGCCTGTTAATTCATTTATTGCACAAATATTTAAGAACGTGTAGCGCGCCCAGCAACGGTCTTGGCACTGGAGACATGAACTACAAGTTCTCCCTGTTCTCATAAAGCCCGCACTCTAGATGGGAAGATATGTGGTAAAAAAAACTAGGACAACATTAATGTGGGTGACAAATCGTCCCCGTTATACTCGCATTGATGAGGTTTGAGAGGTGGAGGCTGGGATTTGAAGCAAATTTCTCTGACCCAGTATACAGAACCCTTGCCCACTGCAGTACAGGGACAGAAAGAACACCACACTCCGTGCCTCTCAAGACGGTGTCCCTTTTCAAGTAGTTGTCACTTTAGCCAGTAGATGAACATTAAAATAAAGTCATTTTTAATTAAATTTATAATAAAGAAAAGAAACTGCCCAGGTCGCTGAAGAGGAAATACGACTGGATTTGTTTTCCATGAGGAAGAGGCAACTACACAGCGACCTGAAGCGTGCAGTTAGTAGATAAAAGAATAATAACAGGCCCAGAGTCTCTTGCCCTGACACCGATTCAGCACAGAGGAGGCCAAATTATTCTCCCTCTCCATTCTTAATGAGTTTCATCCATCATATTGATGGCACCTGTGTACATGACCAAAGCACCACCACACTTCTGCTAACATTATAAAAATAAGGCATGAAAATCTGTAAACCATCCTTGTATAAATAAGGTAGAGTTCATTTGCCAAAACAACCTAATTCCCTCTTGGCTATTGTCTGTTCGAGGAGGCTTTGCAACTCCTTTTTCAGCCAGCAATGCTTAACTCCATTACAGATAGCTATATAAATAAATGAGGCGACACTACATAAATGAAGTACGAGATCTCTCGTTTCATTCACTTTGCATTAATCTCGAAATAAGAGACAAAAACATGGCATGGGCAATTCACTCGTTGATTAAAGGGCCCTAACAACCAATTGAATGTCCGATAGATACAAATCATGTATTAAATATGATTATCTAAGTGCACATCAACGATTTTCATCTATCTCGATGTCTTGCAAGGTAAAATAGCTTTCCACTGGAGTTCCTATCCTGCCTTTTCATTGTGTGCAGGACAGGTGAGCAATACCAATCCATGTGTACAACCCTGAACATCAAGCTCAATTTTACTACTTTGAAATTTGGGCACATGCTGTACCTTTTACGTGGAAGCCTTTATCCCATTTTTTTTTTTTAACACAAGGAAAATCAGTTCAGGCATCTCATGCTCTGAAAAGTTTTCCTAGACAACCTCAGAGAGAATTCATCAATCTTTCTTTACAATCAGCATTATCTTACGCATAACAGTTCTCCCACTAAACTTTTAAAAAATTTTTATTTTACTACACAGTCTGTGTGAATTTCAATGATTTAAGCCTGGATTTCCACCATAGCTTGAAGACAATGGTTGGGTTCTTCAATTTGCCTATCTATCGGTGTAACCTAACATTGTGTCTTGCACTTAAACGTCACACACAAACACACAATCATGATGGAAAGAAGGCAAGGATGAAAAAAAAAATCATTTGCCATAATGATTTGACTATCCCCAAGTTTTTGCATCTTTTAATGTACATCTTTGGTTTTCCTAAGGGTCTGTCAATAATTGTTAATGGCTCAGAACTATACCCTATCTACATCACAACAGTCAAGCTAATGATAATCAGACTGCGGTAACGATCATGCAGCATTCTGACTATGTGCACTCACATAGATATTTTACCACACCACAGTCAGTTTTATTGTAAAACAAAACAGTTTTATTGTAAAACAGAAGGGCTTGTCTACAATGACTGAAAAGTGGTAACCTCATGTACATACTCACTATAGCTCTACTCATTAATAGATTTAGTCTGAGGGCAGAGGAGACTACCCTATTCTACATTAAAACCAATGAGATAGGGAGGTTAAAGAGACAGATCAACGCACCTAGAAAGTCTTCCTCGTTTCTAGTATAAATTGTATGAGGTTATTTTAGTTTACACCCAAAGAACATCCTTTCGGACTGTGGAATATGAAGTCTTTGGAAAAACCTTAAAACCACGGAGAAGTTTACCAATCTTGAACAACATGCTTCCCACACCCAGTTATACATTACATAAGCTATTCGTACTAGTTGGTAACTAAAACAAGACAACGCCAAAAAAACTCTCTCATCACTTAAAAGGAAAAGCAATAGATTCAAACAGAGCCAACAAATATAAAATAATAACATTTGGGAATAAAAAATATACCCAAACACCATTTTAGCATGTTTCTTACACGTATCTTATTTTGAAAAGTTGACAGTTAACATTACCAAACCCAATGAATTAAACTTCGAATAGGATTTTATAGCAACATGCTAAGGTTTAGATAACTCTCTATTACTCTCATCTACTACTGTGACACACATGCATATATCCCAACTAAAGCTGACCACCAACAGAAAGAAGATCACACACAATGGGAACGCCAACTACAACGAAGCTGGAGATGACCTGTGATACTGCAGCAGTCCCCTCTTATCCATGGTTTTGTTTTTCAGTTTCAGTTACCCAGGGTCAATAGCAGTTTGGAAATCTTTGATGGAAAATTCCAGAAATAAAGCGTTCATAAGTTTTAAGTTGTTCACCGGCCAGGCTGAGCAGTGGGATGCAATCTCATGCCGTCACTGGCCATGCTCCATTCCCCCTGGGGCCTAGAGCAACCCTTTGTCCAATGTGCTCATGCCGTGTGTGGTTCCTACCCCTTAGTCACTTCGTAGCTGCCTGGGCTATCAGGTTGACTGTGGTGGTATCACAGTGCTTGTGTTCAAATAACTCTATTTTACTTTATAATGGCCCGAAAGTGCAAGAGTGGTGATGCTGACAATTTGGATATGCCACAGAGAAGCAAAAAAGTATACACATGTGCAGGAAAAAACACAGCACACATATAGGGTTCAGGAGTATCCAAGGTTTCAGGAATTCACTGGGGCTCTTGAAACACATACGTTGTGGACAAAGGGGGTGATTACTGTACCAACGCTTGGGATCCTCGGCATTGGACTGCTTTTCAAAGACGATTTCATTTGAAATGCCAGGCATTTAGGTTACATTTCACTTGAAGCAAGAAAGCAAACATTTTTCATATAGTTATGTTCCTTCCATGCCAAAAATATTAGCCAAGTGTGATTTCATCCCAGAGCTGCATGACCGTAGCTCCAGACAGCAGCTATGTGTTCATCACCTAACTCTTTTGCTTAAATAGTTGCAAAATGTGTTTGCTGATTATCTGACCAGAGTTTTGGATACTCATCCCAAGGGTGACGTCCCTTCATCCTTCACCGGGAACTTAAACACTGCCCCTTGAAAGGCCAATCCTTACTCTGAAATAGTGCCTTTACCCCTCTGTTACTCTTTCATCATCCATTTGTTTATTTCCTGCACAGAATAATGTATGATATTCTTATTTGCATCTTTATTTGATTGTTGTTTGCCTCCTATACTAGAAGAAACACGGCAAGGTAGAAGATCTGGTCGTCTTGTTCATCTTTTTATCTCCTAATTATAAAACACGTAGAAGTGTGTCTGCTCTAGAGCAAATGCTTCAAGAGTATTTGTTGTATAAGTGAAAACAAGAATGAGAAAGTAAATTCTCTGGCCTTCTCTCTATCACTGAGGTACAGACATGTATTTATAACAGAGTCATTCTTACAAGTTGGACTGCCTGACAGTGGTCCCCAGTGTGCATGTGAAATGATGTGTACTAAATATAAAACTTATATGCAGCGGGTCCACAGTCACAGCAGAATTATGGCCTTTAGAAAACTCTATAATGAGGTCTCTGGATGCCTCACTCAAGATTAATGTCCACACACCACTCCATATTCCAGTCATCTGAAACCGTAGCTTGAATTTTGAGTCCAACCATTCTCCTTCTTTTATGACATGTGTGAGTTTAAGAGATTGCTTACTCTTTCTAATCTCTAGTTTCTTCACTTTAACTATATCTTAGTCTCAGGATTGCTAATGACTTTTAACTAAGACAATGTGTGTTAACCCAAGGCCTTATCAGAGCAAGGGCACATTAAGGAATAGCTATAATACCTGTATTACTTAGGGTCGAGGAGACACATAAATGGGCCCATCACAATATCATTCGTCCACAGTCGTCAATGCTGCCATATGCAACAGCACTCCAACCATTTAGATCAGTTCATTTCAACTGCTGCTGAAATCGCCTGAAATGCAGCTTAGATAGACAAGGAAAAGGACCACGGCACACAAAAGAACCCGTCTCTAAAGTTAAGCCCTTCTTTGGCTGATACTTTTTTTCATTAATTATATCTCTCTAATCTATTCCACATTAAAATCTTCAAGATTTCTCAGAAATTGTATTTAACATTTGACTGAATGTGAGTAGGAAGGAAATTAAAATGCAAAATAAAAATCAAAAGTAAAAGGAACTTTTGTTTTCAGCAATATGGGTCTATTATTGCAAAGTATGTTCCATTTACCCAGGAGGCAATTTGCAAAATAGATCCTTTTAATAGGGAAAAAGAATGAGTATATTATTGCATACAAGTGTAGCTGTGAGAAACTCAATTTTACCAGACTTTTCTGTTTTTATTATTTTCTAAGCACTTTAATTAGCTAAACAAAATATTTAAGTTCTGGTATGTTTCACACATCCCATTAATTTCACACTGGATTTAAGTTCCTTTAAATGTTACTGATTTTTAATTACCATGCAAATGTATTAACTAAGCTTCTTAGAGCTAAAGGTTAGAAGCACATGCAAAAGAACAGATAATGGAATTCGCCTTTTTCCTGTTAGCAACGAAAATAATTTATGAATTCCTACTTTGTGGCTAGGACTCTTTAAGATTATTTCCAATATGCAAAAACAAATGTAATTCTCAAATAGCTTCATGAGGAACCAAAAACATATTCATTTTATAGGTAAGAAAACATATGCCATTTCAGTTTATAGAATAATCAACAGGTATCGAAAACAGACATTGTAACTTAAGAACAAAAGATCGAGCAGCATTTGCACCCAGGAGGTATGAGGAAGTCCACAGTATGACTGACTGAGCATGCAAATGTTGGCCCAATTCCTTGGTAGCTTTTCTACCTGCTTCGTAGGGAGGTTTGTGAAACCTCCATAAAGCGGTTCATTGTTGAACCTCTTTCGAAAATGAGCACAGACTTTGGATTGTCACTGGCAAGACTTTATGTTTTCAATCTAGCATTTACCAATGCAGAGGTAATGTGTATTGTATGTCAACCCTGTCTCACTTTCCTTATCTGCAAAGTAATATTAGCATAACCTGCATACATAGTAGGACATATTAGGACATACATACTAGATAAGTTAAAGTTCTTTTATTATTGTTGACTGATCTCAACTCCTTTGCCATATACGTTGCCCGATATTTTAGGTAGTATTAATAGTTTAACACAGTTTAATATTTATTACAGTTTAATATTTACTCAGTGTGAAGTGTCAAGGGCTTTAATTTGATTCTCTCATTTAATCTTTCCAACAACCGCATAAGGTAAATAGCATGATTATCCCTGCTTTGCAGATGAAGAAACTGTATGAATCGGCCATGGATTTACAGTTGGTAAGGCACAGCCTGACTTCTACACTCCTCTTCTTAACCACTATGGATACTGTGATTTCTGCAAAAAGACACACAATTTCATCACAGCAACCAGAAGTAATCACTCCTGTGTCCAAATTATAGAAGAGAAAGGTAAAGATAAGAAAGGCAATGAAACCCGCCCAACTGTGTGTTATAAGGGACCAAACTTGAACTCAGCTGCTTTGTATCTTCAAGAGCAATGCTATTTATGACATGCCAGTCTTCTAATAAATGTGATGCAGGGTTTACAAAGAAAGAGAAGAGCCGATTTTTGCCTTTGAAGATGACTTCAAGCCGATGGGTTTTATTCTTGTAAGTACCACTGTCTAGCACATCTCACCAAATATTCTTACTGAGAAATTGCAAACTTACTATGTCCAAATATTGGTTTGCTCAATCAATGTTCAAATAATCAAAGCCAAAGGCACAACAGATTGCTATCCACAGCCCAGGTCACAAAGCCAACAGTACAAATGAAGCTCTGACTCACGGAACTAAAAGATACTGTCACTCACATCTCCGAGGTCCTAGTCCTTGAGATGGCTCTGCTCTTGATTTTAGGGACAATTTATACTTGAGAGAGCACCTCACCTCATCTCACCTTTTTCGTGTCTGGAAACAGCATCAGTTCTGCTCGGCCCTATTCTGCTCTGTGACTGAATTTTGATTCAGGACAGAGACTGGCATGATGAGAGAGATGACAATACATGAAAGATTCATTAGATGTTTGCATTCAGACTTTCCACAAAGACAGCAGTGATGGAGGTGAAGTAGGACAAGATGAATAATATTAGGTACGTGTGGTTATTCAGAGGGTGTCGTAGAGAGGAATGAAGGCCTTCCCCTTACATCTCTCCTGAGGTTAGGCTGCTGACCTAAGAAAAGACCTCACGTCATTCTGGGAGAAGTAATACGGCCACACCTGCCAAAGGCAACACAAAAGACACTAGTCTGATGGGATCTAGAATGCTGGAGCTTTAGGGCTGCGATGAACTCGGATCTGAGTTTCCTCTGACAGTAAGTTTGTACCACTGACAAGGTGTGGTCACTACAAACAGGATGCGGGTTAGATTTAACAGGGTGAACATCCATCTGGACTTGCGAGTATGGTGGATAACTGCTGCTTTTCTCGGGGACTTCGGCTGAAGTCGGTTGGGGTAAATACGGTCACTGATACACATTTTTGTATCTGTGCTACTCGTCCTCATTGTGGCATGGAAGGAAACTCGGAGGGAGAACTGAGATAGAGCCCCTCTCCAGATACTCTGTGAGAGTCGACCGGGCGCTGTGGCAATTACAGTGACCCAGGGACCGCATCACTCTCTACACGCAGGCTGCACAAAATGGGCTATAGTTAGGTCATAGAATTGTGCCTTAATGTCACAAGGTTCTGTTGAAAGCCCTGAGTCTAACGACCAGCATCTGCCTCAATTTGGGGGAGAAGGAAGTATGATTAAAATAACTCACAGATGACAAAACAAAACGGAAAATTTGTTCATGAAAGAACACTGAGGTAAATTTGAAGAAAAGAACTTCAGCCAACCTTTCTGCACCATGTGGGAAAAGATTCTTTTCTCAATATTACATACAAAATAAAAAGTTTGAGTAAAAAGAATCCCTTTGAAAAAGCAGTTCCTACTCTAGAAAAAGTTCAATAATCTAAACAAAAAATGATAAGAAAAATAAAGACCAAGTTTGAATCCATGTCTAAAAAGAGACATTTGCAGTTGTCGTTGTTACAATCCTGTTGCCGTGACTTATGTGATAAACATGTAGTCAGAATTCAATTCTAATATTTTTAACGGTCATTTAAAACCCTCCAGGTTTCCCTGACTTTTGTAATAGTTCTAGTAAAAAAGTACATTTGATTGTGAAAATTGGAAACATACCTATTACTGTCTATAGGTCCACCATAAAGCAGTATTTCATAGGTGATGCCACCAGACTGTAAAATTATTCCTGATTATTGACGGCCTAACATTTATAAACACTGTATACCACAGAAACCAAAGATTTCTAAAAATTACTCTAAATGTGACCCACATAACAGAGAGATGTCCTGATTCATGCAGGATGATAACAAAGAGACACTGATAAAGTCACTGGCTATTTTGAGAAGATCTAAAGGCATGCACCTTATTTTCAAATGTAAAAAAACAAAACACATGACAAACTACAATTTATAAACTAAAATCAGAATTTTTTGTACTGTACCTATAACACAAGCTATTGACCCAGACTCCAATATCAAATTTTAGCTCAAAGTGGAACTTATTAACTCTTAAAACAAATCGCAGCAGAATGCAGTAGAGGCGGTTCCTCAGGCCCCAACCTAACAGCTACCTTTGAGTTTTATAAGGTTAATCAAGAACAGTAGGCAGCTTTAGGGCAGAATTTACGAAGTGGTAATGAACATGTTCAGATGGCCATTTCAGAGTCTGCAAAGAAAGGTTAAGTTTCGATGTCATGATTTTGAAAACTGCTCTGCCCTTCAGCACTTTCTAGAAGATAGATGAACAGGTAGGTCAGAGGTTCCCTCCTGGAGACCCCGAGCCACAGGAGAACTGATAACACTTTGAAAAGAGACCGGAAATCGATCCACACTCACCCAGACTCACAGAGTGCACTCACTCACAAGATGCTCGTTTCAATTATCTTGCAGTTCAAAACATGCTTTGCTTGTAAGTGCATTGCTTATGTTTGGCCTAAGCTAGGACACCACCCTTGTTTGAATAGGAATGGGTGTTCCAGAAACTCCCCCATGAATTTATGCAACTTTCTGAAGCTCTCCTTTCTGAGAATCACCTACCACAAAAAGTGGCCACCCCATCTCTGCTGACAAAGGGATATCATAGAAACCTCACACTGAAATCTTCAGTTTTCATCAAATTTCCACACAACAATGCTCTGATATTAGGACAGTTCACTATTTTTAAAGAATCTTGTTACACGTAAGTCTCATCAAAGACTGAGGCATTAATCAAATGAAACACACAGCCTATCAATAGACGATTCATAATTTCTAAAGGAAATGCAGATTAAAAGAACAGGACTGAATTCAGAAAAATCTCAGTGACATTCTTATGGGAAATTAAAAAAAAAATCATCCCAATGTGATAAACCCCCCAAAAAAATCATTTAAAATGCACAGAGGTAAGAAAAGATAAAATTTGCAAGTCATTCTTCAGTTTATGGTTTTTAAATCCCCGTATTTTATCGCAAAAAGTCTAAGAAATTTTTCCAACAGGTAAAGCAAGGTCAAAGTGGAATAGAAAATACATTTGAGTTTTTAAGTGGTGTGATCCCATTTTCTTTCTATAGTTCCCTTTTCCAATGTTGGTTTTCCCTCTTTAGTCAATGTTGATATTAGATTTTGCATTAAGAGCGAGCATATAATAATAGACCATACCTACTAGTGTTTAGGATCATTTATTGCCAAGTGAAATGTCAGGACACTGAAGTTAAGAGGAAAAAGTTACTAGGAACTTTCAAATATAATCACATAACCACGCTTCCCATCTGGCCATCTGGCCATGAGATGACGTGAGCTGTACAGTCAGGAAGCATTTCTGAGCTGCCTGACATAGTAGGTAGGCAGGAATGGCTAATAAAAGCTGAACGTCGGAGTCCGTCTTGTGTTACCTATAACCCTGAACACTTACCTAATACTCAGCTCTTTCACCAAAAAATAGAGAGATTCATATTTGGTGAACTGTAAGATGCCTTTTTGCTTTGCCAATTTTTATCTGTATGCTTTAGTTTATCAGTGAGCAAATCTTTATGAAACTATATAGTTAGGAAATGAAAGGATGCTTTTACTCATATTAGTCTGTTTAAATTCTTAGTATTCAGTTACCAGCTGCTCACTATTTCATCTGTTTCCTCAGTTCTTTGAGAATAGTGCCTCTTTTGACATACTGCAATAGTAACATGTGTATCAAAGCTGATTTTTAATAAATGATTTCTCTGCACAGGAAGTATCTGAAAAAATAAGTAAATGATCGTATTTAATCTTCAATCAAATTCAGGGGGAGATTCACTTCATTGTACAGATGAGAAGACAGAGGCTTGGAAATGAACTTGCCTAAGTTCCCATGTGTGTGAGATGGTGGTGTCGTCTGTCTGTGCCCAGAGCCTGCACGCCTCAACCGGTTCCCCAGAATGCACACACGCTATGAAAGCCGGTGCGCTTCCTCATGCCGGGGAGCAGCGCCATTGTTCGTTGTGGCCTCTGGGACCACACGAAGGCCCATTTGCTTTTGTGAAATGAACAAAAAAGGAGCATGGCTGAGCTCTCATCATAGCTTGCCACATTAGACCGCCACGATCAATAAAGCTTGCCGAACAGTCAATAGCTGCTATAATACACATATAACAAATCTTATTTACTGGTTTTGGGGGACTGTCTGCAGGAAGTCTACTTTTCTTGGCTGTGACTAGGTCCATCTATGATTTATAATGCTTGATTTAATGTACCAACCCTTCAACTAGACCAATCTCATGGGGAAAGAAAAGCTGGAGGACCATTGGTTTTAGTGGTTCCCTGAGATTACCTGAGACATTAAAATGAAATGATGCTTAGCAAATCCAGGCTGCTCCTTTTGGATTAACTATGAGGTTTGTTGACTATTTAAAGGACTGTATGTGGGGCCTGCTGCAAATAACTTATTCATAGTCACCAAAGTCTCCATCGCTTTCTTTATATCTTAAAAAATCTTTTCCTTGATTACAGGTCCACTAACCTGCTTCCTGAATTAGTAAGTAGAACGCTGAATTTCTGTCTGTAAAATCAAGATTCTAGTTGAACTACTACTAGTTAGTTAACCATATGACTGAGTATTAATAAGTCATTTAACATTTCTGGATTTTATTTCTGAAGAAGAAAAAGCAGGAGAGGGAGGGAAGGAAGGAAATACAGACACTTGTTCCCAGAAATGGTGGGAGGAGCAAATGAGGTAAATGAAGTGAAAATGCTTTGGAAAACCTCAAATGTGGTAAAAATAATATGATGGGAGTTATCATTGTTTGAAGTATTTATACTCAATCAGGAAATAGTGTGGGTAGCACTATTACTATAATAAAGTCAAAAAAGAGTGGGCCATGATGCATGTTCAGAGTCCATTTTTAAAGCAAACTCTGAAGGTTGAGATCTGAGCAATTTATGATGTTACATGGATTTCTGTTGTGGTAAAGCAGGCACATCAAACCTTGAAGGTAGGAAGGGCCTGCATTCCGAATATCTATATTTTATTTTAGCATTTTTCACAGCCTGAGAACGACCTTGGCAACTACTTCCAAATGCATCAGAGAAGACTGAGTTGTCTTTCCAGCATTACTAAGCAAAAATAAGTTATTTTATTTTCCTCCAACATAATATGTACATAGAAGCTATAAAGCCATGTGGCAGGGCATCTGCATTTTCCGAGGGGAAACCACACACTATTTCCAATAAGAAGGATGTCATTTTCTGTATATGAACCTCGGATTATTGTCTTTGAAAGTAAAGCTCTTGTTAGAATAATGTACATTTAATAGTCCCAGGTGTTATCACGCGCTTCAGATTAGACACATTTGAGTCAGAAAAAAAGGACCTCTGTAAAGAGCTGAGAGTAGTCGGTGTTTTGTTTTGCATTTTAGCTTCTCAATAAAACTCTTAGAAATATGAACAGGTATTAGCAGGTAGAAATATTAGCATCTATCAACTTCAGAGCCTTTTCCTGCAGACAGACACCTTGGGAGGATACTATCCCTAAAGCTCTATAGAATTAGCAAGATGCTTATTATTCTGCAGTAACAATTGCAAAATATTCCGTTGGAAAGAAGCACACTTTTGGACAAACAACAACTACTGTTTGTCAGCTCTTTTTCTGGCCTAATAAGCAAGGCTATCTTTTCTTTTCTTTTTTTTCCTGGTTCTTCCCAGATTTGTTTCAAATTTAACAATTAAAAAAAATCTGCTCTTTTTTTTTTAAGACAAAGATTTTCAGGATTTCAGAACTGGAAAGGATGTATTAACACAATCCTTTCCCTGTTTCCACATACACAAAAATGTAACAACGGCCTGGAAAGGGGAAAATAAGCCACTTGAGATCACATCCTAGTGGGTGGGACTCCTGAACCCTGGCCTAACGCTCTCAGATGCCTTCCTACCACACATTCTTTGACCATGACATGACCACATGCTCTTCAAGATATCATTACCCATGCTTTTCCTCTTATTTGTTTTACTTTCTACACTATTACAGATGTCCCCGTTTCCTCCCCTTTGCCCACCTTCCCCTGCTCCCCGGCCATCACCACACTGTCGTCTGTGTCCGTGGGTTATGCATGTCTGTTCTTTGGCTGATCCCTTCACCTCCTTTCATCCAGTTCCCCGCTCCCCGCATTGCCCTCGATATGGTGTCCAGTCTGTATCAACTGAAGTCATGAATGACTTGGAGTTCTTGTGATGTCACACAAGATTAAATCTCTGTGTGTATGTATTGTTAATAAATACTATTTACTGAGATTATGTGTAAAGAACTTTACTAAGCCTTCTATGTATATTAAAGCATTAATTTTTAGAATAGTCTTTTGAGGCTGATACTATTATTATTCCTAGTTAATAGATGAGAAAAGTGATGATTTAATAAAGTAAGCAATTTGGGCCATATTGCACCGGCCAGGGGAAGAGCCAAGACGGCATCTTCAACTACTATATAATGCTATTGGTGTGTATGAAAACATCAAATGAAGACGCACGTGCCCCCCACATTTTCTTAAGTAACCTTGTCTTTATCAATTTTAAGAAGGAAAACTGCATTTCTACCAATTGGATAATGAATGACCACATGTATTTAGTTCTAACCAAGCCAAAAAAAAAACCAAAAAAACATTGTGTTTCATTCTGTTCTTTAAATACTTTCAACCAATTTCAAAGACATTTGGTATTAACAAAGATGTTCCAGGGTCGAGGTTAAAACCTGGCTTTATTAATGTGACAGACTAAATTGGCTCATTGTTAATTCTCCTGTCATCTTACATCTGAAAGAGCAGGGCACATACACGAACCGTTAAGTGACAACACTTATACCACATTTCACATACAATCTGGTACTATTGCTTAGCTCTGCTCTTTGGTTTCGTTTCTAATCTTAGCCACAGTTCCACTGTACAAACTTCAGAAAAGAATAAAATCTGCCTAAGCATGTGAATACGGGGAGCAGTCTGAAAAGTTCTCTGCATTCCACTGTCACCTCTATAGATACGCTACAAGCCTGTTAAGAAAAAAAATGAGTCCTTAAATAGGAAAAAAAAAAGCTAATAAAGGACATGAAAAGGCAAATCAGAGACAAGAAATAATGGCATATAAACATACATAGTTAGCTGGAAATAAAAATTATAATTAATCAAGAAAATTACCAATTTCACCTAAGAGAGGATCAATGGCAGAAGGAAGGAACCTGCTAAGGAAGACACGCGGGGCTGGTCTGCGTGTGCGGTGGGACCTCATACACTGGCAGTGTGAACGTCCACTAGCACTTCTTTTAAAGGAAGCATAGCTTTGCTCACATGTTTCAATATCTAAAGTGCACATCCTCTGGGTTCCAGCAATCTCACTTCTAAGAATTTACTGGGGGAAGCAATTTTACAACTGCATCAAATAGGAACACCCGGGACTGTTTCATATAGTTTAGCTCACAACAGTAAAAATCTCTCCCTAAAAAATAATAATGTCCTTCAACAGAGAACTGACATAACAAATATGGCGCAGCCACACAATATGCAACCCCTGGATACGATGCTGTAGAAAAATTTTAGCTGCATCACAAGACGTCCAGTGTAGAAATCGTATTATAAAGTATGATAGTTCTATTTCATGTGCATACATGCGAATTCCCAACAAGTCTGGGTGTGTGGTGATCATTTTGCTAACAATATCTATTTCTGGGTAATGGCATTAATAAAGATCTTCATTTTCATTACTATATTACTGATTTTTCTGTAAGGGGCAGAGGCAAGTAATGATAACAATTCAGTTAAAAATCACAGAATTTTCAGAAAATTGTAAGACAGACAAACTTACCTGCTTTACAAAGCAAACATAACAAACAGAAATTTGTTCAAGGTTTTATCATTGGTGACAAATTCAGGACAAATCAGGAATTCCAGGTTTCTGCTTTTGAAATAAATACTGATCTTACAGACCTTTTCATATTCATTGTAGAAAAAAAAATCTCTTAAAAAGGCAATACCCTATTTTAGTACAAGGATTGCTTGCTTTCAAAAGAAATACAGCACTTAGTATTTTAAAACCTTATATACATAAATG
This sequence comes from Micronycteris hirsuta, assembly GCA_004026765.1. Classification (NCBI taxonomy): domain Eukaryota; kingdom Metazoa; phylum Chordata; class Mammalia; order Chiroptera; family Phyllostomidae; genus Micronycteris; species Micronycteris hirsuta. The sequence goes on from PVJI01000202.1 coordinate 215,623, forward strand.
AAATTAGGCCAGCTTTGTGTGGCGTACAAACATACACACCCCTAGCCTAATTTTGACCTTAATTTTATCAACTCAGTTGTTTATCTGATAAAGTAGAAAAAAAGAGATCAGAAACACTTTGTTTAAGCCTCATAGTTTTCCTAACCCTAAGGAACACAAATGTATTCAAAATGAAGTCTGTTGGATTGACCTTGAAATACATCACAATTATCATTCCACATAAATGCCAATCATTTTACCGAGTGTTCTGAGATAGGTACCACCTCATTAAAATAACAAGATATGAAGGCCTCACATTTTCTTGGTTCTAGAAGTTTATCATAAAATTTAATCAAAAGTGAATTTTGTTATTAATTCTCAGGATTACCATATAATTTTCCCAGAGCAGATTTTTGTTTTCAGAATTGAACTCATTCCTCAGTGATGAAAAATGATTTATAACAACCAAGAAAAAAGTAAATCATAATTTTTAACTTATCCACAAACCCTACTGATAAAGAAACGGTGATAATTACTTTTTGAATTGATCTTTAAATGACTTAGACTATTTTTGCATATTACAGATATTATTTTTTATATTCCACTTGTTTGGTTTTTGTCTGTTCCCCAAAGTCACCTGGGAAGCTGGAATATGAATCATTAACAATTATCTTGGGAGACTGCAATTAGGGCTGGTCCATACGACCTCCCTTGACTTTAACTTGAGGGAACAACGTGAAATAAAGGCCCTGGGGGACACAGGGGGCCCAGACCCCAGTCCCACCAGGTTCCGGTTGAGCAATAACGAGGGCCGTACTGTCTTGGTTCTAACGGGTCCTAACCCACAGAAATCTTCTAACCCCATTGACCCAGCTGTAAAATGTGAAGACGCTTATTTCATAGTCGTTGAGCTTTAAATGTGAAATCGTGGCAATATTACATTTCATCTCATAGAAGCTTCTCAATACATGGTAGTAATTTTTTGTAGTAGTGTTAATCATAATAAAATATAATGCAGTTATTATGTAAAAGATATAAGATTTTTCAAATCCTGTTTTTCACTGACCCTTGTTATTTAAAATGTTTGTTTATAAACTATCAAATGCTTAAAATAACAGAGATGATCCACATGTACTTCAGTACTGTTGATTCTCTATCATATAAATGCAAAAGGAGAGTTCCTGGCTATATACACATTCTTACATGGCAAATCCTGTTGCACATTCTTTAAAATACTCATCTATGCTAATGGAACCCTTAGGAACCATGGGTCAAAGGTACTCTGCTACTTCTTGACTGTTGGAAGAGTTTTACAAACTCATCAAGGGTAGAAACCACATATGTCTCTCTCCATCTTCTCTGGATATCTCTATCTTTATGTCTCTCTCTCTCTCTTTAAAGCCCAAAGGCATAAGCAGCATTTGATTTAATCAGGCTTGCCCCTGCTATGACCTCACCATGCACTGAAACAACAACAGCTCAGCTGGGAACCCAGAGCTCCAGGATCACGGCCATTTTTACAGTGGCGGCGTAAATACTTAAGAGTGCTTTGGGGTTTTTTTTTTTGTTTTGTTCAAACCTGGGAATTTTACCACAGGACCCAGTTAGAACATTTGCTTTTGACTAAAGCATCCCAAGTAAAGAAAATTCCATTACATTTCCTCCATGTGGTCTAGCTAGTGGTGATGAGCAAAGTCAGTTTGGTAAAATAACAAAGTTATATGAAAATGTGGTGTTCAAAGCTGACTCATGAAATAGAAAGAGGTTTATGATCTCTCAAAAATGTGCAATTAAGATATTAAAATAATAGTTGATCTTTCTAAATAACCAGATAATAAAAAATTGTCAGAAAATATTACTTCATGGTGTTAAAAAGGGCAATAACAAAATTGTTTAATTCAGGTTTCTTATAGACAGAATTTGGCCTCCAAAACCCAAAGTCTAAAATAAACCATCCCCCAAATTTGAAAGAAAAAGAAAAACTCCTTGTTTTTCATGGGGTCTATAATTCTATAGGTCTTTCACCTGTGAATTTGGCAAGTCCATAAAATACTGTGACTTTTAAAATAATAAAAGTCATAACATCATCTTTTAATCACTTCTGTTTAAAAACATTGGTTTGTCACACAGGCATACTCATGTGATTATGAAGCAGGAAGATTTAACAATTAATTTAAAACATATTCTCCCTTATGGAAGGGGTGAAGAACACACTCTCGAAAACAGTTTTTTCTATGCTGATGCCTTAGAAGTTGCAAGGTGAGAATAAATGGGACTGTATCGATGGAAACAACCATAGCCTTTGAATTACCTACATTATCAGCCCTACTATTCAATATTTCCCATTAGCAGAATAAAACAGCCTTTAATTTTCCATTATTATTCATTATATTCTTATTTTCAGGGGAGATGCAAAAGCCTAAGCCAGTGTCAGGGCTTTTGCACATGCAGGGTCCTGATCCCCAGCCAGCCCTGCTCACTTGGACTCTGGGCATGGCCCCGAAATCATGAATATATCACCACTAGACTTTGACGACCCCACTGCACAGTGAAGTCTGAGAATCCCGGTGAGAACTTTGTTCGCAGTCTTTTACTTTGATTCCTCTACCTGAGGGACGCGCTGCTCTGCTCTCCCACCAGCTGAAACACTCTTCTCCCCATCAAGCCTCACCTCACTCTACAGGCAATGAAGCTTCATCCTTCTCGACTTTGGAGAGGACCCTGCACCTGAGTAAGAGTCACTGCATGTCCTTCCACAACAGCGCCCGTTGGCACAGGGCTGGTTAAGTGAGCACGTGATGAAGGCCTGCTGGTAGCCTGATATACTGCGGTCCTTCAACTACCCCTCCCACCAACCCCCTCCTGTCGTGCATCTCCTAACTGTCAGTCATTGCGCCAGGCACTGGGGAAGCATACAGGCACTGACCATACATTTGCACACCTCTGAGTCTCTGGTCTTCCACTATGGCCTGTTCACGTATCCCTTATCTAAGGTACACATGGACTTAACTCAAAACTCTCATTAACTTCATTGTTGGCATTGTGTTAGGAAAGGAGTTATTTCATCTTCAACTGCCCAAACAACTACTTCTAAGTTCAGACCTCTTGGAGGGTAGGTTAGCAGCAGGTGCCAAGTTATAGGGCAAGGAAAATGAGGCTTGGCAGTAAAAGCACAGATAGAATTTCAACAAAGTGAGCATCAGCAAGAGCCAGTGGGCTAAAGATACCCCAATATTTTCCTATATAAATAGGAACAGGATAATATATACCTATTTCTCTCCATGTTTAATAAAATATATTTGCAAATAAAATGCACAACAGGAAGCAATATATAAACCTGGTGTTTGTATCTTTTAAAAACTCAAACCATTTATTTCCATATTTCAAAGTATTTTTATGTCATCCAAAAATATAAATTGATTTTGGAAAAACTGGTGATATTGGGATAGAAACAGAATAAAAAGTAAAACTGGTAATATTAGGATAAAAACAGAGCTGTGTGAATGTGAGTCAGATTGATATATACAATTTTTTAAATTGTACTTACATGATTTTTAAATCCAATTTTCTATTGTGCATATAATTTGTATATTATAGTTAATGGTGCATAAATAAAAGTTAATGTGTTTATTTTCAAATAATCTGTAGTTAGATTACAGTTAATAATCTATTAAATGTATTTTAAAAGTCATTTTTGAAAATAATACACTATGAATAAAAAGGAAAATACCAATATACGTACATGTTGGTATACGTTTGCAAGACCATGGAAAAGGCATGAAAAAATACACACCAGTTTTCATTGGTGTGCACAGGTTTGTATTTTTTTTTTTAAGAAAGCATAAAACTGTGAAAATACTCATGGTCCACTAAGTGAAAATACAGACTATAAAATTTTCTCTACAAAATAAAATAATTTCAATGTGTAAAAACATAAATAAGCAAATAGACAAGAAATAGAAAGTAATGTTGGCAAATTAAAACATAGTTTCAATGACGTGATTGCACATGACCAATTTTGGCCTTTGATGCCTGTTGGTATTTTAAATTTGGTTTTTCACCACATATTACCAAACATAAATGGGCATGGCAATTAAACACAAAATCTATTACTCAATGAGAAAATCATCTCCCCCTCTCTATTTTCTGAATGGACAAAAAGCACACTATTCTTTATACCTGTGGTTCTCAACTGGGGACAGTTTCCCCTCTAGAGCACATGTGGCAATTTCTGGAGACAGCTTTGGTTTTCACAGCTGTGGGGGTGTCTCTGGCATCTTAGTAGGTAGGGGCCGGAGATGCTGTCAACATCTGTCAGTACACAAGGCAGCCTCCACGACAGAGAATTCTCTGTCCCCAATGCCGACAGCGCCAGTTTAAGACCCTGTTATAGAAGGATCACAAAATGAGTGCCCTCCCCTAAAATTAAGCCCCTCCCCCAAGTTATGGAAAACACCTCCTCTGATTTACATTCTTGGAAGGATTCCCATGACAGGTGGAGTGGGAGAAGCCTGCTGAAGCACACTCGATGTACTTGTACAATATAAAACTTGAGACACTGACCCCGCCACCTTCCTTTGCAGAGCAGACCTGTAGTTAGATCCTTATTTCATGCCACATTCGAGGAAGAACATCTTTCAGGGGACCCGCAAAGCAGCAGCAGCAAAGAATTTGCCCTAAGAGTTAACTAGGAGAAACAGATTTATAAACTGTCAAAACCAAGCAGCAGAGTTGTTTCCAAATAGATGAACACGTCTTCTAGAGACATAATCTTTATAATGAGTCTCGGATACAGTAAGTGGGATGGAGGAGAGAAAGATTTGGGAGAAGAAAAGCACAATGATCTTTACGAGGATTGTCTGCAGGAGCAACTCTTTGGGAATCACAAAAATGTGTTCTCAGTGGGAAAAACGTTCAATTGAAATTGAGTCCTTGATCATAAAGGGGAGAAAAGGAGAGGGCGTGGTCCTTCCACATAGTGCCCTCCCATAGGCTAAATCCCCTGAGACGGTCGACAGTCTTTCATTGTACCCCAGCCAACATTTAGTGACAATTACTGGTTATCTGACTGACACTGCTGAAGCAAAACATAATTATTAAACAAGTTAAACAGCGTCCATTCATAATGCGGGAAACCATGACATAAGCAACACCCTTGACTCCGTAAGATCCTACCTAAATCTTTATCGCTTGGTTTAAGTTATGCTCAACATATGTAATATAAAATGTAAGTTTCTCCACAACGTGGCCACATCTTATACTCAATACACACCAAATAAAGTATCTACCTGAAAAAATTATTTTAATGAAATTAAGATGTTTTTTCAAGGTGAAGAGGTGAGGAGCAATAGTTACTTATGATTAGCTTATCTGACCCGGAGGCAAACAATTACCACCAAATGGGGTACTTAAGGAATAAAAATAATTTTTTACAACAAGGCCTTGCGACATTTAAAAGTGAAGTATAAATTTGGAGCATCACATTGAAGAGCGATGGCTAAGTTTGAGGGCTGGGAAGTCAGTCGTTTGCTAGCCGTGACCTTGAACAAGTCACTTAACTACTCTGGGCCTCAAGTCCCTCTTTTGTGAACAGGTTGATAGTGACCATCTCGCTCTTTTGATTGGCGCATTAGATGAGATCATGAACACGATACCTGCACGAGTTATGACTCAGTAAGCACTAGCTGTAGTTATTTTATTACATTAGCATCACAATGATGGTGGAAAATGCTGGGCCCTGTGCAAGGAAGACAAGGAGAAGGGGGACAGGAAAAGAAGGAGAGAACATATGAGCTTGCTAAAACTGGGTAGGAGAACGATGTATATAGGCAGAGTCAGGCCTGCCTGTGGCACACACCCCTCCAGCACGCCTCGTGCTTCCTGGATAACCTTCCTCGTGTCCTGAGTGAGCTCACTTTCCCATTCTCCGCAGCGCAAATTTTAACCATCTCTAACCTCAGCAGCGAGCATCTCCCACGCCACAGACAGCACAGAGGTCTTCAATCAGGCCACCATTTGGATTGCTATCACCCCACCCCGCTTCCTGCTTTGTATTATTTGCAACCTGTGCCCTCCTAAAGTACAACGTTCTTCCAAATTATATGACTGCTTTCTGTGTGTACCCTCTCCCCGCTTCACTTCAGGTCCAGACTTTCTAAGCGTAGTGTACACCACTAAACCCTCTCTTGCTACACTTACTAATGAGCTCCTGTTACTATTTCTGGGAGGCAAGTCTCGGGACTTACTTCAGTTGCTCACTGTAGCATCTCCCTGACAAGGACAACAATTCTGAGCTGTTCTAAATTAAATTACAGCAGGCCGGAGAGGGCCGGAAAGGGACGGGGCTGTGAGATAGGTGATTAAAAGCTGGGGGCCAGCTGACAAGACTAACCCCATTCCTGGATGTCTGTTGGAGCTTCGAGTCGATACGAAGTGGCTACGAGCCAGCCACAAACCAGGCCCCTGCAGCCCACTCGGGCATGAACTTTGAGGACTACTGCCTGCAACCAACCAACACGTAGTGGCTATTTCTTCCTTATAGACGGTGCTCCTGGCATAAAACTGCCCAGGCTTCACCTTATCTCAACCCCCACACCTTACTTGTAGCCAAGGTACACCCTTTCAAAACAACTCACATCTTTCTTCTCTAAAGCCTGATGTGTGAGATGCACTCCTCAGCTCCAGGATGGCGGACACGTTGCTTTTCTACTTTGTGCTGCTGCTGATGGTTCAGACTTCATGCCCCAGGACCTGGTTCTTTATGGCCTAATACAAAAGGGCTTTCAGCTGTGGAAGTGCGTTTTTTGGTTTGTTTTCTAATATGACACAGCTGACCATTTCTTTCTTTTTTAAACTCTCTGGTGTCTCAGCTTTGAAGACATTATCATCTGTGGGTTTTCCTAGTAACTCTCTGACTTCTGCTTAACTACTTATTAATCTCCTTAATGGACTCCTGTTTAGGGTTCCACCACTTAGATTGCAGTGCTCCCCAGAACTCCACTTTCAGCTGTCTTCTCACTTTCCCTTTTTAATTGTATCCATTCATACAGTTATAAGTAGTACCACTTACATGCTGATAGGTCCAAGTTCATCTCTCTAGTCATGGCTACTTACTTAGCTCTAGACCTATATTTTCCAATCACTGACTGGTTATCTCCTGATCACGGATTCCATATGTATGGAAAAGTCAACATTTCCCAGATGGCCTATCCCTACCTGCTCAATTTGGCTGCTCTTTCTGTTCTATGCATCAATAAATGACACCACGAGAAACCTGGGATTCACCAAGTCCTGTCACTTCTACGTTATAAACACCCTCATTTACCTGGCTGGTGTAGCTCAGTGGATTGAGCGCGGGCTGGGAACCAAAGGGTCCCGGTTTGATTCCCAGTTGGGGCACATGCCTGGGTTGCAGGGCAGGTCCCCAGTGAGGGCCATGTGAGAGGCAACCATACATTGCTCTTTCTCCCTCCCTTCTCCTCTCTCTGAAAATAAATAAATAAAATCTTTAATAAATAAATAAATGCCCTCATTTTATTTCTTCCCCTTGGCATCCCTGTGTTCGTTCGTCAACCCTTCCTGGATTTTTGTGGTGGGTTTCCATCGCATCTCCCAACCTTATGTCATGTTCTGCTCCAATCCACCCTCCGCACTTCAGAAGCATCTTCCTGAACTATGAATCTGTTCCTGCAGTTCTCCTGTGGACATCCTTTCCTGGGTCTCTACAGCCTTGGGAACTAAAATTAAACTCTTCAGCAAGCTACTAAAAATAGTCTTCATAGTCTGATCACCACCTATGACCTCAATATTAACTCTTATCACCTTGTCACGCCTACTCCCAACTCCAGCCATTTTAAGCGATGTGAAAATCCATAACCCCATTTATTTTCCTGTGTCTTATTCTCCTACATGACACCTTTCTGTGTGGAATACACCACAGACCTGTAACTCCCACTTTCACAGACCTAATTCCCATGTAATGCCCCGTACCCTTCCCTCTTCCAAAGCACTTACGATCCTACATTGTGATTCTTTTCTTGGTTTAAACAGTAAATGCTTTGACGTTTAGGACTGTGATTCAATGCTCTGTTTTTCCACGCATATGGGACAACATCTAGTCAATAACAAATGACTGTCACAAAAACAAACACTTCACCCAATCTTTGCGGCGTTCAACAGGAGTCACCAGGAGTCCAACCAACCACTGCAGAGGCAAAGCCACACGGGGAGAGACAACATAACCTTGTCTATGTGCGCTTTATAAACACAAATCAGGGAGACAGAATATAGGAGGCAGCAAGTCATGGAGAAAGTCATGGAGAAAGCCATGGGAGACACTGACCACTAGCTACTCCACTGGATACTCAGAAAAAGCTTTAGGGGAACAATAAGACTTACACTAAGTGTAAGTACAGGAGAAGCCTGCAGCGGAACTAACAATAGTGAACATCTCTCTGCTAAATTTCATTAGGTCAGGGAGTAAGTTGGTGGGGTTTACGGCTCTGTTCTTAAGGCCAGACACTTGGCTGGATCACAGTAGCCACTAAATGAGTATTTCTGTTGAAATGAATTTTAAACTTTGCAGCTGGTAAAGCAAACATCTGGGCGTTTGTTTGTTTGTTTGTTCGTTTGTTTTTTTAGAGGCAGTACTTTCCTCCATTCACCACTCCATAAAAAGGTAATTTGTGTTCATATTTACTAGAACTCTTTCCTCAAAAGTGAAATACTGCTTTACTCTTTGGATGGCAAATGTGTTGTTTCGAGACGGAGAAGAATCTGCTTCAAATGAAGTGAAAGCTATTTCAGTACAGAATCCTCAGAGCCAATTTTGGATCTTAAAATGCACTTTTCATCAAGAATCTTAACAAAAAGATTCCTGCCAGTTTAACCAAGACGTCTAAAAATATGTCATTCTAAAGCCAAGCTTTCTGCTCAGGAGCGTTCTAATTGACATCACGTTCTTCCTGAGATGTTCCATTGAACCAACCTGAGTCACATGACTGAATCAGATGCCATTATCACCCTCCTGAGTAAGAGCTCAGGACTGCATGTCATTTAGGATTTCTGCATTTTCCTTAGTCTGTGCTGATTTTCCAAGTTTTCCTAGACTTTCTTTGTACCCAGCAGAGCGATTACATAATAAACCAGAGACACATGCTACTTTGAGGTGGAAATCAACCTAGCATGTCCCCTCTCATTTCCAACATAAGGAGACCGAGACACAGTCATGTACATTACTGAGCCAACCTCATGAGGGAAACAGCTGGAGTGGACACTGAGTCTCTTGAGTGACGGACTGGCATTCAGTCTCCCACACAGGCCACGTTCATATAACCCCGATGCCTTCCACGTACATTAGTTCATTAATTCTGGTGGTCACCTGAGACAGGTAAAACGGGACTACTGTTCCCCTTTCCCAGGTGAGTCATTCCCTCAGGATGACTGAATGGCAGCAGCAGCAGGGCTAGCATCCCAGACTCCTGACTCAGTTCGGGGTTTTTCTAGCATCCTCATCTACCGGGATCACCACACTGATACCAGCCTTTTTCTTTTGGTACACATGAATCAACACCAGTTTAAATGGTCTGGTACCAACCATTCTTCAAAGGAAGATTTGCCATAATAGAAGAAAGTTACAATGACCAGAGGTTGCAGGCCACAGAGGAGAATACGGCAGAAACATGGGTGTTAATCAATTTTGAGGTTTCACTTAAATAATCCATCAACTGTTCTTTCAGAACTGAATCTAATCAGAATATCCTAATCCTTTTAGGCCTATATAGGAGGGCAAAATGCTACAAACATCTTGCTTTATTTAGACACCAGTGACGGAATTTCCCATCTGTTGCTTCAAATCAAATAACAGTATTTAAATAAAATAGCATACATCACGGAATTTTTCTTTGAAAGATTAATTTAAAGTCACTAAGATTGCTAGCTGAAATAGGTGTATCTGACAAGTCAAAATGTGTCTGGACAAGTCCACGTGTGTTGGCAATTGGCTAAGAAGGGAATCTGGATTTTAAACACTTGCTTCTAATCATTAAGGCTGTACTGCTGCCCTATTTACAACCTGACATTTGTTTTTACACTTTCAACATCCCATGATTTTTTCAGCAACACTAAATAACTTTAAGAGGTGACACCTCACTTTAGCTGGGTCTATATTTTGACTAGCAAGTCTTGGCATTATGTTCACTTCAGATATCTCTCCAAAATGCTGCATACAGTTAAAAAAAAAAGTGAACAAAACTTAACAAGAAAAAAAATCCTGTTCTTAACAATTTGGAATGTGATACATCTAAGTTCTTAGTTAATCTATTGCAGCAACCTCTAATCATTCATCACTGTCTCTGGGTTCTAAATATTTCTTAATTTTTCTCTAAAGCCTACGTTTGTGACACTGTAAAGGGAGAGGTGGTAAAATGAAATGGGGGAGGAGCAAGAAGCATAAATAACTCAAAATGCAAAAGAGAAGATTCTCATTCAATCACACTGAGGCACACTGAATCACACGTAACAACACAACTTAGATGCAAGTATCTGGGATTTAGGAGGTACCAATATCAGGACATTTAAAATGTTTTTAATGGTGAAACTCAAAATGTACACTGATGAAAAAAACTCTAAAATCCCACAAAGGTGGATATTTGTATATCTGAGAAATTAGTTTCCTAAAAAGGAAATATTCTCTACCCACAGTAGATTTTCAAAATGTGTGGAAAACCTGAGGTTCCAAACCACCCAATATTGCCTTTAGTCTGTATCCTACATGGTAAGAACTTACCCAATAATTAGAAAACAAGAATATCCAAGTCATTAAAACATTACTGGAATAGTTGAATATTGCCTCCAGCATTATTGCCTCCACCATTAGATGTTTCAGAATCTTTTGGACAGTGTATAGGGGAACGAGGCTGGTTATCTGAGTTTCCCCTTTATTTGCATTCTGGGAATACGAAAACGTGTGACGCTGAGAGCAAATCCACTGCAGAGCACTTGGGCTCGAGTTAGGAAGTGTCCTGTCTTTAAAGTACTGATGGCTGCTTAGACGTGCTTTGCATTAGACTTTGCATACAACAACCTCTTCTTTACTAGTGCGTTCCATTTCTAGGCAGAACCATGCCACAACAAAATCTCAGGAATGTGCTTTGTGGTGTCAGAATTGAAAGTTAACACTGTAATGTTACACTCAGATGTGGCCTTTCCAGAAAAACTTTTCCAAAGGGGAAAACTTCAAAACACAAAGTAGAAAAGTCACAAGTAAGTGGGGGTATCTGGGACACTTGTCTTTGTCTTGTATGTCTGCAGTGCCCCAACATGGGCAGCAGGGGGCGCACCTGCATGAAGCTATCCCCCACAAGTGTTTCCCAGATGGGAACACCGAGGCCTTTTTTTTTTTTAAAGCACTTGCCTCAAGTCCAGGGAGGTAGCCACTAAGGAGTGCTGCTATCCACAAATTATACAAGCTTAGGACAGAAGGTGAATAACATTGCAGAAATAATCAGAGAGGATATGTGAGTCTGAGCCTGGCTTTTGAAAACAAGGGTGGCCAATTTTTATTTTACTATGTTGGTGGTAGGGGGGCTTAAAGGAGCTGGGTGGGGAGCTTGTCCTCAGGAGTAAAAAGGACACCTCTGAAAGCAACAAGTGGACATGAGTACTCCCTGGGGCATTTATCCAGCCTCTTTTCAACAGTTCAGTTTGTAGGTAATATTCTCTTTTAAATGTTAAATCAAAACCTCCTCTCTTCACCTGACTCCACCCCAAGCCCAGAATATCGTTTGATGAACCCGATTTCCAATTGAGCTTTAGGAAATGTGGCTTCTGCAGGGGGTCTCCTGCATGTGGCTGTGTTTTGCATGTGAATGAGTGATGCATTTTACTTGCTTTATGCCAAGTCCCAAGTGTTTGAACCAAGCTGGAAAAATCCTTAGGGACCAGAAAGAGCAGGCTCTGAAGCCACAAACAGTCAGTTCCAAACAAAAATCCCCTGCAATTTGCCCCCACTTCATACACACACTCACACATACTCCACCCCCACCGGCTGGCTCCTTTCTCCTCCCTATCCCCAGTGGACATAGAGCCAGAAACCTCAGTACTCACCATATTAACTTCAGAAACCATATCGATGCTGGCAATGTCAATATTCATTCCCACGGCCACGGGGGGACCTGCAAACCAAGATGGCCAGCCACGTGATTTCTTAGAACTTCATTCATTCTTAGCAAGAGTTGTGCCCCGGGAATGGGACACTCTGTTCCAAGTCCCTCCCCACTGCTCACCCTCAAATTCTTCTAGTCCCTGCTCCTTTTTAAAAAGCTCCTCTAGGAAATGCTCTACTGAACATGCACACACGTGTCCTGATGAGTGAGGGATTCCAGCCCTGTCTACATATGTAGATGTCTCAGCAGGAGAACACACACAACTCACAAAAGCACAAGAACATTCTAGCCCAAGGGAATTTTATATGTTGCATTGAAACCTTCCTCCTCATTCACCCCCACAGCTTCTGTGTGCAGGTTTTTAACTCTTTGAGCTTTATAAGACTCTAAAGCAAAATTAAATGGGCATATCAGGATTTCTAAGGCTGCAGTGAGAGAGATCCCTGGCCCTTCACCCCACTATGCTCCAAGCCCCTCGATCCTCCCCTCCCCCCACTCACTACCCCGTGCAATGAGGCTTCCAGGACTGGATAATATCCAGATACCAGCCACTTTAAACTGTGGTCAGAACTCTTCCAAAGTAGGCAGGCACAGGGGGTTAATGTCACTTTTCAACCAACTGCACATCTTGTCCTCAAAAATGTTCATGACAGCCTTCATTAAGCCAGGTTCTCTGGGTACACCATTAACTAAATGTAAGAGATTTGTATCTGAACAAGGCAAAGACAGTGAAGCAATGGATTTATAACAGTGAAGCCAAAGAACAGTTATCACCAGTACCCGCTAAGAGGGTCTCTGAATACAAACGGAAAGATCATCTAAGTGCTAGTAACAAATCAGCTTAAGTTTGGATCAGTTTCTCAATATGGTAACACAGAGACACATTCAATATAGCACATTCACCCCGATGAGGGAGAGGGAAGCGACAGTGAACACAAAGCTCAAAAGACAGCTTGGGCTATAGCTGGGTTGTTTCTGATTTTCCAAGGCAACCCTATTACCTCCAAAATCTGGTCTCAGACGAATGTCATAGCCTTTCAGGAGCCTATCCACCGTCTCTTTGACCAGGGACATATTACTAGGATCATTGACACTGAAGAGAGAAAAGACAATAAACAGGCATCAGTAAGGCAGCAGGCACCACGTATTCAGCATCCCTCCGATCCTCGTTACAGATCCCGGTTTACACAGAGGTAGGCAGGCTGAGCCCGTCAAAGTGAGAAAGGAAAAAGAGAAAAGGTGGGCACACTTACCTCTGCGCACAGACAGCGGCGATTATCAGGGGAAATGACCAAATCCCAAAGTAGCCCTTTTTCCGGACTCTCCACATCCCTTTAGTTTTTGATGGGATTGAGGGTTTCACTGAAGAGAGGAGATCCAACTTAGTCTGCCCAGTGCAGTAATTCTAATGTGACGCGCATGCGCACGGCGTACCAAAACATCAAAGGGGCAGCAGCGACTGCCTGGGACCTAGCAGATTTTCTTGCTAAGAAAAAAAATAAATAAATAAAAATAAAATTAAAGGGAAAAAAGGAAACACATATATGTGTATCATACATACATATCTGAATGCTATAAAAGAGTCACCCCATCAGAGGACCCAGAGTAAAAATCTCTGTTGTCCTTTCCTTCAGACAAAAACAACTGGAGTGGCTGGTAAGTTTCGGTAGTTGCGGTAGGCAGTATTGCACCTCCCGGGTTCTGATTGTGTGTGTGCGTGTGTGTGTGTGTCCTTTTAAATATGCAAAACCAGATTAGAAATTTAGGGGATAGCAGGTGTGCAGTGCGAGCGGAAGATGGAGCCTGGGAGACCACTTCTGGTCTCAGCTAGCAGATGGGGAGAAGAGTTTGAACTTTATTTCCCTGGAGAATAGCATCCCCTGCCCGGGGTGAGCGGGGTGCTGGAGGTGGGGGTTGCGCGGTGGGGGGAGGGAGGAAATAAACCAATGGGCGGAGTGCTGAGCAATCCGTTGGATTTGGGGCGGGGGAGGGGGCTCGGTGAGAATCAAAAAAGACACCAAAAAAATGATAAAGGAAGATAGAAAAAGAGAAGAGGAATAAAATGCTGCCTGGTCTTTTCTCGGAATCAAGGAGCAAGCTTTTTTCTTCACTACTCACGAGCGATTTCTTTCTCCTGCTCCTCACCCTTTGCCCCCTATTCCCCGAGAAGAAAACCTCGGGGTCCCGGTTCCTCGCCGTGTGACGTGCTGACCCGCTAGTCCGGATTATTTATAGCAGAAGGAGGGGGTGGTGAGGGGAGCAGAAAGGCAACGCTGCCTCTCCAGGTTTCGGTCTGCTTCTGCAGTGGGGAATTATTAAGTCGGGAGGGTGGGGTTTGAAGCGGGGAGAGGATGTGGAAGGCGTTGGGGAGGCAGGAGGCCCGTGCCCTAACGTGGGCGCGAGGGGCGCGAGGGCTCGGGCGGCAAGGTGCACGGAGGGCAGGTGGCGGAGTGGAACGCGCCCCGCGGGCCCCCACGCCCTCTCAGGGCGCGCACGCGCGCACGTGCAGCCACACTCCCGGGCGCACCCGCCCCTCCTTACCTCGCGGCCGCGCTCGCCGCCCACTGCTGTGCGGGCGGGGCTGGCGCCCCCGGCTTTAGCCCCAGGCGGGAGGGATACCCGGCTGTTCCGGGCTGTGCCTCGGGGTTCCAAAAGCCGAGAGCGGTCCTTAGCATGCAGGCTAGATGAGGAAGGGGTTCAGGCGCCGCCCCAGGAACCGCGTTCTCCCGCGGTCTCCACGGCACCTCGTCTTCTCTCCCCTTCTCGGGGCAGGCGGGACTCGCACACCCTAAAGCTGCCTCCTCCCTCCCGCCTGAGGCTGGATCGGCCGGCTGAGGCCACCGAGACCCAGAGGAAACGGCGAGTGCGCTCGGGGGCTGGAAATGGAGGGAGATAATTCGTGGGAGAAGTCTTTTCGCAGCCCGAGGTCAAGAGACGTGCCGCGGGCGCCCCGATATGCCTGCAGGCTCGGGGCAGCCGCACCGCCCGGCGGAGCCGGGGGAACGGCTGTCCGAGCACTCCCGAGCTTACCTTGGAAAGGGGGTGGCTGGGGTGGAGGGCAGATGCTCCTGCTATGCTCCCCGCCCCCTACATGAAAAGTCTGAGGTCTAACCTACATTCTGGACCGAAAGCGTAACTTCTAACTCCTCCTCCTTTTAATCATCCTCACCATTAACTGAGCGCCTACTACATGAAAGGACTGCTCCATTAATTAATTCCTACAACAATCCTAGTTCAGCCATCACCTCAGTTTCCCCTTTCTAAGGATTTAGAAACTGGCACACTGAAGGAAAGGAACTTGCCCAAGGTCAACCGGTGTTTGCAGATGGAACCAAGACTGAACTCCAATGCCTGGTTTCCTAACTGCTAGGCTAGACAGCCTTGACTCCCGGGTCCCTGACCTGCCGACTCCGGGCTGGTCTGCCAGGCGGAGCCCTCGGCGGCGGCTGCGGGAGAAATGGGGGCACGCTCTGCACCAGGGCAGCCCGCTGGAGTCGAGAGAGAAGGGGACCCGTACGCCTGGGATAGGAGGCCGTGGGCTGGGGTCGCTCGGCAGGCTGGCAGTTCTGCAGCCGCCGGGACTCCTCGGGTCCTGGTCGGGGCTGCACCTGACCCGTTTACTTCTTGACCACACGACTCCAGCCGTGCGTAGGTGAGAGGCTCACTCTGGGCAGCGAGGGCAGGACTTCGAGAGAAGTGTGGAGGGCTGCGAGGCGGGAGGCCGGCAGCTCCCGGGGCTGGGGAGGGAGCAGGAAGGGGGGCGGGAGCCTTCACTGGTTAAGGGGGCGTCTGCATGAGAGACAGGTAAAACAGCACCATACACAGTGCGCATCTCCAGCCCAGTGTTCTTCAGGGCTGCAAGGCACATAGAAGTCTATCCAAATGCACACACACACACACACACACACACACGGGTGGGGGGGGAGAGAGAATTGAAACCTGTACCTTTCCTATCTGTAATCCTTCCATTACTTGGGTTGAAAGTTACAGAAATCAAAATGTATACCAATGGCCCAGGAAAATTGCCAACCCCCCCCCCATACACAGGAATGCAAATCTGTTACACAGGCTGACTATATTGAAGAGAAAACAAAGTTTAGATTGTCAACATTATACTCAGAGGATTCTAAGCAGTCTGAACCCTAGGTAAACCAAGGTAAAGCCCTAGAAATCTCTTCCTCTGGACGACACCTCAAACGGGATCTTCCTTCTGACGGGTAGTTATCTCATCGGCCTGGCACCGCCTGCACTGCCCACCCCTCCGTACTCAGGCTCACTTCAGTTTAGGTTGAAAGACCAAAATTCAGAAAAGAGAACAAAACCACAAATGCTGTCATCCACTGAAAATAATAACGGTGACGGCCCAGGAACTAGAGGCCTAACTCCACGCTCACATTTCAGTTTAAATATGTAGTAACCTTTGTGACTCGAGCAGGTCACTCACACTCTCCAAACCTTAGTTTCCTCTTCTGTAAAAATGAAAACGATCATGGTACCTTCTCCATTTGGTTGTTGCAGAATGACAGATATATTCATAGCATTTGGCATGTGATTAATAAATATTAGCATGTTTTAATGCATGAGGCATAATGAATGGACAGGAAAGCAAACAAGGTTTAGTAACATTAATCTATAAAGAGTGAGCGGACATAAATCTGGTGCAATTATCACAGATTAGCCTGAGAAGAGAGGAGCATCAAGGAAATTAAGGTAAGGTTAAGAAGAAAATGTATTCAAGACCCAAGCAGCAATCAAAGGAGAAAAGATGACACATTATGTATTTTCTTTACATGGTAACACCCCACTGGTACTCTTACCAGTAGCGAAAACTGATGTAATTAAGGAGAGATTCCTACTAGTTTTGAAACCTGATGTCAACTTGTACCTACAGTGGATCCTTGTTGTACAGCAGAATCAACATGAGGACATCTCTCTGGAGTGCTGATCACACTGCTAGGACTGTGAAAATTTGAACAAAAATGTGCAAGAGAGGGTACTGCTGGAAACTGGAGATATGTCAATTGTCAGAAAGCATCCTCCACCATCCCAGAAATACAATGAGAAGCCACAATGTAGGTACTTCTAAGAGATCATGATTCAAAATCATCTCTGAGCATGAAGCATATAAATGCG
The DNA here is from genome assembly GCA_004026765.1 of Micronycteris hirsuta. Classification (NCBI taxonomy): domain Eukaryota; kingdom Metazoa; phylum Chordata; class Mammalia; order Chiroptera; family Phyllostomidae; genus Micronycteris; species Micronycteris hirsuta. The sequence goes on from PVJI01000202.1 coordinate 232,899, forward strand.
AAGTAAAAGCCACCACTAGTCATGTGCTATTAATCTTTGCTCTAATATTCATTCATTCATTCATTCATTCATTCAGTAAATCTACGTTGGGCACTGACTCTGCATCAGACATTTTTTACAAGCACTTGGGTGATGTGTTGGAAAGGCAGATGTGGTCTCTACCCACTTGCAGCTTGCACTGCAGAGTGGGAAAGAGCCATTATAGGAGTAATAACACATGTAGCATGCATTGTCAAATGGGGACAAATAGGACATTAGGAATCCATAATTGGTGCGAATAACTCAGTTGGAGGGTTTGGATAAAGCTTGCCCCATGAAGTGATTCTTCAATTAAGATCTGAAAGACGGTAAGCCTGATGAAGAGCCGGGTGAAGAAGACTGCAGAAAGAAGAAATAGGTATGTGCAAACATCCTGGGCCAAAAGAGGAGGGTGTGATGAAGAGTGAAGGAGAGCAGAGAGCAGTAGAACTAGAGGACAAGGATAAGAGAAGCTTTAAGAGGGATGTGGTTGGAAAGCTGAGCAGGAGCAATTTGGGATCATTAATCTGCTTTGGAAGAGGAGTGCCAAGGAGAGTTTAATCACTCTGGAGGAAGAGGTAGTGGCTGGAGGGGATCTGGGATATCAGGAATCCAGGTGAGAGGCGACTGTGCTCTGAATTACGAGAGTGGCTGCGAGGCTGGAGAGCAGTGGCTGGAGTTTTGTGGGAGAACTGCGGCCAAACTCTGTGACAGATGGGATGGGGGAACGAGAGAGAAGGACTCAAGGATGACTCATACATTCCTGGTGTGCATAGCCAGTGGAGGTGGCAGAATAAAGTCGATAGGGATGACACGTTGTGTTTGGGTCATGGTGACTTTAAGGTACTTATCCAGGCTGGCCATTCAAGGTGCAGTGGACATTCTGGTCCATGCACCTGAAGCTCAGAACTGAGGGGTCAGTTGGGGCCAATACATAATTTTCATGTTCCATCCTGATACTTTATTTCTCTTATCTGCTTTAATTTTTCTCTTTGGAATGCATTACTATTTAATGCATTTGATTTTAGCCATTGTGATGCTATTATCTTCTTGCATGGAATGAAAACTCAAAATAAAACAGAGATTCTTATCTGCTTTGCTAACTGCTGTCTTCCAGTCCCTTGTGCCCAAAGTAGAAACCTAATATATATGTTTTAATGATTTGAGGATCCCAAGGATGTAAATAACTGAAATAATCGGAGCATATCAGACTTATCCAGGGAGGAAGAACAGAATGGGAAGACTGGAGGATTTAGAAGAGAATCTTCTGGTGAAGGACAGTGACAGCCATCGGAAGAGTCAAATCGGGAAGGGTCAATTCAGGTGGGAGGAAGACTCCTGTGGTGTAGTCAAAGCCAGGGAAAGAGACCAGTCTGATAAGGAAGGAGGAGTCAACGGTATTAAACCCTTAAAAAGTTTAAAAATTTTTGAATAGATATTACATGCTCATGGTATAAAATCTAAAATGTAAGTTATTCTGTCCCTCTGCTGCTGCAATTCCCTCACCAGAAACAAAGGTGATTCTGTGCGGAGGGGTGTCACGTGGCACTCCGTACTAGAGCCCTTGGCCTGTGGAAGTATGGGAAGTGCCCCAGCGGCTCAGCCCTCTGCCCCAGCTTGCTTCTCCATTGATGATGATTTTGGTGGGGGGTTCTCATGGAACGTAGATTTCCTATTTAACATTTTAAATCTTTTAAACATTTGTATTTATCATTCTTTTAAAAAATGAATAATGGATCTCTTAGCTTTGAATATTGATTGGGGTGTTTTTAAATAATGTGCAGAAATTTCTGTAATAATGAAGAATAGGGAGAAAGTCAGAAATAATATGTAGAAAGAAAATACATGTCTATTACTTTTCAAACATAGAATAGCACAAACCTATAAATTACTAAGTGTTGCCAAGTATACGGCTTCCTGGATGTGCTATAATATACAAATAAGAACTATTTAAAAATAACCTCTCTATATAACATATATAAATGCACCTTTATTTTTATGTGCTAAGGAATATTTTTTTCATTTGCTAGTCAAAAATGGGTTTTATTTATTTGTCTGCATACATTGCCTTCACAGACACTGGAAAATAGAATTACTCCTAAATGACTATAAATTCCAAATTATGGGCTCGTGGCTCAGTGAGGTTTAACTCTGCTGAATTCGAAATGTGAATTCTATGCCCACTGAGTCTGGGCTATCTCTCCTTCAGCAGGTAACACTAACATTAAAGCTGAGTTTCCACAAACTGCTTGACCACAGTAAGTCTGATGACATGTAAATCAATTTAATTTTTTAACTAAAAAATAACATATTATAATAATAAAATACCAATATGTCAGATGCTGTTCCAAATGCTTTATATAGAGTATGTTGACATAGTTAATCCTTACTATATATATATGCATATGCCTATGAAATGTTAATGACTATTATCCCCATTTTATATATGAGGACACAGAAGCAGAGGTTAAATAGCTAAAAGATTACACAGTTTATAAGAAAATATGAAATGACTCAGGCCCTCCTAAAAACTGTGTGACTTCATAAATCTCCTCAATTTATCTCCTCTACAGTTCTCAACTTATCTCAGCCACTGAGTTAAAATAACAGAAACAAAATTTTACTCCAAAGCATCTCTGAACCTGACAGAGACTGGACTGAACCATCCCACGACCTGCAGGAACTATTGAGCGGCGTTATGGGCGCCTTGTAAAGGAATATATACCTTTTAGCACCACCTCACATTAATCGATCTTTGAAAGTACGGAAAAGCGCCTTAAATACAAAATGAAATAACTGATGCTCTAAATCGAGGTAAAATTGCTAGATGAGGAGATTACCTAGGCTCCGTCATCACAGGACTCTAATTATATTTACACACAGCCTCAGCAGTAATGAAACACCAGACCCCTTCTGTTCGGAAAGGTTGGAAGGGGGGAAATTCCTTTTTACCTACTGCTTCTCAAGACCTGAAGGGGAGAAGAGGTGTGCCTTATCAATACAAATACACGAGCAAAACCGATGTACAAGCAGTGACACTGACGGTCCTAAGGAATCATTTTTAAAATCTCTCACCAGTTGGTTTCTTAGGGATGGTCACGGAGAAACGGTGAAGGAAGGATTGTATAAAGTTTTCCAAAATGTGAGTCACATCCGTCTGAGTCCCTTCCTGACACACCTCTGCCAGGGCTATTTATCCACTGGATGCATGAGCGAGCGTCTTGGCTTTACAAGCATTTTGAGAGCCTATAAAAAGATAGGAATTCTCAAAAATGTACATATTGGCTCCATATTTAAAAAGCAAACTGCAATGTTGAAATTAGTTAATGGTTAATTAAATGCCTATAAAGTATAATACTATATAATCGCACACAGTTAAATTTTATAGGGACAGGCACATTTTCCTGCTTTATATTGAGTCAAGGGGCCTGCAAACATTAGAGGACTGGGCACATGAACGTATCGAGAAGCACCAGCTGTCTACATCCTCACTCGAAGTTCAAGTTCGTCTCTCCCTGCTTCCATGCATCTAAAACCAGCTGTAGCATCTTCCTTTTCTTGTGTTTGTTTTGTTAAACCCCCCTCTGCAAACATCTCCACGTGCTAATTCTAAGGGGCTTTTACTCTTATTGTTGTTATTCCCCAAGCTCAGTGCATTGACCTAATTTGGTTGAGGCACTCAGTAATTGATAAATTATAATTGAAATGTTTGGTCACAGCTCATGTTTATTGAGTGCTTGCTTACTAGTCTGCTCACTCTAATGATAAACACCAAGAATTACTCATTTAATTCATTGAAGAGTATTACTTAGTAGTGTATTATTTAGTGCTCTTGGGGTTGAAATTGACAGAAACCAAACTCAACCCAGCTAAGTGAATATTAGGTCATGTAACTAAGGAAGTCTAGGGTGTTCAGCTTTGAGTGAGGATGGATTCAGAGGCCAAACTATTTCATTTCGCAATTTGATTTTATGAAAGCTGGTTTCTTTCTCAGACAGGCTCCCGTCTAAAGATGACCATCAGCTGATTTCAATGAGCAACCCTGAGGAGATGACAGTTTAGTAACTCCACCAGAAATGCAAGTCGGCGCAGTCTGTGGGGACCTGGATCACAGCGCCCTCTTCAACCTCCCACTTGCTGTTGCTGGTGGGCTGCTTCTCACCCCCGGTCCTGACGCTGGGGGAAGCCATATCCAAACCACGTGAACTACAAAGGGGTGAGGAATAATTACACAAGGAAAGATGGTTAATGCCTGCTACCAGAAAGAGGAGTGAGCGTTGTACAGATAAAGCCACAGATTTCTACCATAGGTGCAAGGGGTGGTGTTACTAACCATACATTTTAGGTAAAGATTTTGTGACATAGTGACTTGCATATGACTAGGGGGACCTGAACTCACTATCTCTGTCTCACGTGAATGTCCTCGCAAGTAGCCAATGAAAATGAATGAATGAATACATCGGTCTAGGGTATTTGGTCTCTCAGATTTATGTCAAAGGTAGATGATCACTACTTAATATTTTAGCAACTCGCCTAGTCATTTGCGAAACAATCACCCTGAAAATTTCAAAAATAATCATGGTGTAACTGAATAAACATATGTAAATACATGCAAGGATCAAAAGAAAAATTTAACAAAATTATGAACAAGAGTGACTAGGGAAGGAAGGTCCTTAATAATTGAATATTTGGGTAACTGAGACCTACAGTAAAAATATGATAATGTTAATGTCAAATAATTGCATTTAGCCCCACTTATGCATAGTAAGACCTTATCAGTATTTGAATAAATTTCACAACAAACTTTTTGCTGTCTAAGCAATTAAATACAATACTTCCCATATTAATAATCACAGGATAGTTTCTTAATTACATGTTAACATGTGATTTTCCTTAATAAAAACAGACCTTTGTTTGGTACATAACTGTAACACATAAGTCATTATTGATACTAAATGACCTCTCCTGACCTTAAATTCTAACCTCTACACCTCATTTTCACAAAATACTGTAAGTACTGATATTATCCCCATTTCACGATTTTCTGAAGGTGTCAGAAGTTTTGTTGTTAAGAAAAGCGTCACCTCAGAAAAGGAGAAATAGAGAACTAGGCAAAGTCTGTCAGAGTGATTTTTTAAAAAAATCGGAAACCTAAGAATAGGTATTAATCAACACTTTTTCCTTCTGTTTGTTTTGACATAATTCTCTCATAACAGAAACTGCATGGAGATCGTTCAGCTCCCAGTTCCCAAGCAGCCGCGTTTGGTTTCAGGGTCAGTGACTGAGGGCGTGAGGGGCAGAGCTCCCAAGAGGTGCCGCGTCTGGCAGGTAAAGTCGGTCCCTTTTAGGCGAGACAGCCTAGCAACCAATGTCTACCCATGTTTATTGTTCTAGATGTAACTTGTCTTTTAAAAAGTGTCCCCATTTTATTGAGCTATACTTGACGTACAGCATTGTACACATTTGATTTGTACCGTATATGGATTGATTTACATATACTGTGAAATGATTACCCCAATAAATTCAGTTAACATCCATCATTTCCTATAAGGAACAGAAGTTTTCTTTTGTGATGAGACCTCAAAGCACTGACTCTCTTAACAGCTTTCAAATATATCATGCAGCAGTGCTGACTGTAGTCATCACCCTGGACATCACATCCTTAGTCCTTTTTTATAACGGGAAGTGTGTGGCCTTGAGCATCTGCATCCACTTCCCCCACACCTGCCTGAGATAACCACAAAGCTCTCTTTTTCTATGAGTTTGTTGTTGTTTGGATTCCACATATAAGCGGGCTCATTATATGTCTTTCTCTGTCACATATATGCTACAACTTCTTTATCCATTCATTTGCTGATGGATACTTACGTTTATTTCCACCTCTCGGCTACTAAAAGTGCTGCTGCTGCTATGAGCGCAGGGTTGCGGCTACCTTTCACGTAAGTGTTTTGTTTCCTCAGGGTACAGTCCCCAAAGTGGAATCATTGCATCACAGGGAACTGCGGTTCTACTTTTAAATTATTTGAGGAACCGCCATCCTGTTTTCCACGGTGGCCACGCAAGTTTACAATCCCACTGTCTGTGCACAAAGGCTCCCTTTGCTCCACACCCTCACCGGCATTCATTACCCCTTGTCTTCTTGGTGCGGCCACTCTGCCATCACTCTGCCAGGCAACGAGCTGCTGTCTCACTTAGGCTCGTGGTATGCATTTCCCTTATGATCTGTGGTGTTGGGCATTTTTTTTCATGTACTTGTGTATCTCTTTTGGGAAAGTGCCTGTTTTTAATTGGATTATTTGGGGATCTTTTTTGCTAAATGTAATTGATCTTAATGGGAGTTTAGAGTTAAGCGATGTAGCTATTGGAGCCAATGACATATCAACAAAAAGCCGTGACAGCTTTGGGGACTGGGTGTGCTCCAAGCATGCACTCTATCCGGAAGGTGGCCTGTAGACCCTCGATAATTCCAGAGGTGATTTCGGATACTTCATGGAAAGAGGCTGAGACAGGGAAGGATTATGACTTGTCTCAGCAGTCCTTCCATCCTGATTTAGTCACAAAGAAAGTCACGGTTTGATGCCAAAGATGCCATCAATATTCCTCTCCAACTCGTTCCTTGTCCATTTGAACTGAGAGAGAACAGTCTTCAGATGCAAACCACTGGTCTTTATCATTACGGATATATTCTATTTGTGGTCAATAATACTGCAATACCATAAAACGTGGTGATATAACCTTTCTTTTAAATACATTTATTTAAGTTAAAGCTTTGTAAATTTAAGGACATATTGATAAAAAAGCAGAGCAGGCAGTATGTGGATTTGACAAAAATAACGTAGGCGGTATGCAAACATTTGGGAATCTATGACTAAATAATCTGGGCAGGAACAATCTGCCAAAATTTTATAAGATATATTCTTATAGTTTAGACTGAAATGAGGGCCTTCTTAAGTATGTATGATCATCACTAGTGTGAGTGATCAGCATCTGAAAGTGAAGTAAACCTGAACAGCGGTAGGCAACAGGCTCTTCTCTATGACACAGGATGGCAAAACCTGGCTCAGTAATTCAATGAATATACTGAGTATCTATGCCCATAGAAATGTGCTTGGTTCTGCAGAGAGGAAAACGATGAACTAGCCAATGTTTCTCCCCAAGCTAAATTGTAGCAGGATGAGGAAGATGGTAAAAGTGATTACTTCAAGCAATAGAATATTAATGTTATAAGGCATAAACTAAGAAGAACATAATCCAAGGAGTTTGCAGGAAAAAGAGGCCACGATTGGTTGGAATTAAATGGGAAAGCCTTTACTGAAAAAAGTGCTATTTGAAATGGACCTTAAAGATGGGCAATGTATTATAATTATTACTGGGTGATGGGAAAGTTTGATGTAAATTTTCTGTTTGGGAAATTAGTGTCTGGCTAAAGTAGAGAGACAAATGGCTGGCCAAAACAGCCAATATGTGGAGAATGTAGATATCAGGATGTGGATTTCAAATTATGTAGATTGACATAGGGCACCCTGGTATCCAGTCACCCTTTGATCATTTATCAACGATGTTATAGTTGCCATATCATTTTGATCAGAGAGCAGCAAATTTTTTCTCATTGTAAATATTTTAGCCTCTGTAGGCTACTCAATTCTGCAGTAGCAGCATGAAAGCAGCCATACACAAACCTAAAAAATAAAGGTGAGTCATGGAATACGGAACAACAGAGAAGGAAATAAAAGACCCAGTACTAGGAAAATACAATAAGATCGTTACCAGAAAAGAAAACAAACAAAATACTTCTCATTTCATGGAAAACGCACTAGTGATTTGAGTCTTTTATGCCATCTCTATATTCAAGGGACAAGAGAGAGTATTTGGAAGGAATGGAATGGCATCATGGTTCATTTTAATGTTAGTGTGAAGATGAACTGACTTGGGGAAGAAGTTTTGTATCTTTAATTCTTTAAAAATTACACTGGAAAAAATTCCAAAAAATTGGAAGGAGTCCTGGTTGGTGTGGCTCAGTGGATTGAGTACCAGCCTGTGAACCAAAGGGTTGCCGGTTCGATTCCCAGTCACGGCACATGCTTGGATTGCAGGCCTGGTCCCCACTTGGGGGCATGCTAGAGGCAATCACACGTTGATGTTTCTCTCCCTGTTTTTCTTCCTCCCTCCCCTTTCTCTAAAAATAAATAAATAAAATCTTTAAAAAAATAAAATAAAATTAGACTGGAAAAGCACTAAGAATTTACTGAAAGAAAGCTTAACAGTAAAGAGCATGCTCATCTAATTTTTTTTTCTTTTTTCCTTTTGGGAGCTGAGTTCTTTTCCTTTGGGGAGTGGTATATAGAAAGCTGTCTGTCCCCTTTCATCTTTCTATAAGGAAAGGAAAGTATAATCAGAACACAAGAAAAAGAAACCATTAAGGCGTTACTTTGCCTAAAACTAAAGTTCTACTAGGACTGGAAGTGCAGTGGGAGAGTGACGGTAGAAAAAAAGAAGCTAAAATTTAAAGATTAAAAAAATCAGCTATCACTTAAAACAACTTCTGAAGATAGCAAATAGATTTAGAAAGACCCTCAAGTAATCATGGCACTATTAAAGTAAAATACAAAATTCTTATGAATGTTTACAGATGAAACAAGAAACCTTACATAAATATCTAGCGTACAGCAGGAATCTCTGGGGGACACCTCCAAATGGCTGAACTCATGTGCATGAAGAAGACAACGCCGACGCTCCTCCCAAACTCCCTCAGATCATTTGTGTACTCTGCACCTCCCCCAAACACAGGTGCACACACACACTTTTTGGAGTGAGTATCTCCTGTATGCAACCTCTTTACTCTACAACCCTTGGACCACTGGGCTGGCTCTGGGCCACAGGGAAATACCTGGAGAGTCTGCAACCTCTCAGGATGTCCATTAACCACCGATTACCTGGTAGCGAACAGGACGACGCATGAGCAATTTCCAGTCCAGAGATCCCTGTGCGATCATGCTCAAATGCATCCGCTGAATGGCTTTTGCTTGAACTCGCGTCCTTGGTTGGCTTGCCACCTCCCCCTTCCCTGCCTTATTTCCCCTATTTGCTTAGCACTCGCCCAAGAATCCTCCTTTCTTGTTCTGCTTCTGAGGAATGAACCCAAGATAAGTGGAAAATGAAAGACACATTGTAGGGAAAACCTTTGTTTCTGGAAAATAAGAAAATCATTACTGGAACTCGACAGATGAATACTAAATTAAGAGTTATGTAAGAAAAATAAGTAGGTTTTTTCTTTACATTACCTGTGAGATGTTTTTTTTGGGGGGAAGGGGAAGGGGAGAGCGGAACAAGATACAACCCCTTCCTGTCTCTTAGTAGTCTCATGTAAAATGAAGGTATTAGAACAGGTGACCCCTAAAGTTCCTTCCACATCCAAAATGACCTAAATCAGGGGCTGACAAACTGGACCTCTGGCCAAGTCCGGCCCCGTCCTGGTTTATAAGTAAAGTTTTATTGGAAACACAGCCACATTTACTAGTTTGTATACTGTGTATACCTGCTTTCCTGCTACAGCTGCAAAACTGAGTAGCCTATGAGGTATGCACTATTAGCATCCTCAACATTTTTTAAGTCAAGTGATAAAACTGAGGCAAAGTAAGGTTAAGTCACTTGCGCAAGTTGCAGGGTGAGTAATGGCAGAGCTGAGATTCACATTCAGCCAACCCACCTCCAGAGTTGGCACTTTCAACCTGCCCTAATTTTGGAAGGCCTAATGAAAATGAATGTTGTGTACTTCTGACTCAGAGTAACTATGCTGTGTTTACTTTGTCTTTAGCAGGAGAGTTAACATTCGCAGGGACACACGTGGAAGCATGAATGGAAGACAGGGAGGGGGAAACGTCTGCAGGCTCATCCAAGTTGTCAGGAAGTCACACCAACAATAAAATATTTTTTCACCATCACATGCAATCCTAAAATGTGGTTTTATGTTCTCTTCATCTTTCCTTGTGGTGCAAATCACGGACGCCTTCGCAAACAAATTCACAACTAAGACACTCGCCCCGGTCCTCAGCATAGCAGCACCCTGCGTGTGCGGAGAGGAACGGATCATTTTGTGTCACTTCTCACTTCTAATCCCTTTCCACCTCCCTCTGAGGTTGCAGTTCTGCACAGGCAATGTGCTCATGGCAGCCCAAGGGCAGACGGCTGTACTTCTGACCGTCCGCGGGGTGTTACTGTCCGTGAGTGCATCAGCACAGTCTGGTTTGTCACAGTGGCTGTTTCTCTGTTGTTGTTTTTTTTAAGTTCATTAACATAAATTCCCTCAAAATATATTTGTGTGTCTAGTTCCACTGAGGCGAAGCCTCATTTGGGTGGAACAAGTTCACACTGATATCAGCTGAGGAAGAAGGAAACATCTAGAAGAGGAGAAGATGGAGAGGCATTTTTCAACATATTTTCCTTAAATGATAGGGGATCGAAAAAAAGATTTAGATCATGGGGAGGCAGGGGTAACTTATGTAAATTCCTGATTTTTAAAAATTTTTTATGGAACACATTTTGTCACTTTGGTGTTTTAACCTAATTCAGAAGCACACGTTTTCTCCACCGAGGAAAGGGAATGAGCACTGACTGAGCACCTGCTCGTGGCTGAGCACTGTGCATGAGCTAGTGAATAGACGCGAGCTCATCTACTCTTCACAAACACACAGGAGATGGGGGCCACCGAGGTCAGCTACCCTGTCCACACCCACCCGGAGTGAGGCACAGTGCGGATGTGCGCAGTGCTGGGAAACACGTGGCGCCTCACTACGAACTGAAAAACATCACAGGCTGCATTACGAGGCTGCTGCTAAAAGCTTACACAGAAAAAAGTTCTGACCACTTAGGGAAATTCCAAAGTTGTGTTTTTTTTTCTTGCAAATTGGTGTAAAGAATACAAAGGACAGACCATTGTGATTTTGGAAATGTACACATATTATTTAAGTAATATGCACTTTCATTGAAAGAAGAATATATCATTCTTCACTGACATTTTAAAGCTATGCATGTGGAATCTATACATGTAAATTGAATCTGCCTCTGAGACTGGAAAGTGTAGGGAAATAAGGAAGAGAGAGCACTGTAGGGTCACTCTCTTGATGAGTAATACAACATAAAAAGTCCAAAGCAGACAGGCTGTTTCGAAATATAAATTCTGGCTCCCTAATACTTTATTTTCAGGGCTGTTCTCCAAGAACATAATACACTTATGATTTAAGAACTTGATTTGTCAAAAGTTTCTCACTAAGACTTGAACAATTAGAACACTGAATCCAAAAGGAAGAAATCAGCCCGGGAAAAGCTGTTAGAATGGGCGATGAAGTTCTGTTGACAGTCCATAGGTGCCCTTTAAGAAAAACTAGGAACTACGGCATTGAGTTTCCTTTGCTTAAATCAGAAGTTAAATTCTAATGACTAGCACAAATGATGACTTCATATTTTAGCCAATCTCATGATTTGTTCTCATCCCTCAGACTCCAGCTTCGTTCTCCTATGGTGGTTGACTTGCACTGTTTTCCTGTAAAATGTTGACGGATGTAGCAGGTTTATCTAAGCAAATCCTTTGGCCCCATGGCCTTCCAGGCACCCTATGTTGGAGCCCAAAATTACTTCTGGAACCGCACCTCTATCACTCTCCCTCCTTCACGCTACTCCATTAACGCGGGCCATTCACACCACCCTGCCTGGAACCCTCTGCCTTCCCCCAGGTCGTCCCATGGCTGGCTGCATGTCCATGTGCCATGTCCCGTATGACCTGCCCCAGGGTGGCCATCCCTATGCTTCGCCAACTCCAGTCAAGTCTCTGTCACATTACAGCCTTGCACTCTCTTCCTTTCTGAACTCTACTTTTTAACACTTTTTTATTGTCTGTCTTCTCCCATTAAAATGTAGACTTCAAGAAATGATGTCCATCCTTTTGAACACAGTACCCAAAGAATCTGACCCATAATAGGTCTAAATAAAAATTTATATTCATGAATGATTGAATTTCAAATCTTCCCTTCACAGAGAACCTTTCTTCCTTGACTTAATATTGCTATTTTCTTCCTCTAATCAGCTGTAAAAGTTGTACATTCTTGAGAATTATGTGAACCACTTTGCATATATTATATATTTTAATCTTTGTAAGAACTCAGTGAGGTAACTAATAATATGCCCATGGAAAGTGACAACGCTTATAACCAGCAGAACCAGAATTCAAACAAAGGTCAGATGTTTTCAAAGCTGATCATCTTGATAGTAAGCTCAGTAACTATTTGCCATCCGAGGTGAATGCCTTTTGTCTCCTTTTCTTGCCTGGTCCTACACAGCGATATTCAAGTGAGGTCTTTGATTGTGCTCAGTATCTCACTTTATAACATTCTTTCCCACTCCAACCTCTCTCCTACCCCAAATCCTGGGTTTTATCTTATAATCTTGACCTGGTTAGGAGTTCTTTGAACACCTTGATGTAGGGTTCTTTCACCTTTTGACAGCAAGGAGTACCGACTAAGGCACATTGTAGACATGCTATCAAAGCTTGTTAAGTCAATAAACTACATGGATAGACAGACGATGAAAATAAGGAAAATCTCCTGGAAAGTTCTTGAAGAGTACACACTGGTTCGGCTTTGAGCAGAATCTACTGTCCAAACTAACACGGGGTCAGAGTCATCACTTGATATCCCTTAAGGTGAATTACTGGAAGAAAGTTGTGTAGTTATATGTTAAAATTAACCAGTCCTTTCTAAATTTATTATTTAACTCTAGGGAATCAACTTGAGATAAATTATGCCTCCCCTAGATTAACAGGTCAAAAAACAAACAAGCATGCACACACAAGCGTACACGCACAAATGGAGTCATCCTCTGGACACTTTCTGTCTCTGGAGAATTTTCTTAAATTTACACTGATTCTCAGTGACATTCCTGCAAGAAAATGGCCTTCCAAAATACTGAACGGAAAGGCTACTGAATGGAAACATTAAATATTGAGTTGGTTATCTATTTTTAAGCATCAGTTGAGAACACTGAAGTGAGGAAACATAACTCTATATAATTCAGATCACTTAGTAAGACTGGGAATTAAGAAAACAATGTTATTTTGAGGAAGTAAACCAGCTCCTGCTTAAAAACACTTCACATTCAATGCTTTTCCTGAGTATCTCCTGTGTCTTGTATTTTCTAGGCACTATGACTACAGTGGTAAATGAGACATTACTACTTGGCTCAAGGAGGGTGCAGTAGAGTGGAGAATCAGCTATTAAATAAATAAACCTGTAAGGACACACATAGTAGTGAATTGCAATAAAGTATTTTAAGAGAAGGAAGAATAGTGAGGGAGAATTATGAGAAGAAGGGGCATGAAGAAATTGCATTTAAATTGGAACTTGAAAATGTCCCTTGGGCATAGAGTGGTAGCGATGGCATTGGGTCGAAAGAGGAGAGGGGAGTAGGAGGAAGTGAGTCTAGGGGAGAGGACAGCACATATGAAGTCTCCCCCACTTTGAGATGGGAAAAGACTGGCGAGATGCGGAACTCCAGTGTGGTGGGAGTGAAGTCATCAAGTGAGACCCCAAATACAGAGAAGAGCCCATATTTTGCAGGTAAACCAAATAAGGTGAAGCTGCTGGCAAAGGCTGTTAAAAAATACATTGTCATACGTATTTTCCAGCGATACGTCTGAGTTAATCAGATGCCTCTGTATTCCTTTACAAAGCCACCATGAGTTAACTTACTTCATTATTTAAAAAGCAGTTACTGAATGACTGAAATATACAGGGCACCACCCTCTGCACTGATGACATTTAGAAATGACCTGCCATGCTAAAGTAAGTTTGATCATTTACAAATTGGATCACACAATACACTTTTTATAGTATTAAAAATATGCTTTGTATTCAATAGCCTTGAGTTGGCACACAACCCTCAGGATGTGTGATTTGGACCAAAAATCCGGCTCTGAGTCTTCCTCCCTCAGGTTGAATCTTGGCTCAACTGCTTCCTGAGTGTAGGCAACCACTTTGTTCTCTTGGAGCCTCTGTTTACTCTTCTGTAAACTGGGGACTGTGGTGAAAATCTTCCTTGACACACAGTTGTCTACCTAGGGGACCCCTAAACAGATGAGGCATGTGAAACACAGATTTCAGTGTCCATCATGTATTATGGACCTAATAATGGTAACTCCCGAATTTCACTCCGCACGCTGAACCCGAAGAATCTTTTCTCTTTTACTACCATTTTCAGTTTGAGGGCATGTACATGATTCTAGCCATACCTGGCTGATGATTAGCACTGCTAGAAAGAATCATCTGATTGGTCTGGGAATACAGCTGGGCAGCTGGAGGGGTTCAGCTCCCAGGTGATTCTAATGTGCAATGATGGTTGCAGACGACTAACCTGGAGGCTGTTTCAGGAGGAGGACAACATCTAGCTCCACTTCTCAGGGAAGAATTCAAATAAGTGGTGAAATCGCCAAAGGACAGGTGAAAGAAGGCACGCACGGCAGCATTCAGAAACCTGAAAGATTCATGCACTGTGTTCCTGGGGCCCCATGAGCCCTCCGTATTCTGTTTGGTGGCTGTGAACATTGAACTCTCTTGACCCTGGGCTCGTGGCTCCCACTGCCTCTTGGCAGAACCCAGTGACACTAAGAGCCAAAATTACGCTTTCGGGTCATGAAGAGGAACATCTTTACATGATAAAATGTCAATACATTTAATGGTCTCCCAGCATCCTGAAGAAGCCTATGTATTTCTGAGAGTGTCTGATGTACTTGAAGGCTTGCCTTGCAAGAATATTTGAGACTACAGATTACCGTGATCTTTCGCAAATGGTGCAAAAAAATGCCAGTGATCCCCCTGAATACAGGAAAACTTCTAATTGCTTGAACATGCCTTTCAAGTCTCTTGAGCCATCATTTCTAGGCACATCAAACTTTTTCTCTTGCACAAACCCTGTGCTGTACCGACGATCTGTTTACTGCACCCTGGGCACACTGTGCTTTCCCCCTCTGGGCCAGTGGCTTTCAAACTGCAGTCTGCATGCCAATCACCGGAAGTCCTGTGAGAGAAGCTACTTATTAGCCGTTATTTGTGCTCATTAGTGGAGGTGGGAGCATGATGAGTGTCTACATGTCTAACAACCTGCCATGTGATACAGTCGTGGGGTTGCTAGAACCGCGCTTGGGTAACAAGGCACTACACAGGCTAATGTGACATCAGGACACCTAGATGGCTCGGTCTTGTCCTCTTCGCCTCTCTCATTTCTACTTGCCTTCAATGTTTATGTGACAGAGTGATTCACTAAGATATTAATTTGCTTTCTTTCCCTCAAGGCCCTTCTCGAGCTCCACCCATTTCACAAATTTAGCATGATCTTGTATGCCTCCTTGTCTCAGGAGGGATTTTGGTTTCTGGACCAAAATAAGGGTGACTTGCCAGACACCACCTAGTCTGTTTTGTGCTCCCCTGAAGCCTAAGCCACTGAGAGGGGTTGTGCTGGGTTTCTTGAAAGGCAGGAGACAGTCTGGTCTTTGAGAAGCAGCAGGGTGAGGCAAATCCCCTGCCCAAGAAGGGGGTGGAGGTCTGAGGGGTCCTGTGCCTGAGGAGGTGCTTGCGTGCCATTCCCAGAAGGCCGGAACCCTAACAGCGGAGTCCCCAGCCTTGTCAGAGATGCAAGCGCCCCAAGTTTGGCACACAAACTAGACAATCTTGGGCACTGAAGGAGGGAGGCTGCTCCCTTCCCATTTAAAACAAACTCAAAATCTCTGTACAAATGGCTGGAATAAAAACAGCTAATGTGAGGATATTCCACATGCTGGGGAACTGCAAAAGGTTCTAGGTTGGTTTATAGAAAAAAATGGATGCTTCCTTTAGGGCAGAATGTTTGAATCAAGTTTCATAGGTGCTACACTTATTTCCAATTCAGTCTCCTATCTGAAGCCTAATTTTCTGTCTTAAAGAGTGTTGTGGCTGAGAAAAGGAGACTTGACTTTGGAGTTCTGATGGAATTCCTAACTTTGAGGGATGTGAGCCTCATAGTTCTTCCTTGTAAAAACGCGGCTCATAGCACTTTATTCCGAGGATAGTCGGAAGGGTTAGAAATGATACCTGTGAAGCATGTGGAACGTAGTGTCCAATTAGTAAATGTTTACTGTTCTTGTACCTCCCGACTCGACTACTATCATGACCACCACGTTCAATTTTATGATACTCAAAGCAGCATTTTGCTCTCCCAGTTTGACAGGCTCAGAATTCCCAAAGCAATGTTGTGCACATCGCTTATTTGAATATTATTCCAGATCATCCTACACACCAACCGGGAACTAAAAAAGGAACTTTTGACAGTGACGATGCCCATAAATGCATTACCTACTCCCGGCAGTCATTTTCCCAGGTGTCTCAGTGCCACACCTGTCACATGAACTCCGCATACAGAATTCACACTTTCCCCTTCTCTGTCATCTATTAGTGATTAGTGTCTTGTGAACACTAGATACTCAGCAAATATTCGGCAACTGGTTGTTGCAAAGCAATGACTTCTGATAATTTAAGAGAAGAGTAGGAGAAATTTCAGAGGTAATTTTGGCAATGTGGGATTAGAGAAAGTACTGCATTTTATTCTATATTACATCCATATGGATGTAAGATTAATTATATCCCAGTAGGATACAACTTTACTTAATTACCAAGTAGGCTGAACGTTAGGGTATGTGCAACTATGGGGCCCAGAGCAGGGATAAGTAGACTAGTAAAGAGAGCCACGTTTTCTTCATCTATCATATAAATAGTTTTGCAAATCTTTTGGACCTAGGGTATGTAGGAAGAAATCACTATGCTGTTAATCCAATCAAATAGCTCATGTTTTTAGAAGTGGTAGTGCTGTGTGTGTTAGCAAAATGTGACAACCAATTCCTTAGAATTTAGTTAGCTAGGGGTTAAATTCTACCACCCTAGCGACAGAAAGTTTCCAGCTGCTATCACAAATACAGTAATTACTCTGGTCAACATTCTCCAAGAAACTCCAGCTGCCTTATCAAGCTTGCTTTGTCAGAAAGACTTCTTTCATGTTAGGGGGCATGGCTTGTAAAATAACCAAGATGGTGCCACTGAAAGAGTTGGGAAAAATATATATATTTCAGAAGCCGTATTGTGGCTTTTATTTTTGCTTGACTTTGAGATTCTAATAATATCTACTGTGCTTTTAGACAATCTTTCACTGAATTTTAGGGACTGCAGAAAATAAGAATCTGTAGCTTTTTTCCTTGAAATTAAATGCATACAAAATCAGCACTAACAATGGCCATGAATGCAGATCTCCTCCCACCTAACATAAACAAAAGTGAAGCTAGCAGTACCACATACTCTGTATGCTTACTATTTCATGCCCTCAATGTGATGATCCTCTGAACGGAAGCCTAGCTCTAGACCTAGTCAGAGGTCAAGAGTGGTTTGTTTTATCCATGTAAGCACTCAGGGAAATTCCCATCATTCATGGACTAGGCGTCCTTCAGAGATGACTTTCAGGTCATATAATTACTCATCATGTCATTTCTTCTTTTTTCTGTGGGAGAAGATTCAGTGAGGATGAATCAGGGACCAATGCACTTGGAGTCACGGGCCAAGAAAGGGCTATGCGAGGAAAGAAGAGTGGAGCCGTGGCGTCAATGGAACCGATTTGAGCGCAGTTAGAGCCCAAACCCTGAGTGACAGAGCTGAGCTCCACAGGATGTGTCTGTGGAAGGCCGGACTTGGTGACAAGCACTGGGAGTCAGGCAGTGAATGAAGAAAGCGAAGTCCTCACTCTCATCTAACTTATATTCTATTTGGGTAAAGGCTGATATAACTATAAAGAATAACAAACAAAATAGATTTAATAGTGATAAATACTATGAAGGCTATGAAGGATAAAAACGAAATGAAGAAAGGAAATTTGAGGCTATTTTATACAGAGTGATCAGGGAAAACTACTCTGACATTTGAAATTTGAGTTAACATCTGAGGAGTGCCAGAACCAAGCTGAAATATACTTAGGGAAAGAGAAACCCAGGCACAAGGAAGTGCAAAAGCCCTGAGGCATAAAAAGGCTTGAAATAAGTCAAGAAAATTTTTAAAAAGACAGTGAACTTGAACTTTAGGAATAAAAGGTTACCTGGTTGGAGATTAATTCAGAGAGACTGGCAGAGTCTTGTGGGCCAGAGTAAGGAAATTGCATTTGAAGTGCAATCATGAAATATAACATTGCTTATGTTTCAAAATTTACTATGTTTTCCAGCTATAAAAAAATCGAAATTAAAAAAACAAAATGATACTATTTACAGTAGCCCCCCCCCCACTTAAGTAGTTAGGTATAAATCTAAGAAAATATGCACAAGATTTGTAGGAGGAAAAAGCTACCAATGAAAACACATCCAAATCAGTGGAAATGTGCTGTGTGCTCACAGGTTGGAAGACTTGATGCCATTAAGATGTCAGTTCTTTCCAATGCGATCCACAGATTCAACCCATCCCAATCCATGCTCTAGTAAGTGACTTTATAGAAACAAATAAACTGATTCTAAAATTTATATGCAAATGCAAAGGACATAAAATATCCAACACAATACCAAAGAAGCAAAACAAAATTGGGTCACTAAACTATCTACTTCGATACTTGATATAAAGCTACAACAATCCCAACACCTTGTTTATGGCAAAAAAAAAAATGGACACATAGATGAATGTGACAATCCAGAGACCAGAAATAACCCCTGCAAATTTAGTTAACTTATTTTTAACAGAGGCTCAAGGCAATTCAATGGAGAAAGGACATTCTTTTCAGCCAATGTACTGAAGAAACAAGTGGAATTCCATACAAAATATGAACCTAATTAAAGATACAAAAATTACCTCAGTTCATTTAAAATGGATTGGGCACCTGAATGTAAAATAAGAAGCTACAAAAATCCCCAGCCAGGTGATCACGGTTTAAATCCACAGCAGTGCTACGCTGGGGGCATAAAGTCTTGCGATGACATGATGAGAAGAGCCCCTCACTTCTGTGGCCTTTCCCCCAAGCCCCGTAGTTCTAGTTTCATCATAAGAAAAAAGAAACTCCAATTCAAAGACATTCTACAAAATGCCTCTCCACTATTCCACGAAACTCTCAAAGTCATCGAAAACGGGGAAATACGGAGCAACGGTCGCCGTCTAGAGAAAGCCTAAGGAAACACGTCAGCTGAAGGCAACGTGGGGTCCTGCTGGGATCCTGGGCAGGGAAACAATATTCGGTAACATCTAAGAAAGTCTAAGTAAAGGTGAACTTGAGATAATAATACGGCAGCACTGGTTAATTAGTTGTGACAAATACAACACTGACGTAAGATGTTAATAATAAGGTAAAGTGAACGTGGCTATCTTTACAACTTTCCTGTAAATGTGAAGCTCTTCTAAAATAAGACTTTTACTAAAAAGTTAACTGTGGCATAATATTCCAAAATACTCATGAGAACTAAAGCGAGAGACCGTCACCAGGAAAACAGATAAACAAATTCAGGTCTAGGCTTACAAGGGCAGGTAACGCTGCCCCAGAAATAGCCCACTTCTCATGCCTGCCACAGCATGGATGTGTTTCAAAACATGTCGCTGAGGGAAAAAGCCAGAACCAATGAATATGTACCACAGATTTCATTTATGTAAGTTTCCATGTGAAAGAAATCAAAGTCGTGGTTGCCTAGAGGGGTGGGGGTTGGAAGAGGGCACGAGAGAAGTTTCTGGAGTTCTGAAGATGTCCTATATCCCACTTTTGGTAGTGGTTGTGTGCAGTATGTATTTATCAGAATTCACTGAACTGTATTTTTACAACCTGTGCCTTTTACAGCATGTAAATTTTACTTCAAAAACATCTGCATTAACATTTTAAAAATACTTGGCTGCTTGGGGGAGAATGCATTTCGGGAAGAGCAGTATCAAGGAAACCCCTTGGAAGGCTACTCGGCAGACTGGAGGAAAACTACGAAGTAACAGAGAACGAGGACAATCGATGGGCTGGGGATGTATCTTGGAGCTGGAGGCAACCAGGACTTGCTATTTTATTAGATGTGGAGAATTAGACATTCTTTGGGAGAGAACTCTGAACTTAATCGGCAGACTCGGACATGAATTTTGGCTCTGCTACTTTTCAATTTTATGATCACACATGAAGAGTTTCATCCGTTGGGGCCTTTAATCTCTCATGTTTGAAGTGAGCTAGAGGTATTCTGCCTAGCTCACAGGTTCCAGAAAGAATTGAATGAGGTGATATATGTAGAAACAGTCTATAAACTGTAGTGTATGACAGATATTAAAATTATTATTAAATACATTATGTAAGAAGGTGATGGTACTGAAAAGTTTATCCTGGGTTCTTTAATCACCACCTCAAGCACGTAAAATATCACAGCTTAAGAAAGAGCTCTGCTTCTCTGGAGGGATGCTACAATTATGACTCTTAAATTAAGAATCCCTGACTACAAGTAAGAAAGCACATTTTGAATACCTGGTAAGAGATCAAGGTTGCAGTACTGAGAAAACAGTGCTACATAGTGTCTATTACGAATCTTCAAAAATTCTATGCACAGGCCTTCCTGCAACAAGATGACACCTCAAACCCAGGACTGCTTGTGTCTGCATGCAAACAAGCACAGAGAGGCATTATTATATCTTCAGAAGAACTTATCTGGGACTATGTCACTCTAACTCTGTTTGCTCAGAACTCTCATGATAAGTCCAAGATGACAGCCAATCAAATGTTACTCCACCAAGGTTTCCTAGGCAACTGACACACAGCTAAAGAAATGAACACAGTTGAGGAGAACAGTACTGCAGCAATTTCATCATACTGATATTTTTCTTCCCTAAAAAGAATATATATTGGGGTAGGGGAGACCCAAAACACCCAGTATTTATAAAAAGTTGTGCATTTATTCTTACATGTTTAAACTTCAGTCACCTTCAAAGTACTTTCCATTTGATGCAATACGCCTATTGAGATGTTTTTCCACTGCTTAAAACAGTTTTTGAACTTGTTGACTTTGATGCCTTTTAGTGCTTCTGCCATTTTTTGCCTCACCTCTTCCACATTGGCAAAACATTTCCCCTTGAGGGCTTTTTTCATCCAAAGAAACAACAACAAAAAAATTGCCTGGGGCAGGATTGAGTGAATAGGGAGGGTGGGGCTTGGTGGTCCTGCCCCTCTTCCTATTTTTTGGTCAAAACTGCTGAACACTCAGCGAGTGTGTGGGCAGGTGCCCTCATAAATCAGCCATCATGAACTGGGCAAAGATGCTGAAAACATCTTCAAAAACAATTCTATGAAGCCGAACGCAACCTCTCATAATAATGCCAGCTGGTATACTGGTACAGATGGGGCCCTAGAATATTCACCCAGTGGGGAAAGCCCATACTACAAGGGGCCACCTGCCAGAAGATACTTCCATTTTCCAAGTGTGTGTGCTCCTCACACACAAACAGAGCAGTAAGAACCAGCAGAGCAATGAGACAGACCCAGAACACCCTTCTCGTTCAAAATCGATGAATACTATTGTCTTCTGAAATATAGTTGCAGATGATAATATTGAAAATAGTAATTTGCAAACTGTGTTTAACTTCCTAGAAAAGATTTTTGGGATAGCATTCTTGCTCTATCCTCATTCTAAGCTGATATTTGTTTGGAGTGTTTTTGTATAAAAATCAAACTGGTAGGTTATTGAAAAAGCATGTATTTGCTTCTTAATATGTAGAATGTAGAACATACCCAAGACAGAGTAGGTTCTTAATAAAAATGGCTGCATCAATAAAGAAATGGCACTGAACTTTCTGATTCCATAATGTCCCTGTTTTATCCTGAACTGAAGGCATACTCGTGATTAGTGTGGGGATGATGAGCAAGCACCAGATTTAGAAGGCAAAGGATTAGCAGTCTTTGGCCATTTTCTCTTTTCTTATTTGCTTCAACCTTCTGCATATGTGGGATGCATTCAGTGTGTTCTAGCTAAGGTCTAAGTAAATGAAATAAATCCCTGCCTCTCACCTTTATGTCCCAGTGTGTAGATTTAGCACTTTGAGAAGAGATGAGCCCAAGTAATTAATTCATTAAAAGAAAAAACACATACATTAAGTTATTGCAATGTGCCAGGTGCTGGGAATGCTGACTGGTATCCTAACTGATTTTGAACAAGTACTTAATATCCCAAAATTCATTGTGTGCTAGACCCAGCTAAATAGGACAGACTTTTTAGAGCTGCAAAGAACTATGTTGGCGTGTGGCCAGACTCAGGATCTCTAAATCCTTAAATGTGATTTCATCAGCAACCACCGCCACAGATTAGAAACTGAGCGCTGTACAGAAAACTAGCCAGACAAACGCATTTCTTGTTTACTAGCCTGGCCTTGAACTCTGTCCTATCTATTCGATTTCTTCCCCTGGTATTCCACATATGAGCCTCCAGAATTTCTAAAAGTCGGTTTTAGTTACCTTCAAATTTAGACTAGAGGAAAGTTCAAGTGCCCAAAATATAAAATGTATTGGATGGGGAATCATACCTGCTTGTTTAGCCCTATATTCCGAGTGCCTTCCTGGCTCAGAAGCTGAGCTCAGTAAATTACTAGGTGAAAGAATGAACATGGTCTCTTTTGTGTCTTTTTCCCCCAGGACCCATCTTAGTGGGACACAAGGAGGGGAAGGGGCATCTGAGAGGAAGCCTTGATCTCCTGGAGGGATGAGATGAAGTCACTAACAAGAGTCATTTATTCTAATTCCATCACTCGATGAATACAAATAATGAATTCCATGGAAGGGTAATGTCTGCTGAAGGTCGTATGTGTAGGTCACTGTGGGACAATTTCTGAGCTTGTTCCATCTCCCTCCTGTGCCACAGTGTGATTGTGAGGAATTAGTGGACGGACTGCTGGCTGATGGAACTCAGCGCAGTCTCTTTCAGAGGAAAGGGACTCGACCCATTGGAAAGCAGAATCTGGGCCGTGAAGGGTAAACACCTGCACGGAAATGGTACTATTAGAAAAATTCATTGTTACAATTTTTAAATCATCCTACATTTCCAAAGGGTGTGCAGATCCCATTTTTAAAAAATTTCCATGTCTATGTGGGAATAAAGATCTAGAGTGACCTTCAATAAATTGCTTTCAGAAATCTCTGAGTGATAGAATTTTATGTCATTTCTTAATTATTGAAATATAAAGTTGAAATAAAGAGCCAACACATTTATGATTAGGTTTAAGATAAATATATGAATATTAACATTACATATGAAGACATCTGAGTTTTTTTGTAAGTATAATGTAGTGCTTGGCATGTGGTGGTTTCCAGTGTATTTTTTAAAGTTTTATATGTAATTTATGCATACATACGAACATACCTCCAGTAAAACCCTTTGGACTACTGAATAAATTATTACATTCTTTACACAGTTTAAAGTGAACTGAATCAGATTTTGTGTCTAAATGGAAAACATTAACTATAAAACTTTAGTCCTGATTTGGTTGTACATTTTATAATGAAATGGATTGTGCTATCGAGAATTGATCATGTTGCCTGCAGAGCTTGGGTTTTATGAAAAACTCAAAGAATGTAGAAAGCCTTACACATACACCTGAAGATATCCAAAGAGGAATAATTGAAAAAAGAGAACAAGGCTGCAGATGAAAAGAAAGGTCAGTCTGCTTCTCTTCGAGAGACATAGCTCACCAAAGCAAAAATCACTGAAGTAATTACAGCTGGCTGTAGTTTTAAAACTGTCAAAATACTTCCAGATACCATTTTCTCCTGTGTGTGGATAGCCAAAGCTAGAGGAAAAAAGACAGAAAGGAAGATTGTCCAATACAGCTATTCTTAGCCGGTTCTCTCAGGTGGTTAATCACCGGGATTAATTAGCAAGCAGCTACTGTGAGAACTTGATCTTTTTCCTTGATTCCTAGTCTTACATCATCAGGTATTTTCTAAAGTTAGGCTGAGCTCGTCCATAAATTAAGTATGGACGCTCACCCCGAGGGAAGAATACTCACAGGTATCCATCCCAACAGCAGGAGTCGTGCGCTGAGTGCAGAGTGAGGCAGCGACTTGAAAAATACATTCGCTTCCACCCACACCTTCTCCCACTGACAAATGCTGTGCCTCTCCGGGCCAGAATTCTACTCCAGCAAATAGATTTAGCAAAATAAAAAGAAAAGAGGAAAAAAAAAAGGCAGGGGAGACAGAGAAAAGCAAAGCCTGTCGGAGGTGTAACACCTGCATAAAATTGAGTATCTAATTGTGCCCACACTCCCAAAATAGGACTTTCACAGCAACTGAGAGTTGCTGTCTCAGAACCAGGGCATGTGTCTAAAAGGGACGCAGTTCTGCACAAGTGGTCATGGGGCCGGTGGGCAAGGAAACATGAAGATGCTTGCTGGAAGTGAATATAACAACCCTTCTTTGATAATTCTAAATCCTAAGCTAGTTAAGAAAACTACCTGCTTCCTGCCACCCCAGTCTAGGGCACCATATTCCAGAAGCTTGTCTACAATTTCATATGCAACAACCCACTGAGTTTGCATTACACATCACCATTCATTTTTTTAATGAACATTTCAAGCCTGTGCTGGAGCTGTGGGGAGGAAGTGGGAGTGGATGGGAGGTGAGAGTAGCTGCTATCAAGTAAGTCTGACCCATTTCTTCTCGCTTGGACCTGTGGTTCCATAAACTCATTATTTTTATATAACATTAGCAATTTATATATTTGTGAGTTTATACAGAATACCTTTACACTGTATATATAAAATATAGAAACTGCCCTATCTGGAGTGGCTGAGTATATTGCGAACCAAAGGGTTGCAGGTTCGATTCCTAGTCAGGGCACATGCCAGGGCACATGCAGTGCACAGGCCAGGTCCCCAGTAGGGGGCAAGCCAGAAGCAATCACACATTGATGTTTCTCTTCCTCTCTTTCTCTCTCTCTTCCCTCTCTCTAAAAATAAATAAGTAAAATTGTTTAGAACCTGAATACTTATTCTTACATAATGAAAAAAAAAGCCCGAATAAGTAGCCTTGAGTTTCAGAAAAATGGACAACTGTAGGGCTGAATACAACTGTAGAGGTAAGGCACAAACCATCTGACTCAGGAGGAAGTGCCAGTGAGTGTACTTTGTACTGAGAAACTGTGCTGGGCATTCCACGAGCACCTTTGCTTTCCCATTTTGTTCTCCCTCTGACCTGCTTATCTGTCATTGTCGTCTGGAAGAGAAGCCAGGATATTTTGGGGATCACAGTCAACCTGAATCATAGTCTCCATGAAGAATGGAAGAACAGTGGGAGGGCTACCAGGGAAACAACCATGAAGTCGATTCAGAAGCAAGACCTATTTGCAAGTTATATCCCTTCTTTGAAGCTCAGGAATGAGAGCTCTGGGGTCTCTCCCAATAAGAAGGGTTCAATGTGTGGCACACAGGTACTTCCTAGAGGCTCCGACTGCTCTGTAACACTACCACATTGTCACACAGTCACAATGCTTTGCTTTGCGATTGTTTTTAAGGAAGAAAAACAAGCATTTAAGAGGGGGAGAAGTTATTATCTCTTATTACAGAACAACCTAGACATTCAAGTTTCTGTTAGATTCTCCAGCTTTCTTCTTCATCAGGGTATTGCAAATGTTCACTATGGAAGTCTCAAAATTATTTGCATGTAAAGACAAGTTAACTGAGATAATAATAAGTACATCCTAATAAAACATTACTGAATGCTTAACATGTGTGCCAGGCATTGTGATAGGCATTTCTTATTCATGTAATTTTATTACAACTTGTTTGTGACAAAGATCAGGGTCATCCTCCAAATATTTCCAGTTCTCTTCCAAGGTCCATGAAAAGATTACTCTTTCCTGCCCCCTTGAACTTGAGTGAGGCCATATGACTGTTTTATGGCTAAACATAAGGAGTTAAACATAAGGAGTTAAAACCAAGTCAGTAGACAATTACCTGTTCTCTGGTGATCAACAAAATTTTATGTGGTAACTACTCTATCAGCAAAGCTTCCAGAGTAAGAAAAAAATAAGCAGAGCCCCTCTGGCAGACCCACAAAGGACGCGCCTCACATGTCAGTAAGAGGAGAACAAACAGATCTTTGTTGCATGTGCCACTAAAATTTTGGAATTGTCCGTTATCACAACATAACTTGTCCTAGCCTGCCCTAATTAACAGGTTATCAAGTGGACATTATGTGCATTTTAGCAATCAGTTGAAGGCTCAAATAAATGTTCTTGCTTGCTCAAGGTCAGAGTCAATAAAAGAACCGACTTGCACAATTCTTTCTGACAGTTGAGCCCAAACCTTGACCACTAACCTTATTTTATGGACTTGGACTACAGCTTACAGTACATTTACTTTTTAGAAACTTACTTAGATTTAGTAGTCCTTGGAAAGACTCGCCTGTGATGCCATTTCTTTGGGCTATCTTTTAAAAGCTAAATCAATAATATAAAAATACCATCTATTGCACTTTATGATTTACAAAGCATTTTCACAAAGAGTAACTCATTAGATCTTCACAATAAACCTGTGAGTTAGGCAGGATAGGCATTATCCTGTTATTACTGGCAAAGGAAATCAGGGTACAAAAAAGTTAGTAACCGACATGCTCAAGGGCAAAGAGCTAGGCAATGACAATGACAAATTTGAGGATGAGAATTCCAGAGTCCAGAATTATTCTTCAAAGACACCAGCAGGAGAGAGGCCTGTAAAGGTAGTGATTATTACAGCACAGTGGAGATCAGCTTGTTGCTACACTCGGCTCTGCATACAATTTGCAATTTGGCTTTGCAATCCCTCTGAAAAGCCTCTTCTCCAAGTTAAAATAGCTGCCGCCTCCTTTGAACCCCTCAGCACCACACTCTTCCTATGGAACTTTCTCCGTCAGCCTTGAGGTAACAGCGAAAGCCTTCAGATGTTGATGTGCCAACCTCAACCTAATGAACTCAATCTTCACCCACCTAATGAACTCGATCTTCACCCAAAGCTTGAGAAATACCTACTATTCTCTTCCTTTTAAGGGGGAGAAAACCTAAGACAGAGAAATGGAGTGACTGTCCCAAGATCAGAGGGCAGAGGTGGGGGAAACAGTGAAAATGGTGGGCAGAGTTTGTGGGGCAATACCAAAAGGTCTAACATACATGTAAGTGAATCTTTAGAGGGCCATGGGGGAGAGAATGGAGCAGTGAATATACTTCCCAAATTTGAGGAATGGCAGAAATTAAGTGCTTGTAAAAGCTCAGCAAACTTAAGAAGAAAAAATACAAAGAAGACTACATTTGACACCTCATTGTCAAATTACTGAAAAACAAAGACGAAGAGAAAAATCTTTAAAGTACGAGTGAAATGGCACATTATATAAAAGAAAACAATGGTACGAATTATTGCTGATGTCGTATCGGAAGCAATGGTGTTAAAAAGACAGAAGACTATGGTATTTATAGTGCTGAGAGAAGAAAAATCTTGTCACCCAGAAATTTATAACCAAGAAAAATAACACCTGAAATGAAGGTGAAATAACAGCATTTTGAGATAAAAACTGTGTTTGTTACCTGTAGACCTGCATGAGAAGAAATGCTAAAGGAAGTTCTGGCTCAAGGAAAATAATCATAAATAAGATTTAGATGTTCAGGAAAGAATGAAGATTACTCTGAATTGTAAATATGTAAGTTTAAAATACTATATTTTATAGTTCCCTTGAGTGCTCAAACTTCAGATAACTGTTGAAATTGAAAATACAACATTGTATCATGGGGTATATAGCATATGTAGATACAATATATAGGACAACTATCTCATATAATGTGGAATAAATAAAGTTATAAAACTAATGGATCTGTTGTTTTCCATAAACTAGTACAATATTAACTCTAATTAGATTATAAATGTTAAAGATTTATGTTGTAATCTCTAAAGGAAACATTAGAAAATAATAATGAAAAGAGAAATGGCTAAAAATCAAGAAAAACATTGAGATAGAATTTTAGAAAGCATTCAAACTAAAAGAAGGGAAAAAAGAAGACACAGAAAACAATAAAGGGTGAGACGAGCAATAAACATAGCTTAACAGTTGGCCTAGACCCAACCACATCAGTAATTACATTAAATGTCGGTGGACAAAACATACCCAGTAAAGACGGAGCTCATCAGGCTGAATAAAGCAAGACAGTACTTTATGTTTTCTACAAGAACTGCATATTAAACGTGAAAACACAGGTCAGCTGAAAGTAAAAAGAATAAAAACAATATACCCTGCAAACTCTAAAGATAAGAGAGCTAGACTAGCTATTTTAATATCAAATAAAATAGGCTTTATTGTAGCATTACTGTCAATGAAGCAAGACTGTTCAATGATAAATGAGTCAATTCACTGCCACGACATAACAGTCTTAATACATATGCACATAATAACAGCATGAAATATATAAAGCAACATTTGACAGAATTAAAGGGGGAAACAGACAAATACATATGGAGATTTAGCACTCCCTCTGGTAATTAAAAAAACCAATGAGTCAAACAAATTGGTAAAGGCCAGGAGATCTGAACACCACTGTGGAGCACCCTGACTTAATCACATGTATAGAACACGAGGCCCAAGTGCTTCAGAATACACACTCCTTTCAAGTGCACACGGCACAGGCACTGAGATCTCAATGACTACATTATCTAACAAACATGGGCTAAAATTAGAAATCAATGACAATAAAATATCTAGGAAATCCCCAAATGTTTGACAATTCAGCAACACAAAACATTAAGAAAATAAAAAAGCAAGCCACAGATTGGAAAAAAGATACTGACAAAATATTTATGTCTAGAATACAAAAAGAACCCCTAGAACTCAGTAATAAATATAACTGAATTAAAATTAGGCAAATGTATGAACATATGAATTTCTAATAAGCACACAAAGATGCATTCAAAATTATTAGTTATCAGAGAAATGTAAACTAAACCACTGAGATGCTACTACTCACCCACCAGAATGGCTAAATAAAAAAAAAAAAAAGATGAACAACTCCAAATGTTGATGAGAATGCAGATTATCTAGAACTCTAGTACGTTATTAGTCTGGGTGGAAACTGTTACCACCACCTTGGAAAAAGGTATGATAGTTTCAGATAAAACTAAACACCTTTTACATTAATCAATTTTGCTTTTAGATATTTATACAAGAGAAATTGTAATATATTTCACAAAATGACTTGTACAAAACTATCCTTGGCATTTTAATTCACAACAGCCCCACACTGAAAACAATCTAGGTATCCACTAACAGAAGAATGATTTACACACACACACTTGTGCAAAATAGCACTGTTATACCATTCAATATATGAAATATATTAAAGAGAAAGGAACTGATACATGCTAAAACATGAATGAACCTCAAAAACAATACACTGAATAAAAGACTTGTACAAAAGAGTACATACTGTTTGATTTCATTTATCTGAAATTCTAAAGCAGGCAAAATTAATCATGGTGAAAAATAATCAGAACAGGATTGGCTTCGAGAGGGACAGGGATGTCCTGGACTAGTGAGAAGCATGAGGAACTTTAAGAGGCATGTATTTTGGGAAGGTGCCTTCTTCACTACAACAGAAGGGAAAGAAGGAATTGGGCTAATTTCCTTTTATCTACAATGTTGATGGGTTGAGTTCCATTCATCTTTGATTCTTCATTATTCCCAGGAGAGTACTTCTAGATATAATGTGTTTATGTTAATTAGCTGTTAATTAAATTATTGCCTCTGCAGCCTTTCTTGCTGTTTTATTCTGTTAAACATGTTTTATGAACCATGGTAACATGGAAGTTATTGACGCCCTTGCCAAGTATTTTAATAGGCACGCTAGTTTTAATTCTCACATTTATGTGGTTCATGTGGCATAGTCACAAATGCATAGTTCAAAGAAGGTGAGGCCTGTTTCTTTTTTTTTTTTAAATCCTCACCCAAGGACACTTCTTATTCATTGCTTCTAGAGAAAGAGGAGGAGGGAGAGAGACAGACAGAGAGAGTCCGAGAGAGAGAGACCTTGATGTGACAGAGAAACATCGATTGGTTGCCTTCTCATACATGCCCCAACCCGTGACAGAACCTGCAACCTGTATATGTTCCCTGATCTGGAATCGAACCTGTGACTTTTTGGCTTTTGGGACAATGCTCCAACCAACTGAGCCACCCTTGCCAGGGTGAGGCCTATTTCTGACACTCTCTACCTGCTCAGATTAAGAACTGGGATGCTGGGAGACTGGCCTGAGTAGGTAGGTGTCTAAGAATTTCACTGGTGTGATTTCCATCTACTAATGAAAATCATTTCAATCTGGTCTTCTGCAAATCTCCACTTTTAGTGGTTATATATAGCCAAAGAATTTTGTGAAGGAATTTGAATCTGTTTATTTCCTGAAGCAATCTATTAGAAACCCTAATCATTCTAACAGAAGCTTACAGAAGGAAGGAAAAATCAGCCGCCCAACTCCCGGCTTTAAATGCCCCTGACTGACCTTACCTTCCTTGGGAAGTTGTCCAGGAGAGGCAAGTCATTTCAGGTCCTCATCGAGAAAACCCTTTTGGGGTTGGATCACAGTATTCTTTGCTTTAATCAAACTCTCATTTTAAAAAAATGAGGCAAAATGTAAAAAATCAAGAAGTTGTACACCTTCACCCCAGATAGTAAATTTTTCTCATATTCTAAATAAAAAATAACTTTGGACGCAGAATCCAGTTTGTTACCATACTCCTCTATTAAATGTAAAACCTGTCTGTGTGTGTAGGACCTTTCTGGCTGGTACGACCTACACATTATGCACGTAGCCTTGTTTCTATTTCTGTTTTCAGGAATAATTTCCAAGAGTCACTCAAGTTTCAATTTAACTTAGAAATAGGGAAATCAAACATGTCTCGTCTCTTCGACATAGCTCTTTGAAATTGCAAATCAGAATCAAATCAGGTCTAGAAAATTTCCGCAGGTGAAGTGATTTCAAGCAGTGTTAGCCGAGCCGGTGCGGTCTGATTGTAAGGTTTCTACAACTGTGTGTATGCGCTGCTGTGTTGGAACCGGGATGACTCAGCTGCAACCTTCGTCATACTTCACTGGTTGCTGGATTCACTTAGCTTTCTTCCTTAGTTCCAGAAATGTGTGGAAACTCTGTGAACAGACCAAGATTCTTAAACTAGTTTTAGTACAGCTCTTATTCTTTAGCACGATTGCATAGCATAATAATTACTGCTATTGCATAGCATTAAGCATAATGGTCCATCTATTTTTGTTTAGTGACCGGAAAGTGGGGGAAGAAAAGAGGGCGTGCCCAACACAACGAGTGAGTTCCGTGGCTGATCTGTGCTCAGTCTTGCTGATGAGCTACTTCCCCAAGGAGAAATGCCACGTGGGCATGTCTGTGCGGGTGCCTCTGTGTTTGAGACTCCTGGGTCTCTCTGGCAGCTGGCACTGCACATGCTGTCACCAAACGTGGCTGTTAGGTATTTAAAATGGTGGCTGTAAAGGGCTCCCCGAGGGTCTGAAGGGACTGGGGAGCTATTAAACCCTGAGTGATGTTGCATTATGGTTATTAGTGACTGAAAGCCCCAGAGGAAGAAATGCGTGGGACTTTTCCACCTGCTGAAAGCAATTCTGTGTTACTGGTCTCTTCCCCTTACTCCTTTCCTAGCATTAAACTTTGACTTCTTGTTTTTTTAGCTTAGAAAAATTAGCTATGGTATAAGAATTAAAACTTTACATCTTCTGCTTCTTTCTTTTTTTTTTTGACTTGCATGATACTGAGATAGTCTAAATAAATGTTATTTGGAATGTTGAGGGGTTGCTTCTAAAAGGGATAGAAAATTCAACTTCAACTTAAGTAAAATAAATTTTCCTTTAAAAATTAACAAAGTCCATGATTTTTGTGATAAATTCAGACATGACCGACTCCAGTAACTTTAGTGGGATTTAGAGAGATTATTATTTCTATTTCTCAACTCTGCTTTCTTCTGTTTGGGATTGGAGGCATAAAGCTATCGAGAACTATCAACCTCTTCTGCTCATAGCTCCTCAGACAGTCCTTGCGTTCACTCTGATTGGACAAACTTGGGCCATGCACCCATCTATGAGTCAGCCATGGCAAATTCTTCAGGTTGGCTTGGGCCTAGGTTATACACGTGTCTGGAGTTCTGCAGGAGCACGGATGGATGTCAGGGACTTTAAATCAGGGGCTGTGATTAGAGGAGTGGGAAATGATTCTGTTTTATTAAATACAAAATAATTCTGCCTAATCAATTCATCAAAAAAGTTTAATATGAACAATCGTTCTGTGGGAAGTATCATGCTAGGGACTGAGTATTAAGAGTTAACTAAGACATGCTTCTACGTTTAAGAGGTTTATAGTCTACTGGGGAGGCAAATGTATAAGCCAATTCATATTACAGTGTTATTGTGTATAATAAAATCACAAGTGGAATGCTATATGAAACAGAGGAGGTTGATAATTAATATTATTTTTTGTCTGGGGCATGGCAGGTCTAAGGGTAGGTAAAGATTTGTTTGGAAAGGCACCACTGGGGAAGTTGTTTGAATACACCTTGAAAGATAAATGAAAATGGAAAAAAAACAAACAAACAGAGAAATGGAGAGCTATTTAAGTAGGGGAACAAAATATTTTCTACCAATTACAGACAGAAAATGTAGCTTTTGTGAGGCAAGCATGCCAGTCAGTAAACTAAAATGATCAGACGTTCAACCTAATCTCCAGTTGTTTATGTCTGCACAATCCTTAGCTTTGGGTTGTTTTATTTTCTTCTTTTTTTTTAATAGGAGAGTAGTCCAGAGTGGAGTCTGACAGACCTAATGATAGGAATTAACTCATTTAATCCATATGACATCTCATGAACATATAAACAATAATTAAATTTTATTCTGGTATGATTTTGTGACTTCACGCTATTTCTGCATCTTTGTATAAGACTATTTTTTTGGAAAGACTCAAAGTCACTAGATTTTTGAAGTTTTAAAAGCACATACCTATTGATGTTTTTATCATGTGGTAGTTTAAAACAAATGAACTTATGTTTAAATCTTGAATCCCCAACACCAGCTGATTCTGGGAAGTTCAATTCTCT
Source organism: Micronycteris hirsuta (assembly GCA_004026765.1). NCBI lineage: Eukaryota > Metazoa > Chordata > Mammalia > Chiroptera > Phyllostomidae > Micronycteris > Micronycteris hirsuta. The sequence goes on from PVJI01000202.1 coordinate 266,070, forward strand.
GGGCCTCTATGATATTTGCAAAGTGACGGGGGTCACAATAGTATCATTCCTAGAACTTTTACAATGATTATGGGAGACAATCTATGAAAATACTTAGTAAAATCTTTAGCACAAAAGAAGTTTTCATAACTGTAATTGTTAGGATGTCTGTTAGGATCCTAAAAGAGATATGATGTTTTAAAAAACAAATTCCTATTGAGAAGGGTTAGCACAGACCCATTTTGTTCAGAAAGCTATTATCCAGAATCTAATTTAAGGATGGTTCAATCATAGGACTTCATGTTTTTAAAAGACATTTATAATTTTTTCATTTATAGACTTATTTATTTATTTGTAGAGAGAGAGAGAGGGAGAGAAACATCAGTGTGAGAGAGAAATATCAATCAGTTGTCTCTCATACACACCCTGACTGGGAACCAAACACACAACCCAGACATGTGCCCTGACCGGGAATCAAACTGGCGACCTTTAGCTTTGCAAAATGGTGCCCAACCAACTGAATCACATCGGTCAGGGCAGGACTTCATTTTTTAAAAAGCAATTTTTATTCATAGAGCAATGGTCTCTGTACTGGATGAAACGGGGTCCCAGTTAGTTTGAGATTGGGTAGAAATCTCAAGCTTATTCTTAGGGCTTCATTTGCCTCATCTGTAAATGACATTGATGACCTCTGTTGCCTTCCAACTAAGTAATTGTATCATTTGGATACAACTGTATTATTGTATCTCAGGAAGAACTCTCTAAAAGCCCTTAGAAAGCTCTTCCTGTTCTTCAGTCTATGATTACATCAAAATGTTTTGTTACGAGGAACATGTATAAAGGACCAAGGACAAAGCTGTGGGGGTAGGACTGAGGTGGGAGGTGGGGGGAGGGGCAGGGGAGAGTGGTAGGGGAAAAATGGAGACAACTGTACTTGAACAACAATAAAAAAGTGTTTCATTATATACAGTATACTCAGGCATTAAATCAGACTATGAAAATGGTGATTCAGCAAATGTGTTAAAGTTCCATTTTATAATGATGCATTTTATGGAAGTATGTGCATTAAACTTCAACTACAGCAAAACATGCCCATTTAGGTGTAAATATATGTATATGTGACATTTATAATCCTATAAATAAGCCCGTGGGTGTAAAGAGAAAGCAAAATATGTTTAAATATTTATTTTCTAAGCCTGGGTCTAAAAAATTTCACTTTCAAGTTCTGGGAGCCTACCAGAAAAATGCTGGCCTAAACTAAAAACTCTGCAATGTGTCTCGGGAGACGGCAGAGCCCTGAAGACGCAGTGGGTCCTGTCAGTGTGGCGGTGCTTTCAGGCTTCTTGAACCCAAAGTGAGGTCCATGCCCGGGTATGATTCCGACAGCGTTACCTAAGCTGAAGGGCTATGTTTCCTAGAACACAAGATCAATCCAGAAAAGGGGGTCCAAGCTCAGCAAACGGAGCAAAGAGCTGGGGGTTCAGAAAGGTCTTCTAGCTTAAATCCATTTAAAGGTTGCTTAGGGGCAAATTCAGTCCTCAAGAGGACTGTGGACATTCCGGCTGAAACAGCTGTTCCACTGTCCCAGCAGACGTGTGTCTTCGGTTTTGAGGCTGGTACACATCATTGGTTATCTACCAGTGGGCAAAAGGTTTGGACACCTCAAATATACACTTTGATTTAAAAAAATGAATATAATAAAACAAAAGCAAAACACGAGCTAAAGAAAAACTGATTTTCCCAGAAGTTTATCTGAACATAGTATTTTTTAGAGGGAAGAACGCAGAAGCTTAATCCCCAGAAGACCTATCTACCTTATGATTCAGCAGGCAGGCCTGCTTCTGCCATAGCTGATGAAGGACCATGACGATGGCTTTGGGGGAGGCACTAGGAGAATTCTAATTACCACAGGCAGCCAGAGGAATAGGAACGGAATGTAACCAGTAAAGCATTTAGAAAAGAGCACTGGATAATGTACACCCACGATGAAGCCCCGAATCCTCCACCAATTTAAGTCAAAAACCTTGGTCAAATCATTTAACCTTTCTGAGCTATCTCGGTAAAATGGAATCCATTTCATTTGGCTAGCTTACACCACATTATTTTCACACCGAAATGATATAATATGTTGAAGGAATTTGGAAATTTCATTGGTTAATTCAAAATTTAAATCTTCCATACCAGTACACAAAACACCACACTTAATACCTAGATAGAGGACAACTTCTCTTTCTTCAAATTCTTATGTCCAAAGTGTAGTCTGGACGTAAGTCATGTACACAAGTCAGGTACAGAACAAGAACAATGAATGCTGGTGTCTTTTAAAGTGTGTATACACAGCAGCTAACAGTACTGAGTATGTGTCTTAGATTTTCTTTCCTCCTGTTCCAACCATTTCCCCTCTTGACTTTTGTTTGGCTGCACTTCCAAAAGCTTCTTATTTAAAAGTTCCCCAGAGCTCTCCCCCAGCCCTCTTTGCTATATCCCTTTTCACTGGATAGAGCCCGTTACTTTGCCTCCATGCGACTCTTCCAGGGGTCTTCACTGATACCAGCCACTTACAGCCACCAACTCTTCGACTGCCCACTGCTCAGGCCTTACTGCTTTTTTCCAAGTCGTACTAGTTACTAACCACTACCTTTGCCTTGGATGACTCCTGCTCCACATTTCCAACTTACTTTTCGAAAATTGTACCTGTTTCCACCAACCTGTCAAACATAATCTGAAAACCTGAACTCATTGTCTGCTCTGCACAAATTGACTTTCTTCCCTTCATTGCTTATTTTGGTATACAGCATTGTGAATTTTTTCACTCAAGCTTTAAACTAAAGTTCATTTTTCTCTTTTGGTTGTCCCTCTTCTTCTACCACCCAATAATTGCTCTATCTTGTCATTCCCACTTTGTAATACCTCTTGTACCACTGGTTTGTTCAGTTCTCACTTTCGGCACTGAAGTGGCAGGTGGTTTGCCTGAATCACTGCACGCTGCTTCCGGTTCATCTCCCCATCATAAACAGTGTTCGCAAATCAACCTGATTATGCATTTTTGATTAAAAAAAACCTTCAAGACTATTCCACTATTGAATAAAACCACCAGTCAAAGGACCTCATGTTCTGGGCCCAGTGTGCCATCTCTTTCCCGTCTCCATCCATGCGCTCTGTGCTCTGATCAAATGCACAGAGACGATGCTCAGTCATGGAGAATCAGAGAAGACATCAAAAAGAAGTAGTATTTGATAAGTGTCAAGATTCCTGAAATATGCTTATGAAAAGCCCTGCATTTATTCCTCAAAATGCCAATTTTAACACCAGATTCAGAGCCCAAATCCACCCACCTGTGATACCTCCCCCAATTTTCACCCAGTGGAATGTGATTACTCCCTATCTGAAAATGTCATAGCGCTTTATATTGTTTAAAATTGGCTTACCGATTTCTGTTGGTCATTACAGTGATTTTTGTGCTTATTATTCTCATTTGATTTCAAGCTCCTTGCGTTATATTTTGTTCTCTGTAGTATAATCATTCAATATTCATTGAATTGGAATATTCCAATAGGAAAAGTAATGCTTGTTTTGATTACTTCTAAGGTTGCAATTGAAATAAAAACAAAATATTATAAATATATAGTGATGTATATTATAAATATATACTAAAAACCATCATCAATTTAGTGACCTGAATGAACTGTTCTGCTTAAAAGTTTAGAAAAAAACAATTGCTACTAATTGTGCTTTCTAGTCTAATGTATTTTAATAAAATGCCTTTTTTCCATTGAAAAGTAAAACAAATGCTTCTAGGAAAATTAAACTTGGCTAACCTACTTCTTTTTTTTGATTCACTCTCTAGCTAGAAGAGACTTAGGAAAGGCTGTTACAAACTTCCCTCTGAAAACAACATGGCAATTCTCCAAGGTGATGGTGTTTCTGAAGCTATTTCAATTCAGTTAAAATTTCACATACAATAATGGACTCTACAACATTAATCTTTTTAAAAGACAGTCACTTTAAATGACATGGAAGTTAAATGGGATTAAGAGTGATGGTACCCCATCAGGTTACAGAATGAAGTCAGAAGTCTTTGGAATATATCTCCATCCATTGAGGTCACTATAATTAAGATAAACTATCTTCTTTTTCCACAGGCTGGCCCTTAGTGGCATTATCTGAACCATAATTTCATACTCGATGGACCTTAGGTATAAATTATTATGAATGTACATACAATTTTAATGTCCATTCCTTCTTCCAATAAAATTTTATTAAGTGGCCACAGTGCTCTGAGGATTGTGTGAGCTCATCCTCTGGAGAATTTTTCTAAATGTATTCCACCTGATGCTTATTATAATAGATGGACTTTGAAAAAAAAATTTATAAAGAGATTCTTTGGTATAACGATGTTGGGAGATGTCTCTATCTACCTTTTAGATATGTACATATATATTAGCATGTTAAAGCTTCGGATAAGTCAAAAGTTAAGAAACATGCTTGACTTTGTTTAATCCAACTTTCCCCACACTTTTTGACTGAGAAAAACTTTCGCATCCTCTCTCATCCAGTTTTACCAGTTAGTTACCAGCCAATAATCCTCTGGAAAATAAACCTCTCACATTTATTAATCATAATTTATAAAAAGTCTCAGCATAGCTTACAAAATCTTCATGATACATGAAGGTAAGTCAATCCAATATGCCATATTTTCTACCTGCCCAGCTGAAAATGTGTCTTTAGTATAAGGTTATTTGAAAATGCCAATTCATGTGTAAACTAAGTTCATCACAACTTCAGGGAAATGCACAATTCAAATGACTTTAATGTGTGTTTGTGAGATTGCAACAGTCGAATAAGTAATTGGATTTGAGCAAGTCATAAAAGAGACACCACGGCTAAGGTGATTTAGTTAAGTGGTACTTTATCAGAACCAAAAGAAGTATCTCACAGATAATCTCACGGTAAAAGCATATGTTTAATCTATGAAAATAATAATATAGGTACATTTTTAACCACTTTCTGGTATTCAAGGGCCTAGAAGAGATGCAATATATAGCAGTCCTTAAAATCAAAGCCAGACTGCCTAGCTTTAAACTCTAGTCCTGCCTCCTAGTAGTTATGTGCTTTGTGGAAGTTACCCACCTTCTTTTTTACAGTTCTTGCATCTGCAAAAATTAAAATGATAATACGTAATTTACAAAACTGATAAATTTTTAAATGCATGCAAAACATAGTACCCAACTTTTATAACATGCTCAAATAATATCAACTATATTTAAAACTAATACTTGAAAGATCTGATTCCTCCAATTTTGTTCTTTTTAATGATTGCTGTGGCTATTTGGGGTCTTCTGTGGTTTCATATACATTTTTGGAATATTTGTTCTAGTTCTGTGAAATATGGCACTGGTATCTTGTTAGGAATTGCACTGAATGTACAGATTGCTTTGGGTAACATAGATATTTTAATGATGCCAATTCTTCCTACCCATGAACACGGTATATATGCTTCCATTTATTTGTATCTTCTTTAATTTTTCTTCAGTGCCTTACAATTTTCCAAGTACAGGTCTTTTACATTCTTGGTTAAACTTGACATTCTTGGTGTCTCTTGGTTTATTCATTAGTATTTTAATTGTTTTGATGCAATTGTAAATGGGATTGTTTTCTTGGTTTCCCTTTCTGATACTTCATTGTTGTTGTATAAAAATACAACTGATTTCTGGATATTTATTTTGTATCCTGCTACTTTACTGAATTTGTTTATCAGTTCTAGTAGTTTTTTGGTGGAATCTTTAGGGTTCTCTATATGTAGCATCATGTCATCTGCAAATAAGGACAGTTTTACTTCCTCCTTTCTAATTTAGGTACCTTTTATTTCTTCTTCTTGTCTGACTGCTGTGGCTAGGACTTCCAATACTATGTTGAATGACAGTGGTGAAAGCAAACATCCTTACATTTTTCCCAATTTTAAAGGAAATGCTTTTAGATTTTGCCCATTGGGTATGATATTAACTGTGGGTTTATCATATATGACCTTTATTATATTGAGGTATGTTCTCTTCCCAACTTGCTGAAAATTCTTATCACAAATGGATCCTGAATTTTAACAAATGTTTTTTCTGCATCTATTTACATGATCATTTGATTTTAATCTTTCATTCTGTTTGTGTGGTATATCACATTTATTGATTTGCAGATACTGTACCAATCTTGCATCCCCACAATAAATGTCACTTGATCATAGTATATGATCTTTTTAATGTATTGCAAGATCTGGTTTGCTAATATTTTGTTGAGGATTTTAGCATCTATGTTCATCAGGGATATTGACCTATAATTTTCTTTCTTTGTAGTGTTTTTATCTGGTTTTGGAATTAGGATAATGATTGCCTTCTAAAATGAATTTGGGAGTCTTCCTTCCCCTTGAATTTTTCTGGAATAGTCTGAGAAGGGTAGGTGTTAGTTTTTTAAATGTTTGGTAAAATTCACCTGTGAAGCCAACTGATCAAGGACTTTTATTTGTTGTGATTTTTTTAAATGATTGCTTCAAATCGTTAGTTGTAACCTGTCTATTCAGATTTTCTGATTCTTCCTGATTCAGTTTTGGAAGATCGTATGTTTTTAGGAATTTATCCATTTTATCCAGAGTATCCAATTTCTTGGCATATAGATGTTTATAATATTTTTCTTACAATCCTTTGTATTGCTTTGGTGTCAGTTGTTACTTCTTTCTTTTCTGATTTTATTTATTTGGGTGCTTTCTCTTTTTTTCTTGGTGAGTCTAGTTAAAGGTTTGTCAATCTTGTTTATCTTTTCAAAGAATGAGTTCTTGGTTTATTTGATTGATCTTTTGTATTGACTTTTTAGACTGTATGCCGTATATTTCTACTCTCATCTTTATTATTTCTTTTCTTCTACTCATTTTGGGCTTTGTTTGGTATTCCTGTTGTTATTTTTCCAGTTCCTTAACTGTAAAGTTAGTTTGCTTATTTGCTTGTTTGCTTATTAGTCTGTAATACTATGAATTTCCCTGTTAGGACCGTTTTCCCTTTGTCCCATAGGTTTTGAGTTGTTATGTTCTCATTTTCATTTGTTTCAATGTATTTTTTGATTTCTTCCCTGATCTCACCATTAACTCATTCATTGCTTTGTAACATGTTATTTAGTCTCCATGGCTGTGTGTGTTTTCTTAGGTTTTTTTTTTGTGTGTGTGTGTGTGATTTCTAGTTTCATACCTTAATGGTCAGAGAAGATGCTTGATATGATTTCAATTTTTAAAATTTATTGAGACTTGTTTTGTGTCCTAACATGTGGTCTCTCCTAGAAAATGTCTCATGCACCCTTGAAAAGAATGTATATTCTACTGCTTTGGGGTGAAATACTCTGGAGATATCAATTAAGTCCATTTGGTCTTGTGTGTCAGTTAGGACCACCGTTTCCTTGTTAATGTTTTGTCTGGAAGATCTATCCACTGATGTCTGTATTATTATGACTGTATTACTGTCCATGTCTCCCTTTAGGTCTATCAAAATTTGCTTTACATACTTAGGTGCCCCTATGTTGGGTGCATAAAAGTTTACAAGGGTTATATCCTCTTGTTGGAGTGCTCCCTTTATCATTAGGTAGTATCATTCTTTATCTCTTACTATAGCCTTGGTTTTAAAGTCTATTTTGTCCAATAAAATATTGCTACCCCAGCTTTTTTTTCTTTCCATTTTCATTAAATATCTTTTTCCGCCCTTCCCTTTTAGTCTGTGTGTATCTTTTGTTCTGAGGTGGGTCTCTTGTAGACAGCATATATGCAGATATTATTTTCTTATCCATTCAGCTACCCTATGTCTTTTGATTAGAGTATTTAAAGCCATTTACATTTAAAGTGATTACTAATAGGTACATATTTATTGTCATTTTTTAAAATATGTTCATCTGTTGTTGTTGTTTTTTTCTTCTTAAAAAAGACCCTTTAATGCTTCTTGTTGTACTGGTTTGGTGGTAATAAACTCCTTTAGCTTTTTCTTGTCTGGGAAGCTCTTTACTTCTCCTTCAATTATAAATGATAGCCTTGCTGGGTAAAGTAGTCTTGGTTGTAGGTTCTTGCTCTTCATCACTTTGAGTATTTCATGCCAATCCTCTTGGCCTAAAATGTTTTTTGAAAAATCAATTGACAGTCTCATGGGAGCTCCCTTGTAGGTAACCATCTTTCTCTTGCTTCCTTTAAGATTCTTTCTTTGTATTCGACCTTTTAATTTTAATTATGATGTGTTCTATTGTGGGCCTCTTTGGGTTCATCTCCTTTGAGACTCTCTGTGCTTCCTGGACTTGTGTGTCTTTTTTCCTTCACCAGGTTGGGCAAGTTGTCAGCCACTATCTCTTCAAATAGGTTTTCTATGCCTTGCTTATTCTCTACTCCTTCTGGTACCCCCATGATGTGGTGTTGTTGCACTTCATGTTGTCAGAGATGGCAACAATATTTCAACTAAAAAACTAATCTATTAGCTGAATTGGCCTGAAATCCTATTTTGGGACATATTCTGAGGTCTCTGGACTCAAAGCACCAGGACTGATCAGGGCTGTGTGCTTTGATCATGGCATAAGGAACAGTGGGCGCACTCCCCAGGAGTGTTCTCCAGCTGTCTAGACAAAGTTTCAGGAAGCTTTCCACTGAATAGCTATAGTCTCAAGGCAGCTCGTGCAATATTAGATGCATCCATTGTGAGGCAGATTGCTTTTCTTTGGTTATACCTCTGATCTGTTGAAATAATTGAATAAAAATTGGACCTTTCTTCAATGAGTTATTATTTCAGATATTGAAATAAATCTATTATTTTCTATTTAAGTCAAATGTCTGTTTCATTTGGTTGTTCCTCATAATCCCAGTGCTGTTGCTGCTTCAAAATGCTAAGGGGCACCTTCCTGATACAGGGTCAGAACAATATCCCATTTATCTTTGCACCTCTAGTATCTAGAATATAATAGATACAGTAATGAAAACTTGTTGAATGTGTGCATGATGCCTTATTTTGTCAAATCATGCACTTAAATTTTGTTTTCTTGATTTCTTTTCAAATGCTCTCTTTGTGCTATAGTAACATCCAGTATATATCTACCAACAAATTTACAAAGTTAGACGCATAGACACAGACTCATGGTGGTTGCTAGAGAGGAGGGGCTTGGGGGGCCCTGGGTGAAAAAAGTGAAAGGATTGGGAAATACAGATTTGTAGTTACAAAGAAGTCACAGGGATGTAACTCAGAGCATAGGGAATACAGTCAATGATATTGTAATAACTATGTATGGTGCCAGGTGGCTACTGGCCATATCAGGGGATCACTTTGTGAAGAACATGATAGTCTAACCACTGTGCTGCACAGTTGAAACTATTACTTGAAAATAACATTGAATGTAAACTGCAATTGAAAAAAATTAAAAATTAAAAAGTAATATTTTGGGTGTCAGAAAACACTATTTAGCTACCTACGTAGTCAGAGGAAGTCAGAGCAGTGCACACTTCCTGTGTGTGATCCTGACATCTTACGCCTGCCAGTTTGAGTTAGGAAAGCAGATGTTTGCATCATACCCAGTGTGACCACAATTTCATTTTCCCATTACCTGCACTATGCTGAGTGCTGGTTTAGGTGATTTCACGTATTTGCTCTCATTTAGTTTAAGAAGGAATTTCTAGAATATTAAATTTCTGGCTATTGTTAAGCACATATTTTTTTGTCTTATACCTTTTCATTGACATGGCATAAACTTTTTCCCTTTTCAATTATTAGTGTTCCCATTTCTGAACTACAGAAAGAAACCATGTCTCTTTCAGCAATGAATCTTTACCATATAGTGCAATGTCTGGCATTCAGTAGATGATTGATAAAACTTCACTAATTAAATGGATGACAGACTATTCAAACACTCAGCTCTCTCTTGAAGCCTTTGCTACTAATTCAACATCATTCCCTTCTTATTCTAATCACCTATGACAAGACTGTAGGTTTTGAACAGTTACTTTGTTCTGAGAATTTCACTAGACATTTTACATATATTATTTGTTCCTCAGCCAAACCTTATACGGTCAAAATTTCTTTCATTATATGCATGACTCTATCCTCTACTCCTGCTAAAAAATATATACATTAGAAATTAATTTATTTTACATCTTGAAAGTTGTGGGTCATAAGAAAAATGTATTACTTTACATGACAATTTCGCATAGCCAATTAAACAAAAGCACAGTACAAGTTGAAAATGCTATATTAATGCAGATGCTATCCAAGTTTCTGATGAACATTTCTGAAAAATTACAAATATTTTATTCTACTGCCAGTTATGACATTTTAGCACCATTAAATTTAAGATAGAAATGTAATTATTTGGGGGAGTAGAGCTAAAATAAATCATTAACACTGATTTATAATATAGTTTATTCCCAGGACTACCATCCATAAGTCTGTCTCAAAAGTATAATGTATTCATTATACAAATTATTTTTCATATCTTTTCATAATTTAACTATATTTACACACCTAAATGACTATAAAATGCATTAAAAGTCATTAGGAAAAATTGATTGTTTCATTTTAATATGTTCATAAATATATCTGTGAAGTTGTTATATGCTGTATATATTATCCCATAATAAAATAAGCTTCTGAAAATTAAAGTTAATTTTATTGAGGTAATTTCCTGTGATAATATTATTTAATAATAAAGCAATTATCACATTTTTTTCAAGATTACTAGCAGGACTAATTCACACTTAAGTTATTGTTTGTTTATATTTAATTGGATCACAGAATATCTTTTCTATTAGAAGATATTGTTCTTCTCTCTAATCAGCTTCATCTTCAATAGAAAATGTCAGATTTCCTGCATATTGCCCCAACAAGCAACTTAAGTAACTTGAACCCATAAGCAATAATTATTGTGCCACCTATAAATAGGGAGTTATGAAATAATAGAACATATTGTAGTATAAGACCATCCCACTTCCCACTATAATTTCTTAGAATAAAGGTGTTTAATATGGGTTAATTTCTTTTAATTAAGTCAGAACTTATGATTCTTACAAGAATTATTAGTCAATTTTTACATAATCATTGATCTTAGAAGGGAAGAAACTGCACATAATATGTTACTTCTCAAAAGTATAATTTTTATTATACTTTTATTAATAGTATAAATAATTTTGTTTATATATTATAGAATATGCACCAGAGGCCCATAGGAATTAAGGAGCATCCTAGAATTAGCAACACAGTAAAGAATTAGTATCCCTAGTTACTGGTTTTAGGTTAAATTTTTCTTACTGCTCTATTTAAATTTGTTAGGAGAAATGCCTGTTCTGTCCCATTTGTATTTCTAGAGCAAGAAGGAGACTTCCAATTTTTACGGAAGAATATTTGAATGAATGTTTCCTCCCTCCAACTCCCCGTTTCCTTCTTTTCTTGTAGCAATCAATAAATACAAGGAGGTAACGTTAGCAGGCATTTATCAAATGCTTGAAACAATTCACTACCTTTCTCTCGGCCATAGTCTCCAGTTCTGCTTTATAGTAATATTGAGGTCTATTCCATTCGGCTAATTAATTCTACCAATTTGTTATTGAGAAGAGGAGGAATGTATGATCCAGTGGCCTCACGTTTCTCAAAGGTGGGAAATTTTTGGCTATTCACTTATCCCTCCCACCCAAAATCACAGATTCTACCTGTTTCCCAGTCTTTGTCACATCATGGTACATACATACAATTGTATTCTTGGTGCGCTGGGGTAAACAGAACAGGCTGCCGGGCAACAGTCAGAAGAGAACTGGCGGCCCTAGATTTGTGCCCTTTCCTCTCAGGGGCAAAGGCAATCTCTTAGTGCATGCAAATTAAACACGATGCAAGGTGTTCTTGTTATCTTTTCCCTTTCTTCTTTACTTCCTTAATATAGCTTCCAATGACTGGTAATCCTAAGGGAAAGGTACTCTGATGGCATGACCCCCGACAGTCATAGAGACCTAGAGTCCAGCCCTATTGTAACATTAGCACCAGTAGAGGCTGGTCTTACTTAATCGGTATTTTGATATGCCAATTATAAGTCTTCTTCCATCTTCCTTGGAACAGATTTTTATTAGGCAACTAGAGAAAGGTAGAATGTTACAAAATATTATAATAGAATTTTGTAAAATTAATGTGACAATCTCTGGTAAACAGTAATAGTAAAATAAACATTGATGCCAATATTTGAAAGAAGAGAGCAGTTGAGAAGCATTTTTACGACACATATTCGGCAGGATATATTTAGATCATTCTCAAAATCCTGTTATCAGGGGCTGCACAGGCAGAGAGATGCTACTGAAGACAATGTGTATGCACAGTATCATTCATGACCATTGGATTTGTTTGCCACGTAGATAAAACTGATCAGGTGCAAATGCAGGAAAAATTACCACTGATTCATTCTCATTTCTTCTCTAGTGTTTGCTGTAACATTTTATCAGAGAGTCAAGTGAAATAAATGAACAGAAGTGTTCTTTCCCTACATTAGGAATTCTTCATCAAATTTACTTTCTATATTTCTCACCCTGTCAACCTCCCTAACATCCCCAAGGGCAAGTTCAGTACATAAAGATGGAAAGATTGAAGACATTTTGGCAGATGACAAAAACATGGGATTGATCCCCACTGGAATGTTTGATCTGTATTCTATCTCACTTTTTTAGAAGGAAAGTGACTCGACATAATAAAGGCCACAGGTGACAACCCTGCAGCTCCTTGTTTTATTTGACTTACATTTACCGCTATTCGCTCTAACACTTGTTTCCCTGTTCCTAGCGTACGCTATGATGACGGACTGCGCTACAGCACACACAGCTCAGGAAACATGGAAAAGCAGACTGGCGGATTTGGTTTCCTACGTGACTCCACGGTATTCACTGAATTGTCTCTGGTTAACTGTTTCAGTTGAAAAAAACATTCCATTTCCAATTGGTTTCTATCATCTAATTGGATTTTTTTGTTAACATGTATTAAGTCCCACATTCATCACTTTCTGCTATTTTTTAATTTTGGGTAATATAGATATGTTAAAAATGACTACACCACTGTTTAGGTAGAACAGGCTAATCCAAAGATTGTTGCATTCACTTTGTTCACTTTGCTTCATAGTTCATCTGTATGGACACCACAGTGCTAATACTGAGGTCTGAGACCAAGTACAGAATAAAATAATACTCTTGTGCTAGCCTTATGCTGGTCCGTTGGCTTCTCTTTGCCTTTTTGTTTAGATATCAAAATCATTTCATTGTTCTATTGGTGATGCGTAGGATTTTTAAGTTTTTACTTTTACTGTTATTTATAAAGTTTTTGATCAGTTAGCTAGATAAATCAATCTAGGTAGACTTATAATCCAAGCCTAGATGTTAAGTTTGTATAAATATTATTGAAAAAGTTGATCAAACTTTCTCTTACCTTTTTCAATTAATATACTAACACATATATGAACACAAAATTTAAACCATTATTCAAACTTACACATTTTCACTAAATTCATCATTTTTATATAGGCCTTTTAAATTGCCAATATATTTCAGCAACTTTTAGTATTTTAGTAATTTTTTAAAGTATAGTTGTTTATTAAAGTTATATTAAAATTCAGGTTTTTGATTGAGTAAATGACTTCATCAAAGTATCATAAAGAGTATCCTGGCTGAGCACTGTTATCATGATTTCTGTACAGGAATTGATATTTCAATACACCAACAGTTCATTTTGTTCTTCCAACTTATCTTCATCCACAATGTTACTGGAGAAATCATACACTGTAAAATTTATTCTTCTCTTTAATTCACTAATACTAAGCTGAGACAAAATGCCATTATGGTCAAAGACACAAAGAAAAATGCAGTCATTTACTGCTGAAAATTTCAGTTATTCTCTTCGAAGGCACAAAAAAACACAAAGACAGTCAATATAAAGCAATTATTTCCATGTGGTATTTTAAAGGAGAGTGTATGGAAATCAATAGAAGTAGGTGGTGAAAGATATGGTAAGCAATTTCTTCTCCATAAACTCCTCCTTTGTCGTGCCTTCCAAAGGACTTACATAAAAGAAATATTCTTTTTTTGGAAACTCACTTTGTCACTCTGCGGTCAAACAATAGTCACTGACAAACAAAAGTTGAGACCTGAGGTGTGAAAACGGAATGACAGCTGCGAAGAACTTCCTCCTGAAAGTGTGCGTAGGTGCTAACTCAGCGGTGTTACGAGCCTCCATTTACACTTCGGGGATGTGTCCCTAGAACATATGTCCAGCATAAAGCCTCCTCCCTGAAACACCCTTGGATCAGCCCGAAGTGGTGACACGTTTCAGGCTGAACGGCTCTGTGAAGATGACATTTTCAGCACCAGGAAGAGCACTGAGATTTGAAGATCTGAGATGCAAAATCACTGCTCTCGTGCTCTCAATCCTGAAAGGACACGGAAGGTGCTGGAATATCCCAAGTGCCATCGTTTCCTGGCGAGACTGGCACATAGGAGCGATTTTAGACATTCTGCTACAACACTTCTCTTGACGGAATCATGTTGGTATTAACCTAGTATATGTAGTCTTTCTCGTGTAAAAACTCTACTTGTCTTTTTAAAATCTATGTATCTTCTGAAGTGCAAAAGAAGGAAGTGTTCTAGCCAAAACACATTCAAAGATAGGTCAAGGATAAATCAAGTAAAAGATTGCAGAATTATCTTCTTTCTGTCCTTTTACACAACTTTCTATCCTTTCACAGAACTTTCCTAGGGTTCATTTCTGAGGCAAGCAACTTTCTTGAGATTTTGGCAGGAATTTTCCTCAAAAGTACTGTGAGCTTGAAAGAAACATGGGATCTGTAGATATTTCAAAAGTATCACTTACTCTCTGCCAGATCAAAAGTGTCTCTTTCCTTCCAATTTGATTTCCATTCAAATAGAATGTACAACTGTGCCAGAACACTGCAGGCTGAGTTACCTTTCTGTAACCAACCCCTAAAAGCCTTTTCATTGTTATCGGTCCAAACTACTTAATGCTACCAAGTAAGGGTGCTGTATTTAGTGTTACGCTCTGTGAGAAGAATACAGAATAACCCTGAAAACATGGCATGAGATTTTGAGAAGCAGATGTATTTGAATGCAATGTAAAGGGCATGGGTGCTAGTGACGCTTACAACGGATCTGAGTGAACGCCATGTTAGAATTCATTTTACAATTAAGAGAGAGAAAAACTGAAGCGCTGACTTTGCAAGGGAGTACATACGTCTAGTAGGTACAGAAACAGAAGACAGTCTTTGTTCCCCTCTTTTCTAGAACATGGGGCCCGTGGGCAAGTGGAAGAACTATCCACGGGATACGTGTTCTCCCTCTTCGCTCCCATCTGGACATCAGTGATGCGGCTGGAATGAAGTTCCAGCAAGTTTAAATCTCTGCTTTCAGAATTTGAAAGCATCAACTTAAAACACCCTGGTTTAATTTATTTTTCTTGTTAGCCTTTGGCTTTGGAATTAATTTATCATCGTTGTGTCAGACCAAGGTCTAATATTTGTTTACATTATGGTATATAGTTTAAACCAGCAAAATCCCATGAGTGTTAAACTTAAAAAACTGACTTAGGTTGGTATAAGCTTAATAAAAAGGTGGCTGTTACTTCTCCTCTGTTCCCCAAAGGGCTGTCCCTTTCCCTTGCACAAGCGAAACACTCTCGCAGTTGCCAGGAAAAAAAAAACTATGAATACAAAATTTCAAAAAAACTGTTGGGCTCTGAATAAAGGTAGCAAAAATGTCCATACTCAGTCATGCCTCATAAAGTTCCTTTCACGCAACTGAATTGCTATGTATTTTTATATTCTTTGTAAACAGGACATAAAATGGCATAATGGTTCAATGAGTCCCATGCCTGAAATACATATCTCTATTAAACCAACAAGTTTCATTTATTGGACACATTTGCAGGCTTCTGTGAACACTGGTTAATGTAGGAAAGGTATAAATACTCTATATGGCCCCATTTCTCTATCTGATATAATGACCTTAGAAATTTGGACTTTTGAGGTGTGGTACAGGGTGCTAAAGAATCTGTTGATAAATTATCTAAAATATTAAAAAATTGAAAAAGATTTCCTACTAAAAAGATGTTGCAAAATTTCTCATTATTTTTTCTCATTATTTTTCTTTATGCTCCCTTCCCCTCTTGCATGTGGGTATTTCTGGCATTAAGTTCTGTAGTAACCCAACAGGTAAACTAAGTATCTGCATAGATTCCAGTAAAACAGGAGCACCAAAGTAATAAAAACACTTAAAATAATTTCATGCATTACATTTTTAAAAATCACAAGCACTGTCATGAACCAAAAGATAGTACATTTACTGGACTTCCTTACTCTTATTTTATTTTGGGGGTCATGTAATTTGAAATCTATACACAGGAATATGATCTTAATTCAATAATGCTTTAAGGATATCTCCGATCATGTTTTATTTAAAGGAAAGTATAATAACTTGCAAATGATTGTGATATTAAAATTTATACACTCCCCTTGAATACCTGTTCTTTTCAGTCTTGGAGGGCATAACATTTCCTGAGACTTTACTGGCTAAATGGATAAAATTTCCTGACTCTTTATTTACCAGATATGTCCTGTAGCATTATGTGAGTGCAGAGAGAGAACGGTTCGTATTAGCTGGCTCAGAGATGAAGACTGAGAATAGGCATTAGAGAAAATGGGGGCTCAGGCTGACTGAGAATAAGTCAATTAAGTGAGGAATGCACACAGATCATGGTAATTGTGGACACTATGCGTTCAGCATGTTTATGATCAATGGTTTAGGATTTCTTCTCCAACAGTAAATAGCAATCGGAGGAGAAGTCTGGTGCTCCAAGCAGACTTGTATTCCCATCAAACTTGTTGGCAAGGTAAGTGTGCCAGCAAATGGGGGCAACTGATGAGAAAGCAGGTGGGACGATCCAGCTTGGGTCCCATTAGGAGAGGGCAGATTCCAAGAGGAGACACGATGAGAACAAGACGATGAAAACCTTGCACTGATGGAGCCAGCAAGTCAGAGAGTAAATATTTTTGAGGTGGAGCTTTCTAAGACCTGAAGTTTCCAGGATATGTCCCTGGAAATAGGTGGCTCGATGAGACCGTTGTTGAAGTAAAAATAGATCCAGGATGAGCCAGTTACACAAACAGCAAACCGTCTGATTGAGGCGATGGTTTCAGTGGAGGTGAAGGTGGTGCATTGTGCTTCTACAGTGAATTAGGCCAGTGACTCAAAGGATTTGCTGTCATTTCTCTCCGCAACTGCCGTCTGACCTTCTCCACATGACTCATTCTCTGTGGCAGTCATTCATGCTACTTGTCTAATATTTCCGACTCTCTGCCCTGCATGCACATAGTAAGATTGTACGACCTGACCCTCTTGAAAACCAAGACAGTGAATTTTAGATGCACTTACCTTTTTATTATTTCTATTAATTTTAATAATGGTGAGAGCAGATACTATTCACTGAGTGCTTGCTTATGAGGCCTGCGCTGAACCAAGCAATTTAAGTGTATCATTTTATGTAAACCTCGTAACGACGAGCTCTTATTATCTCTGACACAGGTGAGAAAATGAAGGCGTGTAATATTTATAACTTGAAGCAGTGGAGCTATTTTGAACTCAGGCATCCTGACAACAGAGAGTCTTAGGAATAAAAAGAGGCATGATACTAAATGTTGTGTGTCAACACGAGGGAGCTGTGGGCGCTCAGATATCCAGTTCAACATGATTTCTGGGCGTGTCTGTTAGGATGTTTCTGCATGTGATTAGCACATGCATCTGTCGATTGAGTAAATCTGCAGATTGAGTAAAACAGTTTTCCCTCCCCAATATGGTGGGAGGGGAGTACCATCTGATCCCTCACAGACCTGAACAGAATGAAAAGGAGGAATAAGGCAGGATTCGCTGTCTCACTGCTTCACTGTCTTTGATCTGGGACATTAGTTTTCTGTTGCGCTTCGACTGAAACTTAGACCATTTGTTCTCTCACGCCTTCTACCTCAGACAGAAGCGCACACCACCAGCTCCACCGGGTCTCCAGCTTGCTGGTTGCACATAGCGGAACTTCTCATCCTCTATCGTTCTGTGAGTCGGTTCTTAATAAGAAATCTCCTTATATCTGATTGCTTCTGTTTCTCTAGAGAACTTAGACTCAAACAAGGGAGTAACAGAATTTGGGTAGCTTTTTTTTCTCTCTAATCTAGACCTTTATCTTTCCAATTCTCCTACTCTTTTCTCCACACAAATTCTAAGAACATCATCATTTCTTCGATTGAGTTTCCAATATATCTATCAGTGGATACTCAGTGGGCACTAACCAAGTAAAATTGTAATTTAATAAGAATACTTGAGATTTGATTTTTTCTTCCAGCCTCAATGTAACATAGCCTGTAGGTTTCTAGGAAGTTTCTCAGAATACATCGGGGCCTAATATGGCTGATTCATCTCCACACCTACCTAAAAACAAGAATCCACACTAAATAAAATATCCACATTTCTGGAAATTCAATATTGAACCATTCATTGAGATATCCTTATAAATAACACCAAGTCAACACCAAGTCAAGAACATTAAAAATAAGTATACATTTACATTCACCTATTATAGAAAAAACAAAAATGAAAGTACTAAAAAAAAAATCTAGTTTCCTTAATAATGTCCATATCCACTTACATTCTAATCACTCACACACTGGCATGTACTGGTATGCTTGAATAACATTATTTGCAGCCAAGTAAGCATTTTTATAGCCCAGTCAATATATTTTTAATTAAATACTCAAACTAAGCACTATTATTATGCACTATATTTTACTGATGTAAACATTAAGTGAAAGTAGGATTTAAAAAATATATCAAAACATAAAAGCAAAATGAGTGCTTTTAAAAGTTGTTTCCGAGTCTCGTGCATCAAAAATAGAAAGAAAATAAATGATGAAACTTAGCTTAACGTTTATTTTACAATTACTAGAACAACATACTCAGTGTGTGTTTATGGAATTTACGATCTGGGTCACATTACTGAGAAATAAATTGCCTGTCACTGGGTTTCACCTTTAGAATACAGAAATACCTCATTTAACTGCACGTCACTTCATGGCAGTTAGCCGATAATGAGTTTTCTTTTACCAGGTGAAGGTTTGTGGCAAACCTGAGGGAGAGCAAGTCTAAAAGGTGCCATTTCTTCAACAACATTTCCTCCCTGCCTGTCTCTGTGTCGCATTTTGGTAACGCTTACAATATTCAGACTTTCCCATTATTACTATGCTTTCATGGTGATCTGTGATCAGTGACCTTTAACGTTCCCAGTATAACAGTCTGGGGGCATCATAAGCCAACCCCATATACGTACAATGGGGCTGATGTTGTTTTCATGCCTGATAACACAGCATTCATTCTGCAGCCCATGGATCGAGGAGAAATTCTGAATTTTTCGTATTACATAAGGAATATATTTTGTAAAGCTATATTGCTGCCGTCGATAGAATCCTATGGATCTGGTCAAAGTAAATGGAAAACTTTCTAGAAAAGATTCACCATTCTAGAGGCCATTAAAAACATCTGTGATTCATGTGAAGAGTCAAAATATCAATATTAACAGGAATTCAGAAGAAGTTGATTCCCACCCTCACGGATGATTTTCGGGGGGTCAAACCTTCAGTGGAGTAAGGAACAGCAGATGTGGTGGAAATATGAAGAGAACTAGAATTAGAAGTGCAGCCTGACGATGTGAGTGAATTGTTATGATCTCATGTCAAAACTTTAAAGGATGATGAGTTGCTTCTTGTGGATGAGCAAAAAAAGTGGTATTTTAAGATGGAACCTACTCATGGTAAAGATTCTGTGAAGCTTGTTGAAATGAAAATAAAGGTTTTTATAGTATTATGTAACTTAGTTAATAAAGCAGGGTTGCAGGGTTGGGGTTTGAGAGAACTGATTCCAACTTTGAAAGAAGTTCTACGACGGGTAAATGCTAACGAACAGCATCACACAGTACAGAGACATCACTATGAAAGGAAAAGTCAATCGATGTAGCAAATGCCATGGCTGCCTCACGTTGAGAACTTGCCACAGCCACCCCAAACTTCATCACCTACTGCCCTGATCAGTCAGCAGCCATTGGCATGGAGGTACAACCCCCCACCAGCAAAAAGATTAGGATTTGCTGAAGGCTCAGAAGATTATTAGCATTTTTAAGCAATAAAGTATCTTTTAATTAAGGTATATATATTGTTTTTAGACATAATGCTATTGTATACTTAATACTACAGTAGAGTGTAAATATAACATTTACATTTACTAGGCAACCAAAACATTCATGTGATGTGCTTCATCATGATATTTGCCTTATTGCCACGGTCTGGAATCAAACCCTCAGCATCTCGGAGGTATGCCTGCAATCGTTCTTTTTTATTCGAAGCAATAAGGAACTGTGGGCTAACATGAGATCACCTTTCATCTTTCACAAATCTTAAGGGACCGTGTTTCCAAGACCATCCAATGTAACTGATTGATGTGATGTGACAAATTACAAGTAGTTTTTAATGGGTTGGTTTGGACATGTCGGGAATTGCATTTTTCTTTGCCTTATTCATTTTCCTTCTTGACAATGCTTTTTGACATTCAGATTCTGCTACCCAGCACACTGTGGGTGTTGGAGGTACATAATTAAATTTATCTCGATGATTTTTTTTTGCATAAAAAGCCAATATGAAGCTCCATAAATCTCCCTTCGATGTGCAAATACATGAAGAGCACTCAAGGAGAGAAGCATAATTGAATAACAACCTTGAAGTGTACATCCTACCATGGTTCTTACCTGGTCCCGTAGCTCTCCCTGAGTAAACATTACAGGAATATTTTGCAAGCTGATCCAACAGCAGAGGCTGCAAAAAGGGAGAAAAAAAAATCCTTCACTTAACTTTCAGTTTTTCAGTCTACGTTATTCTGTATGAAATGTTACTACCTGAGTTTTTCTATCCATTGTAAAATGGCAGTTATTAAAATATCTTCATTTTATGAATATCTATATGTGTATATCCATATGCACACAAATAGGTACACGGATATAATTGGAAAGAATGGAAATAATAAAAACCAATAAACTAAATTTTATGCACATGCTCATTCAAGTAATATTGATTAAATACTTATTGTGTGTCAAACATTGTACTAAGTGCTTTGGAAGTAATTCTTTAAACATTAGTTTTCATTGTAAGCAGTAGGAGGAAGACTCTAAAATAAAGAATTATATAAAAATATTTAATTACCATTACGGCAAGTGCACAACTGAAGTACTATGTGCTTTGAAAATATACACTGAAGACTCAAAACTTGTTATATGAGGGAAGATGTTGAGAATAAGTAGGTTTAGCTATGAAATTAATATTTAAGTTGCAACCTGGAGTATGAATTACAAGGTAGAGAGGATCACCAAGCCATATCCATTAGAATATATGTGTTCCTTGGATTATAAATTCAGAAATCTCTGAAGGATATGCCTCAATGGAAAAGACTGCATAATGAATGAAAGGCATCAAGTCTGTGAATATTTTACAATATCCCAACCACCACTACAAATGAAGTATTATTTTGCAACTAAAGACTGAGACCAAATAATGATTTTGAGAAGAAAATTGTTTATTGCTTCTATTTCTCTGCTGCGCCTATTTTCTCCATAAATCCTTTTCCATTTTGACCCCCAAAGAGTCTTGAAAAAGGATTATGAAATAGTGAAAGAAGCAGTATTTGAGGAAAAGGCAAATAATAAACAGCAGACCAGACTATTATACATTTGTTGCAGACATAAATCTCCCCTGACAAATTCTGGCACAGGAAACGGACTTACTCCTTCCTGATGCTTCAGCAATTGGGCCCTATTCTGTGCCAAGGTGTGGACTGAGGACAGGGCTTCCGTTCTCAAGCATCAGCACGCAGAACTGACAGTGAAACTCCACTGTCCTGCCTATCTGGCCCTGTGAGCTCCAGTGGCAGTTCTCTGTGGCTGCTGAGCTGTTCTGGGGGACAGACATGTGCGTGTGGCCCCATTTGCCCGACCTACCACACCGCCATTCCCATCCTGGAGCCTCATCTCCTCAGTGGTACAGCAGGGGACATGGCATTGCTCCTTGTTCTTTCCAGACCTGCACACAGAGCAAAAATGAGAGAGTATGTCAAATGTCTCCGATTAGCTAAAATTAAATAAAATAAATCTGACAATAGTAAGATTTGGTACAAAGGGGACAAGAATTTTTATGTAAAAGTGCTGAGGAACTGACGTATTAGTAAATCCACTTTGGAAAACATTTTTGCAATATCTCTTAAGAGTGAAAATGCACAAGCATAAAATCCTTCAAGAGTATTCATACATACATGTATAATAAGAGACGTGTAAAAGAATATGCATTACAACATCGATTGTAATCTAAAGAATCAGAAACAATGCAACTGAAATACTTATCCACAATCCAAATATAAAATTGAAGTTTGGTATATACAACAAGTCTAGAAAGCAATATTAGTGAAAGAAAGCAATGGCAGATTGATACAGTATAATACCATTTTTATAAATTAAAAACATAAAAATTCTCTACTGTACATATACACATATAAAAATACAAAAACTTTAAAGGTATATGACATATTTAAGATCTTAGTTTACTCTGTCATGTGAGTAGAAAAGAATAGAGAAGGAAACAAACAGAACTTAAACTTGATTGATCTGGAATTTTCTATCTCCAAAACATTTTACTGAAAGAGAAAAAAAAGGATGGTTATGATTCTAGTTCCTGTGCTAGGTAACAGAATGCAAGGTAACTGCTCTCTATACATTTTTATACTTCAAAAAGCTCTTCAAAATAAAATAACTATTGTCAAGATGTCGGTTCTTCCCAAATTGATCTATAGATTCAGTGCAATCCCAATAAAAATCCCACCGTGTTATTTATGGATATTGACAAACTGATTCTGAAGTTTATTTGGAGAGTCAAAAGATGCATAATATCTAATACTATACTGAAGGGGAAGGACAAAGTTGGAGGGTTGATGATACCTGACTTCACCACTTGCTATAAACCTCAAGTAATCAAGGCAGCGTGCTTGGTGAATGAATAGACAAACAGATCGATGGAACAGAATAGAGCCCAGAATAGACTCCCATAAATACAATCAACTGATGTATGACAAAGGGTCAAAGGCAGTATGATAAAACAATGACTGTCTCTTCAACAAATGATGCTGGAACAACCAAACATTTACATGCATGCATGCAAAAAAAAATCTAGACAGAGACTAGAATTAGTTACACCAGTTACACCAGTTACAAGAATTAAATCAGAACAGATGACAGACCTAAATGTAAAACACAAAACTATAAAACTTGTAGAAGATCAGACAGAAGAAAACCTGATGATGTTGGGTATGGTGATGCCTTTTTAGATACAACTTTAAAGATACAATCTTTGAAATAAATAATTGATAAAATGGACTTCATTCAAATTAAAAACTTCTGCCATGCGAAAGACAATGTTAAGAGAATGAAAAAACAAGTCATAGACAAGGAAAAAATATTTGCAAAAGATACATCTAATAAAAGACTGTTATCCAAAATGCAGAAAGACCTTCTAAAACTCAAAAATAAGAAAACCAACAACCCTACTAAAAAGTGCGCCAAAGACCTTAACAGACATCTCACCAAAGAAGATACACAGATGGAAAATAAGCATATGAAAAAATGGCCAATAGATACTCGAAAAGATGCTCCAGTCACTAATCAGAGAAATGCAAATTCAAACCACAACAAGATACCACCTTATGCCTGCCAGAATGGCTATCACCAATAAATCAACATACAAGTGTTGGTGAGGATGTGGAGAAAAGGGAACCCTCACGCACTGTTGGTGAGAATGCAGATTGGTGCAGAGACTGTGGAAAACAGTATGGTGCTCCCTCAATAAATTAAAAATGGAACTGCCTTTTGATGCAGTGATTCCAGTTGTGGGAATATATCTGAGGAAACCAAAAATACTAATTCGAAAGAATATATGCACCCTTATGTTCACTGCAGCAGTATTTATAATAGCTAAGATTTTAAAGTGGCCCAAGTGCCCAGAAGTAGATGAGTGGATAAAAAATGCTGTGGTACATTTATACAATGGAATACTATGCAGCCATAAAAAAGAAGAAAATCTTATTGTTTGTGACAATATTAATGGGCCTGGAGAACATCATGGTAAGTGAAATAAGCTAGTCAGAGAAAAGACAAATGCCACATAATCGCACCTATATGTGGAATCTAATGAATAAACTAACCAACAAAATAGAACAGACTCATAGATACATAGAACAGACTGACAGCTGTCAGAAGGGAGGGGTTTGGGAGGCTGGTGAAAAGGTGAAGAGATTAAGATAAAAAAGAGACAGACGCAGACAACAGGGTGATGACTGCCAGAGGGAAAGGGGGTGAGGGAAGTAGAGGAGGGCAAAACAGAGAGAAATGGTAGTGGAAAGGGACTTGACTTCGGGTTAAGTCTCACACGATGCAGTGTGCAGATGATGTGTTAAAGAGCTGTATACCTGAAACCTGTGTGGTTTTGTTAACAAATGTCACCCCAATAAATTCAATTAAAAAAAAACAAAAGATCCTCCAGGTCATATGTCATCAGAAAAATCAAATTAAAACAACAATTAGATACCACTACACACCCACTCGAATGGCCAAATCCAGAGCACTGCCACCACCAAATGCTGGAGAGGATGTGGAGCAATAGGAACTCTTACTCATTGCTGGTGGGAGTGCACAGGGGTGTAGCCACTGAGGAAAACAGTTCGGCAGTTTCTTATACCATGAAACCTATTCTTACCATATGATCCAACGATCGGTATTTACCCAAAGGAGATTAAACCTTACTTTCTACACAAAAACTTGCACATGGATGTTTACAGCTGCTTTATCCATAATTGCTAAAACTTGGAAGCAACCAAGATGTCCTTCAGCAGTAAATACATAAATATATTGTGGCCCATGTGGATAATAGAATATTATTCAATGTTAAAAGGAAATGAGCTATCAAGACATGGAGGAAACTTACATGCCTACTTCTCAGTGAAAGAAGCCAATCTGAAAGGCTACACACTGCATGATTCCTACCAGGACATTCTGGAAAAGGCAAAGCTATATGAACAGTAAAAAGATCAGTAATTTCCAGGGTTTGAGTTGGGGAGGGATGAGCAAACAGGGGGAGCACAGATTATTTTTTAGGGCAGTGAAACTAACTCCATATGATACTATAATAGAATACATATGTCATTCCACATTTGTCCAAACCCAGAAAATGCACAACACCAAGAACAAACTCCAGAAGTGAACTCTGGACTCTGGGTGATACTGAGGCATCTGTGTGAGTTCACCAATTGTAATGAAGGTACCGCTCCAGCTGGAGATGATGGTCGGGGAGACTGCACATGCGTGGGAGAAAGGGTTGTGGGAAATTTCTGCACTTCCCTTTTAATTTTGTTGTGAACCTAAACACTCTTTTCTTAAAAAGTAAAAAAGGGTAATTTTTATCCTAAAAGGAATAAAGCAATATTTCCATTTTACCTTAAAAATGAGAAGACATAAGATATTTTACTAATTTAGTTTCTGAGTATAAATTGGCTGGAGCTTCATGTTAACTGCCTCTTCTCTGCAAAACATTATCTCCAGTTCAGTGTCTGATTTTCTAGAATCTTCTGGTTCCAACTCTCCTCTCATGATTAATGTCTTTTCCATTCTGTATTCTTCCATTTTATCTGGGTTTTAGCTCAAACGCTACTGCAGATAAAGTAATAAATAGACAATATGAACTGAGTTGGTCCAAATAATTGAGCGGCTCCCGGGAATCACCAGTAACTATTGCATTTACTAGTATTTATTTATATCCCTTCTTATTTGCCAAAAGTTTGGAGGAGCCTCACAGGAAAGACAAATGCAAAGTGAACAACAGAAATAGAAAAAGCAAGTACAGGAATAATAGAAGACAAATACAAACAAAATAAATTATAATTCAGTTTTGACTTTGAGTTTCTAGCTAGAAAATCAAAAGGAAAAATAAGCAGTTATATAGTTTATAGAAAGAAAAATATCTCCATTTCTCATCAAGACAAAGATTTTTCTGTCATGTAATTTTACAAGAAATGTCCCAGATGGGACTTAATTTAATGGATACTAACTGATACAATAGGTATAATTTATCTCCATTCTCTCATGTAGGACACTTAAAAGAAAAATCGCGGTTTATAAGTTAGAGATGCAACCCAGGAAGGTTAACCCTGAGCAGAACTTAACTAATGCAGCTCAGCTCCTTACACTCAGCTCCCTGAGGGCCTGAGTGTTGTAACTGAACATGGAAGCTAACTCTCCGGCAGTTCTCACACATACAGTGGCTGGATGACCCCTGTGAGATGACAATGAATTTAGCAGATGGTCTTAAAAATCTTAAAAAGATATTATAATAACAAGAAACTAATATGGAACAAAGATGTCTCAAAGTTCTCACCAGGCTTCGGCACATGCCGCGGCCGATCTTGCCCAGCCTAAAAGCCCAGTGAGCCTGTGGCAGAGATGGAACCTGCACTCGGCTCCCTTAGGGCTTCAGCCCAGAGTGCGGGGTGACATCGGAATGAACCTACCTGGAGGGACTTCCCTGCCTGGGACAGACCTCTTAGATGGCCAGGTATCATTCATTCCTAATCCTCATCCTCTTGGCCACCGACATTAAAGAGAATGAATAAATGAAAAAAGAATATTCCTTGCTACGGAAAGCAGCCCAATTTCCTAGATTTCTATCGCAAATGTCAAAAGGTTCTTGTAGGACTCCTCTGAACACTTATCTTTATACATTCACTCCCTAATTCAGAAAGCAAGGAATATCTGACAACTTTGGAAACCTTCTCTGTCGCCAGAGACAGCCAGGGGACTCAGTTCTTTGACTTTCTCTGCTGCATGCAGATGTGACCACGGAAAGCGAGGGAGCCGCACTGCAATCACAAGCGAAGGCAACTGGAAATTCAGCGGGGTCAGCTCTGCCGTTGCTCAGCTGGCAAAGCCAGGACCTGCCTACCCCCATCCTTTTCCTTATTGCAAGAAAAAACAAGCCATTTTGTCTACGCCGCCACAAGTCAGGTTTTCTAGTTTGACGTCCAACAGTCCTTACCGACAGAGTTCCGTGATAACCAGGCAAGCAGTGCCAACAGCGATGAGGTCAGAGCAAGTCTACAGAGCAGTACAGCTCTTTTAATCCTGATATCTCAAGACACTCCACTCCTAGCATGCGCTCTCGAAAGCCTGTTAAAAGTCTATTTTAAATAATTCATTTGATTCTTTGATGGTCAGGTTTTGTTAGAGAGCTTTCCGCAGTTTTGGGGGGGAGGCTGGTTGTTTGCTTTTTGTGCAACGTCATGAGTCACTGATGAGTCATTAGCTCCAAATTATGCACCAAACACCTATTAGCCTCTGTTCTAAAGATCCCTCTACCATTATTTATTTATTTTCCCCCTCAGGTTAAATCATGCCTGTATAAATAGCAACCCTCTTATATTTCATCCTAAGAGGAAACATTAAGTCATGTAATATGATAACATGAAGGATACCATTATTCTCATGAAGGCCTCTGACCTTTTCATGACAGTTTCAAATGCTTATTTTTATCACTTGCTTTGTGAATATGTCCTTACATGGCAGTAGGTTTGGAATTTACATCTTATCCAACTCCAGCAGAATCCATGTTAATAGACTTCCATTCTGCTTGCTCTTCCACAACATTTCCCCAGAGCTCATTACTGGGCTTGAACCCAAAATTCTGTCCTCTTGCCTGTCCTTCGAGCACCTGATAAAGAGGCAGATTCTGGGGCATGGGTAACACCAGAAGATGATGCTCAGCAGTCCCCTAGTGGCCTGAAAGAGTTCATGCAGTCTACTAAACGGCTTTCTATTCCATGGAGGGGTGAGAGATTCATTAAACAGCAAGATCAAGTAGATGCCAATTAACTCGTTCCTTTCTGGAAAGCCCAGGAAATACAGTCAGGAGTCGACCCTGCCTAGGTTTGCTCTCCGGTGGGTTGCGCAGTCAATCGGAGTGCTATACTGTGTCTTCGTAACCTGAAGTTTTGCTTTTAAATTAGGGATACAGTTTTCTGAATTAAATGGCTCATTTTAGGAGCTAGTGACACTAACCCACTTATCTGGTGATAAGGATACAGTGCTTCCAGGAGGATCTGAAGGACAGAAATGACACCCAGGTTGCGAAGGAATGAGACCTGGGAGGCTGTCAGAAATATAGCCAGCTGTTAGCTCAGGGTGTTTGGTTTGGGTTTCAGTGACGGGGCTCTGTTTCTTTCTGTGCCCCTGCTGCATTTCTGTTTTTCTCTCTATCCACAGCTCCTCCGCAGGTTGCAGGAACGTGGCCAAACATGCCCTCCCAACACCGGCAGCCTTAGTGAATGACACAGACCAACTCTACTTTTTTGACTCCATTTCTAAATGCTGGAGAGAAAAGATTTGGCCAAAAATGACGATGACAGTGATGATTATTATGGTGGTAGTGGTGCTGATGGATGGTTTTATCTTTTGTTTATTATGAGAAATGCCCTATAATAAACACCTTCATGCATTTTTCATTTAATCCTCACCAAGACCCCATAATCCCATTTTAGAGGTGATGAAGACGATGCCTAGAGATAATAAATAATTTGCCTAATTAACTTGCCTGCTAATGAACCCAAGTTGCTTGACTGCAAAGTGTCCTTATCAATAGGCTTGATGAGGAATCCTGTAGTACAAGCATGGCAAACAAGACCCCACCCCACGAAATAGTAGGGCGATTCTCATAGCCACAGGTGCTCTTATGGGGACTTTAGAAAACCCCACGTGGTCCACTAGAGATGCCATCCTCTTCCCCAGATTCTGTAGTGAGAAGCATGCAGGTCTCCCGCTCTTGGAGTCAGGTGTCTCTTCCAGTCCTTCTTTCACTACATTTCTCTTTGTTTCCTATATTCCAGTTTCCTGGAGTTACTGTCATTCATAAACACAAGGTGAATTGCCACACTCAGAGCTCATCATGCAACCTGGAATGCCCTTTTCTAATCTACTCAAAGTTTATTCAACTTCTGAGGCTCAGTTCAAGTGTTATCTTTTTCATGAAATAATCACTGATGCCCCCTCCCTACACAACTGCCTCTTTCCTCCGTGTTTCCATAGCACATAGTTAATAAACCATTTTTTTACCACTTAGTCTCTTGTTAGTTCTATTATGTTGATTATGAATACCTAGAATGTGAGCTTCCTGAGAATAAGCATTATTTTTGAGAAATTCTTATATTCTCAGCACATGACAAGCACATAATAAATAAAAGTTACATTGAACTGATACTAGTTGAACAGATATAAACCATGAATTCATAGATCTGTGTTCTTTTGGATATGCCTTTTTTTATCCCTCTTAAATTTGTGTTTTTTGATTTGAAAAATTTATTAACAAAGATATATGCACCCCTATATTTGTTGCAGCATTATTCACAGTTGGCAAGATGTGGAGACAACCAAGGTACCCTTCAATAGAGAACTGGATAAAGATGATGTGGTACACATATACTATGATATACTACTCAGCCATAAAAAAAAAGAAAATTGTACCCTCTGCAACAGCATGGATGGACCTGGAGAACACTATGCTAACTGAAAAAAAGCAGTCAGAGAAAGACAAAAAACATATGATTTCATTCACATGTGGAATCTAATGAACAAACTGAACTACCAAGCAAAACAGAGACAGACTCATAGATAAAGGACAGACTAACAGCCCTAAGGGGGAGGGGGAGGTATTGAGCCAAGAGGAAAAAGGACCCATGAACATGGACAACAGTGTGGGGATTGCGAGGGGAGGAGGGTAAAGGGGGGATAAACAGTAATGGAAACAAAACAATAAAAAATAAAAAAAAGATGAAATATTCCATTTGTGACAACATGGATGGACCTTGAGAATGTCATGCTAAGCAAAATAAATCAGAAAAAAGCTAAGAATCATATGATTTCACTCATATGTGAAATGTAAAGCTGAAACTCATAGACAACAGTATGGTGATTACCAGAGGGAAGGGGGGTGTAGGGCACAGTAAAGGATAAAGGGGGCCAAATATATGGTGACGGAAGACGACGTGACTTTGGATGGTGGGTACACAATGCAATATACAGATCATGCATCACAAAATGTACATTTGAAATCTACATAATCTTATTAACCAATGTCACCTCAATAAATTGAATGAAAAAAATATTTCATAGGAAATCTTGCCTTGTTCCTGTTTCTATTGTCTTTTCTTGGTTATAATCTCTTAAAATGTTCCTCAAATGACTTACATCATGTCTTCAGAAATGACTTCTAAGATTGTGATACATGTCTGCAATAGTTGCCAAACCCTTCACAGAATGTAGGTTCTGAAGGTAGAGACTTTGGTGAATTGGGTGGATAGTGGGTGGATTTGATTTGGCAGGAGGATGGTGAAGTGGGACATTTGCTTCTTATTCTTACGTTTCTGAATTAATATGTACATATTAATATATAATAATTAATAAATAATGTATAGTCTTTCCATTACTATGTTTAATTTTTAATTTAAAGATTAAAATTTTAATGTTTAAAGACACTTCTTTTACTCCATCTCGTTCCTACCAGACTGGCTAGAGAATGTTATTTCTTGGGTTCAAATATTTTACTTTTGATCTATGGCAAGCCTAGTAAGACAGTACTAGCAAAATCATCATGAACCATGTCTACAAATGCCTTATTCTTACATCATTTCTACATGGGAAATCTTAATCAGCTATTTCCAGACACTGTTTCTTATAGACAGCATTTATGACACTGGTCAGCTTTCTAAAAATAGTAGTAGGATCCATTTCTGTATCTTAGCTTGAAATGACACACCTTTGACAGGAAGGATCAGAAAAGTACTTGAAGAAAACATTAATCCAATAGCAAGATGGCCAGGAGTTGTGAGGTAGTGTTATAAGGTTTTTTAATGAATAGTTCAGGGAAATTTTTAAACACAAAGGAAAGGTGTGTCTGATGCAAGAAAGCTGATGAAATCAGAAAGAGAACTCAAGAGGATTCCAGTACCATTAGACTTTTTCAGCAGGAAGAGCTGCATAGGAATCCTTCTGTGAACCACAGAAATAATAAATGCTAAGCCCATTGGAACATAATCTCAATCAGCAAGATGCCACTGCTTTCCAGATTTTCTCACAGGGCTCTGAGAACTCCATGCCAAATCTAGCAGTGGATTTCTTCCTTCTAATCTGCCCTAATGCCTTACTCAATTATTGTCACCGCTCTCCAACCATGCACTGCGCCTCCTGACTCTCATTTCCCAAATGAGTCAGTCAGAGGAGGCTGAGTGTCCACAAGGACATAGTCTGAGGACACGAGCCACCATATTCCACCTGAAAAGACGAAAACAAGTACAAAGAGAACAAGGTGGATGCTCAAAATTTTCCTGGCAACTTCACCATCTACTGGACTGCTGGCTAAATGCAAACAAGGAGGAGGGGTATGAGGGGTCCAGGAGGTTCCTCTAGTTGACTGGCAAAGGGAAGCTGGTCTGTGGGGAGGATAAGCCGGGAGGAAGACGGAGTGGGCATTCCGGTGCACCGCGGGATGGCATCACCGCTGCCCTGGCTGTGCATTATTTTATGGTAAGATTATTTTTTCCTGGTCTTTTTCTCTTTAGCTGGGAGGAAAGGGAAAGTACACACCTACTGGGTGACTTCTATACCAAATCACAAAAAGCCTGGGTGGTGGAGCACACAGTGGTGGTGGGGAAGACAAGGTGATTGAACAGCCCATTTTCTCTCAGGCCGGGAGTGAATCACTGACTGTCTACCCGCAGGGTGGAGAATGCCCTAGGAAAACTTGAAGATGAAGGAAACTTCTACCCAGAGAACATCAGTCGGATCCTGGACAACTTGCTGGAAGGCTATGACAATCGACTCCGGCCAGGATTTGGAGGTGAGAGACAACAGCCTTTAATAGACCAAGTACCTGGAGTCTCCTTCCCCCTTCCTGCCATTGCAAGGCCCAGAGGCCTCAGAAGGGAAACTGAGTGGGAAAGTGCCAGGGTCCTCGAGAGAGAGGCCGTGTGTGCATTCCCATCCAGTCTCTGCCCCTCCTCAATTAGCGACCTTATATGCAAGTTATTTGAACTCTGTGGGCCTCAGCTGCAGTGGGAGTGTGGGAACAGTGCTTGCTTCACAGAGTTGTGTGAATGCTGAATTAAATTCTCCATGTAAAACAATGTTTTTTTAGCATTTTTCCCATTGAAGTCATCAATATGTTAGTTACTGTTAGAATTTTCACTAGAGTACTAACCTGCTTCTCCTCTTTTCCTTAATTCACCAAATTGACCATATTAAATTCAACATAAGGCAACCAGTGTGAATTTTCAGAGGTAAAAACTCAAGGACCCTCTACTGGGATTACTTTAGGGTGGGTTGCAGATTCTGGCCGTGAAAAGGGGCTTTGTTATAGTGTTGTTAAGTTCAGTTCCTTCAATGTCACTGGGGATAACTGCCCCCATCCTTCTGGGCTAATTGCAGGTGCTGTCACTGAAGTCAAAACAGACATTTATGTGACCAGTTTCGGGCCTGTGTCAGATGTGGAGATGGTGAGTGAGCTCTGTGTGAAGAGGGTAACTTACTCAGAGGGAGAGGGCCATGTCCCAGTGCTGCTGATGATGGGCAGAGTCACCAGGCACCATAACGCAGTATGGGAACCCAGGCTGGGAGGGCTCGGCCACTGGAGCAGATGACTGCTTCATCTCCTCCACGGACGGCTCTGCTGGAACACTTTGATCTGAGGGGTCCTGCAGGACGACATCCTCTCTTCTGTCCACATGTCGCACGCTGACTCTTCCCTACAAAGAAAAGATTTCCTCATCTTGATGAAGTCCTAGTAAATGTTTGAAGTAGCAAAACAAAAAAATCAACAAAGGTGTATCTATGAAGCTTAAGGCATAGAATTTTGGGGAGTAGTACATCGTTTTCAATATTTAATTAAGAGAGTAAAGGGAGTGATTTGGAAAGGCGAATGCATTTCCCCTTCTATGTTGTGAATAGACCAGTAGGTGTTCTGGGGACTCTGCTCCAGGGACAGATGGCCGCAGGGTTCGTAACAGGATATTTATAGTAAGTGGCGACGAAAACCTGAACTGGTCTTCTAGAACAAAGTATGTTACAAATGCTTTCACAGTTCTTAGGTAGCATTTTCCCCTCAAGGAAAAATATAAATACTAAAACTGAAATAAACCTAACTTTTTAAAGAAGTGCCTTATTACATTTTATTAGGGAAATTCTAATTTTGGATAAAAAGTTATTAGAGACTTTTTCATGGTCTGCTCTTTTGAGTTGAAAAGAAAAAAGGAAGACGTAAAAGAGGAAAAGAATGAGGAAAAATAAAAAGAAAGATAATAAGGAAGAAGAAGAGACAGAGAGGAGGGTTTTAAGAGATACATGTCTTAAGACTCTTCATTAACCAGGATCCTCAATTACTTTACTATCATATTTGTCATTTCAGTACTGAGTCACCTGAGTATAAATAAACACAACCATATTCTACTGTATTATTTGAATTCTGGGGATACTTGGAACTTTATTTTATGAATTTGTTTCTTTTTTATTTGTACCATTGAGACTTGTTATAGTCTGGATGTCATATGAACATATTGTGTCAAATCATATTTTAAAAATATAATCACCACTTATAGTAATAGGTCTCATAAAAGAACATGTAAAGTAGGTAAAGCAGTTATTGACAATATTTTTATATAGTTCTGTTGATATCTACCACTGACTTCTGCAATGAACCTTATCACCATTCTTAATATTTTTGATGTTATTTCATAAAAGCCACAAATGAAATCTCGTGATTATTATTAGGCATACTTCAGCAATGCTCTTTTTGAGTATTCATGGAAACATTTACTGTAATGTTCTCTGGGGACAATATAAAATGACCATGATGTGTAGCCCGAGTATGCTCACCTGGTGAAGTTCATCCTGGTACTTTACTAAATGGCACTGTGACACCTGGAGACACCTCTGATGGTGACAGGTTGCTAAGGGGAAGGGTTAGACTAACTGATGGCAAGGAGAGCAGCACAAAACCTAGACTGTAAGTATTTTAATACTTTTCTCCTAAATTAAGGATCAGGGAATTGATAGGTTGATAGATGGAGAGATGGCTGGCAAAAACAAGTATGTGGGGCATGGTCAAGGTTAAGAAGGAAAGTCTGCATAACACAGCACTATCTTTAAAAATAATACAAACTTTTAGGTTGAGATAAATAAGAATTCACTGCAGCTATAGCTTTCCTGACAGGTTATTGTCATAGAAACTTGCTTTATTCCTTAAGGTTTAGGAATTGCACAGAAAAGTTAGTGAATAAACTATTCTTAATAAACCAGCCTCCCAGCCTGCATGAGCATCTTATTCTCTTTTAGGAGTATACCATGGACGTTTTCTTTCGCCAGACTTGGACTGATGAGAGGTTGAAGTTTGGGGGGCCAACTGAGATTCTGAGTTTGAATAACTTGATGGTCAGTAAAATCTGGACACCTGACACGTTTTTTAGGAATGGCAAAAAATCAATTGCTCACAACATGACAACTCCTAATAAACTCTTCAGAATAATGCAGAACGGAACCATTCTGTACACCATGAGGTAAGGGATCCCCAATTCTACGTCCTCTGCCCGACTGAGCTGCCCATTACACTAACTCAGAACCGTTCATTCCAATGTCCCTAGGCTTACCATCAATGCTGACTGTCCTATGAAGCTGGTTAACTTTCCTATGGATGGGCACGCTTGCCCACTCAAGTTTGGGAGTTGTAAGTTACATAAAGCTTCTGAGAGTTAAATAATGCATTCAAAATACACAATTATTTGGTTTTAATCAGAGTCTGGAAAGAAAAAGAGAAATAATACTATGACATTCAAAGTGTGATTCCAGGAATATATTTACTTAATCATATCCGTCATAGTCAGAGGTTTTAGTTGCCCAGACTAAAGAAAAGCATTAAAGAAAATGTATGTCCGCATTTCCTTTTTATATGGAAAAATATTTTCTTTGAAAGGAAAAAAACCCCACCACTAATCAGATTCACTATTATGTTTAATTTGTTTTAAAAATTCAGATGCCTACCCTAAAAGTGAAATCATATATACATGGAAGAAAGGACCACTGTACTCAGTTGAAGTGCCGGAAGAATCTTCAAGCCTCCTCCAGTACGATCTGATTGGACAAACAGTATCTAGTGAGACGATTAAATCTAACACAGGTGAGACGCGGACCAATATATGCATGTAACTCTGCAAGGCGACTCTGGAGTGCGCCTTTAAAATATCTATTTTTTTCCTCGGTGTTAGCCATTCTCAGATAACCTTGATGTTTGGAAGTGATGAGTAGCTTTCCTTAAGTTGATTTTGCAACCATGCGCACATAAAGATTTGTGTCTCCTTGGAATGAGTAGTTTTGTGTGTATATGACACAAAAAACCCCACCCAAAACAATGAGCTGATGGGATCTATCAGCTGTTGATCAATGTATTTGTCATACATTAAAATATGCCTTTGCTGATTTTCTTCCAACACATGTTAATTTGAAGACCTGCGAAATGTATTCCTGGCTGTATTTTTTTAACATACTGTCAACAGCAATAACATTGATATACATGTCTCCCAACAGGTGAATATGTAATAATGACGGTTTATTTCCATTTGCAAAGGAAGATGGGCTACTTCATGATACAGATATATACGCCTTGCATTATGACCGTCATTCTCTCCCAGGTGTCTTTCTGGATTAATAAGGAGTCTGTCCCCGCCAGAACTGTCTTTGGTATGCTTCACTCTTTGGGCTCCATTCCCATTCACCCTCCAGCTCCCATGCCTTGGGCACTTTAGGAAAATATTCACACCAGTGCACTTTTTCAGTCCACAAAGGAAACAGACTCTCATTCAGACACATGCACCGTGTAAAATGACCCTTATCGTATTGCGAGTTGTGTAGTGAATCAACCAAAAATTTGTCTCAGCAAGAATTCTGGCTGGTTTCCTGTGACTTTCATATGTCCTCTTTGATAAAGTTTAAAAAAAAATCTTGATTTGATTTTTCATAACCAAGAAAAAGCATACATGTAAAATCTGACACGTAAACCCATAAAAACAAAGGCTAAGTTACTGAACCCACTAACATATAAATTGTATCTCATTTTTACTTGGTTGAACCATAAAAAATGCTATTTTTAGGTCTAAAAATAGTTAAATGTTACTAATTTCCCATGGTTCAACCTAACTATTCAGTTCCATTTATGATGCATAGAATCACTACTAGTTTTGATGAAACAAAACAAGAAAAAGAGATGTAACAGAAAAATATCATCACTAACTAAATCCATTTTCTCTGAATTTTCATGATTGTGAATTTAGCAGTTCCTAGGGAAGATCTAAATTGAATCGAAATCTCAGATGAATTTTGACTTTTTAGTTTATTGTATTAAAATAGGTTTCTTTCTGTAAATTATAAAAGAATATTTATATTATGATGTTGACCATATTCAAATTATATAAATTCCCCAAGTCATAATTTAAGACAGAAAACTGCTGGCAGAGAAATGATGAAATTATTTTCTCATTAGTAAATATTTTACTTTAAAACCAAGCTGGGAATTTAAAAATTGAGGAACCTAATTTTATGATCATTATCGTATTTGATAAACTTCTTAAATATGATGAGAGATATTATCAGCATGACAATAGGTCAGAAGTTCAAGGTTTTATTAATTTAGTGACAATTTGCTTTAAGTTTTCTAAAGAAGTAAGCAACTAGAATTTTTCATGACTTGAATTTTACAATAAATAAGCTAAAATAATTCAAAATATGTTTTGAACTACTACAATGTATCACTAACTGCAATAGGTATTAAGAATACAAAAATGGTAATACCTATGACAGTAATTGTGAAAAGTTATAAAACAATAAAATCATAGCAAAAATCATATTTGGAGCGTGTTTAATCCTTGCCACCAACATGTTCCCATTTCAGCTTATTTTTGGCTTTCAAATGCTCATACTGCATCTCTCGTTCTTTTCCGTTTTAGGGATCACGACTGTTCTAACCATGACCACTCTAAGCATCAGCGCCCGGCACTCCTTGCCAAAAGTGTCGTATGCCACTGCCATGGATTGGTTCATAGCTGTTTGCTTTGCTTTTGTCTTCTCTGCTCTTATTGAGTTTGCAGCGGTCAACTACTTCACCAACCTTCAGACACAGAAGGCCAAAAGGAAGGCGCAGACCGCAGCCTCACCTCCAGTGACAATATCAAAAGCGACCGAGCGCTTGGAAGCTGAGATTATCTTGGTAATTGTTTACTTTACTAAGCTTACCCACCAGATTAAAAAAAAAAAGGTAATGCAGACAGTGATCACAAACAACTAAAGAGTCTCAAAGTACTGTTAGTTGAGCATGAGTTACATAAGCCTGGTTCCAAGGCCAACTTCTTTTCCGACTTCCCAGGAAAAAGCCTGCAACAATCCTTCATTTATTTCTGCCCTGAACTCCCAGCCTCCGCTTTCATCACCCGCACTGGTGCTGGCAGATCCTGGGCTCTCAAAGACAAGCAAATTCTTCTTAGCCTTTAGATGTTCGCTTTGAACAAGTTCACTTAAACCAACCAGGGAGAATAAAGTCGAAGATAAAAAAAAGTTTTTAATGAGCCTTTGAGACTTCAGAGTCTGAAGGAAACAAACAGGGACTCCTAAGGAATGAATGATTTTTATTAAAAATCTGCTTGTTGGTTTATTTCACGAGGGTAAGATGTATTAGGTTCTATGAATGCTGACTCATAAGCCAAGTTTTTGATTTATATGGAAAGATTTGCATGGTCATATTCATATATTAAAATGAGGATATAAATATGGTTTTATTCAAAGACTTATAATCAGTGAGAAATACCTATGTGAATTAAGTTTTGGCTTTCTGTAGCTAAGCTCCGATCCCTGAAGGTGTTCTGAATAAAAAACAAATGGCGGCATTAATAATTCAAGGTAATACTTATGCTCCCAAATTCCAATCATTAAGTTGCAAACACTTTTATAATGGATTATGAAACTGATTGACAAGTATATATTTTTATATAAACTTCAAACACAGTTGCTCTTGCAAAGAGGAATATTTTGCTCTGTAAAATTTAGTAATACAGATACTTTAAACTGAAAATTTCCTTATAATTAATAAATTCTTGTGAATATTTCCAAATCGTGAAACCACATGCAGTCCAGCTAATTCTTAGTTAACTGTTATGATAAAAAATTCTAAAGCGATATGGATTTTACTTTGGAAATACTCAGGCATTTATTGGCTGAAAAATGATAAAAGTTTCTACTGAAACTTTTCTCTTTGATAAACTAAGAAACTTATTTGGGAATTTACATTTTATCCAAGAAATAAAATAAGGCTATTCCCGTGATAAATGGAACTATATAATTTAAAGATATTTTTCTTGAACTATCCCTTACTAATAAAGAAAAAATGCTATATAGTGACCCAGTCTAATTTACTTCACTTATAAATCAAAAACAGAGGGTCAGAAAGGGAAGTTACGAATTACGAGTTGGTAGAAGAACTAGGAATTGATTTCAGAATCCTGATCTCCACAACTTCACAGAGGTTACACCCTCCCCAAGTAGTCCTCCAACACTGAGACATAAAATATTTTCAGAATGGAGCTGAGGTCGTCCCCAAATTTCTTCCCTTGACTTAATGATTTTAAAAATATAGACATGTTTTAAAAGGTCACAAATATATAAATTTTGTAACAAAAATGTGCTAGTCTGAAGATTCAGTCCAAAACACTTGAAAATCACTTGTTTCAGAAAAAATAAATTCCAAATATTTTTGAGAATTATTTTGTTTGTAAAAACAAGTAATTATGTTACAAACCATCTGTATTTACAAAGGTATATAATTGACATATTGTCCAAAGGTTATATATTAACATACATCTATCTGTAAAGGGAAAATGTTTATCAGAATTTGGTTTAACAGTTTGCTACTTGAGAAATAGTAAAAATTAAAAGAGAAATTCATGAGACACAGGGTAAAAAAATAACTCCAATTACTCTGAATATGCTTATTGATCTGACAGAGAAATAAAAAGAAAGACTAACTTCTTCAACACTTTTAAAATATATATTACTGATAGGAATATGATTTCAAATCCTTGGAAAAGTGGAGTTATTATTCCCTTAGTCTATTATTCTAGAGGTATAATTTATTAATAAAATGCAATTTAAGATCTCAGATTTTCATATAAACCACTTTCTGCAATTTTAAAATAGTAACACAATGAGCAAGTCCTTTGAGAAGCTGGATAAAATACTGTATTTATATAATTTCAAAGCACTTGTTTTGCAAGTTTCCTTTTTTCCTAATGAAAAATACTTTTGTAAACATGGATCTACTTAAAATATTTTAAGGCAATGAAAAGTAGAATTTTATTTCTGAAAAGCTAGGTCAAAGTATAAAAAGAAAAAGAAAAATAATTAAACCGAACAGTACAAATCTTG
The DNA here is from genome assembly GCA_004026765.1 of Micronycteris hirsuta. Taxonomy (NCBI): domain Eukaryota; kingdom Metazoa; phylum Chordata; class Mammalia; order Chiroptera; family Phyllostomidae; genus Micronycteris; species Micronycteris hirsuta. The sequence continues at coordinate 305,744 of PVJI01000202.1, forward strand.
TAGATGTTGAAAATAAATATAGATGATTACATAGAACATTTGTATATTTTTTATTCATGTCAAAACTTGGCAGTTTGCCTTATATAATGTAGAGAAACAGAAATTATACATTTGCAATTTTTATAACACAATGGTATATTATGATTGCTAGGTCATTTTTTCCTTTCAAATACCATGACATTTAAAAGTGCCTATTCAGTTATAATCAAAATAACATTATTTGAGTAACCTGGACATTGCAATAGAAAGCCAATGGTGAAGTTGAAATAAAATAAGTGCTTGGATATTTTATGTGATTCTAAGTTTTCCATTTCAATGGACTCACTGCTTTTCAAAAGAAACTACTTCTAGTGAATGTGGAGAAAAGTTTATTGGTGATTTTGACCTTAACATATAATGACAAAGAAATTCAGGCATTTTAAACTGGAAGGAATACCTAAAACTAAATCCTTAGAAGTGTTCTGTAGACTAATTATTTTTATGTTTTTAAGGTATTTGGAACTGGAGACTTCATTTTTTCTAGGTTTCGAGAAGGAGTTGTCCGTAATTTCTTTTCTATTTATATATTATTTTTCCTGATTGCTTTGATCTGGTATGCTATCTTGGCCTTAGAGAGTTACTCCTGTCTTCGTGTTTCAGAACTTGTGTCTGCAGTATACTTATTCTGCATGTGAAACCAAGTTTGGACCTTGATCTCTCTCTGAGTGGTTTGCTAGCTTCCTTGTTATTTTAAAAAAGTCTAAGTCCTCTGTTACTTGTTCCTAAAAGAATCCTCCATCCCTGCCGACCCATCAACATATCCAATGTGGCTTTTCTTTTTCAGTGGAGGTATGGTGTTCTTGGTAAATTATCTATGAACAAAATTGACCAACATATCATTAGTCAGGACAACAGTTATATTTATACTGATTGCATTATTAATTCATTTATTCATTTTTTTCTCTTCACCTCGCACCCATTTATCGAGTACTTGTGGATTCACTGAATTTCTTAAGTACTCTAATGTGTCCAATGCTTTATAGAATGTTGAGGACATATTAATGAGTGATATTCATAGGGCCTCCTCCCTCATGGAGCTTCTTCTTGAGCAGGAAGAGAGACAAATAAGTAAACCAGGACAATATGATGTGACCAAGGCTGTGCTTAGGTATGTGGTAGGCTGAGAAAGAGTCACGCAAGGGTCCCTAGCTCAGACTGGAGTGGTCCTCACTCTGAAGGAAGTGATGTCTAATCAGAGAACAGAAACATGAGTCTGGCCCTGCTCTAGAAGCACTAAGTCAGTCGCTAGAAACTTGGGAATAGAGAGGGAAATAAGACATATGTCTTTTCCTGAATCCTCTTCAAGGTTGGAATGTCTGCTGGGCCATTGCCACATTGCCGCCTCACCCCCCCCCAACCCCCGCCATGCAGAGAGATATGAAGCACAGAATACTGAGAGATTTACCTCTGAATATTGCCCAGATTTGTTTAATTCTACCATTACTCAGTGGAATTAAGGCCATCAGAGACTCTGAGCGTCTGAAAGATCACCGTGCTCCTTCTCATGGCTGTGCCACTGTGTGACTTACAGAGAGGATGGGTTGGCTGGGTGAGGGGCGCAGGTGGTTAGCTCTTTCCCCATATCTTCTATCAAATCCCCATCTAACATTCCATTCTTCACCCTCCGAACCTTCCGATATGGTTTGCAGACATGCCCCTAGCACCAGGGACCCGCCAGATCACTGCCGATAAGCTGCTTCTCTCTAGAGATTCTGGGTTCAGCTCTGTTTTTAAATCTACCAGCTGTAGTATAGATGCAAGATGATTTGACAGAGTACTTATTTTCTCCATAGTGATAGAATAGTTTAAAATAATCCAATAGTTGAAAATAATGTTAAACGCTAGATGTTTTAAAAAAAATTTTGCCGTATTTTTGATGCCCCTGTTTGCTGGCTCTAGAAGCAGATGCAGTGTTAGTTCCTTGAGGAATGCAGCCCGGGTTTGAACCTGTCTCTTGAGAGGTAACCCCGTGCCCCCTCCTTTGTAATATATTAGACTCATTGAACATTATATCAAAATTGCTTTAAGTATTTCCCAAATGCCTTATCTCTACATCAAATAATTGATTGTCATAAAGTCCAGTTTGATTCAAAGTACCTTTGCAATATGCTGTTAATTAAAACAAAGCTGTGCTCTAAAAATACCCAAAGCAGGATGGCATTCAGCAGCAGGGGAGCCCTGGAAAAATGCAAAACCACAGGTGTTCCACTCAAAACAATGACAGCCCCAAGCTGAGCCCTCATCTGGACTTGACAAAAGCCTATTTTACCATCAAGTGAAGCTGCTGAGCTTACAATGAACAGGAGGGCGGGGTCTGATGCAAACCTGTAGCTTGAATGGCTTGGAAAATTGGCTTTCTTTTCATTTCAGAAATTCTATGTGATTCTTTTAAATTGGTGTCCAGTCTCCCAGACTGTGAATTCCCAATTATCCAGGAGTTGATTATCTAGCATGTACGTTAGTTAGCCAAGTTTCATGCATTTCCTGAGCATATCTTATTTGCTGCCTGCTAGAAATCCCTCCAATTACTGCTGGGACAGTTGTAACTCTAACTGGTGACTCTCAATGGTAGGTGGATGTCCCCCCAAGGATACTGGCGAGGTCTGGATAGAGGGCAGGGCTGCTACTCAACATCCCATGATGTACAGAACAGTCCCCCACAGCAAAGGTTTCTCCTACTCAAAACGTCAATAGCTCTGTGGTTGAAAAAACGGTGCCCTAAATCATAAAGCTGATGGGAAGAAACAATAACTGTTGAGTGTGAGCTTTGGAATCTGAGAGGGATTGAATTCAGGTGCTGACAATTATTACCTGTGTGAGCTACCTGCTTAAGCCTTCATTTGTTCATCTGTAAAGTGAAAATGACATTATTACATTACAGATTTCTTCCAGGAATAAGCAAAACAATGCATGCAAAGCGTTGGGCAGTACTTGTCATTAGTAAGCATTTAGATATGGCACCTATCACGTAGTGTGAAATATTATACTAAAATATGATGTAATATAACCTTAAGACCTTTTGTTCCTTTCTTTTTGCCTGGCTACTGAAAGAGTCTTGAAAAATGGTTAGCCTTTCATTCATTTTTGATCCGTCGTATGTTTATTAAGCATATACTATGTTCTATGTGCTGGCTAGGCATTGTGGAGCACTTATACATGCCAATAATATGCCCTCTCCCATTAATGTCAGGACAGGTGATAAGGCATAACAGAAATAATAGTTACAAGGAAGTATGTTATAATAGCTAAAAGAATCATAGCAGCTAAGCAAGTAAAAAAGTGTACAAAGTATGTGTGTGTATATGCAACATAGTCTTTCTCAAATTCTTAAGGAAAAGAAAAACACACTTTAGAGATAGTAAACTGAAGCTTACGGAGAGTCGAGGAATTCTATGACACGTCTAAGTTCTATTGCAGCTGAGTAGTATATACGGACCCGCCACCTAGAGCTTTCTGGCTCTCCGGCCCTCTCAACTCTCACGCAGCCCTCCATAGAGACTGGGGGAATCCGTGAGGAATGGGGGAATCCTATATGTAGGGAACCTTTAATTCTGGGCGAATGCCAATGTGCTTACATTTTTCATGGTGCTTAGTCTTGAGTGATGTTGCTTAACTCTGGACAAGGAGTATTTATTTGGCAACCTCATTTTAAGGCATTTCTGATACTGTAACAATGCTAAGAGATTGACAAATAACTCCCCCACCAACATTTCTAAAAAGGAGAGAGATAAAACAAGGCAGATTTACATTTTTATGGCAGATTATGTTTTATAGTCGCTTTCTCATGTCAATAAACTTTCTTAATGTCTGCCCCTTTTCTTCCTAAAAAAAGAGGAACCCCCCCACAGGTTTCAGACAGGCAAGGCGTGATATTAAAAGCCAAGACAAATTTAGAAGGAAAATCGGAAGGCTTGCCCTCTTTCGACTTCACCACGATCCTCAGAAATATTGCTAGAGTTAAATATTTTCATGTTCCATACATGTGGCAGGAGGATACTTCTTGGAGAATGAACCAGTGACACATTTTCCTGTGTCAGGTGAAGAATATATTCATAACATATTTCCTGAATGAAAATTCAAACTGCAATCTTAGAAACATGATGAAAGCGTTCGCATGACGGCGCTCTAAGAGAGGCAGCGCACAGGGAGCCCGAATACCACTCCTCAGGTCCTCTTCACGGTCAGTGTCTGGGGACCCCAGGCACAGGAGCCCTTCCCTGTCAGATATTTTTCATAGAAAGTATCGCTTATTTTCTGTCCTTAGATCCGCAGACCAGTCCCTCTACTATTTTAAATTATCCCCTACTTCCAAGACCTACAATTTATTTAGTTCTGTCCAGAGTCCCTAGCACGATACTAAGCCAATGGATAACAAAGATATTCTTTGCTTGAAATTCAACGTGGTCATAACACATGAGACTCGACTTCACAGATCCATTTTTGCTTTTGGTGAAGAAACAGATTTTCCCATGTCCCCTAAAAGCACACTGGGCTTGAATTCTCTGTGATGATGACTATTATTTAGATAATCAAACAAATCAAACAGCAGAATTCAAGAGGGAGAATACAGAGAGAGGTTCTTTGGGCTGTTGTTTCCTGCAGCCCAAATGTCACTGCCTCAGTGGGTCGTTCTGGTCCTGTGGCTCAGCCAGTGCAGGGGAGGTGGCTGTCTCACCTCGTTTCTGCAGGGTTGCTGGCTGAAGCCACGGGAGTCTGCCCACGTGAGTCACGCACCCTGCCAGGCAACAAAGTGATGACTGTGCTGCCAGAGAGGAGACGAGGCGGTTTTACAAGAGTAGGCATGATGCACAGCAAGTGTTTGAGGGAGAGACCCAGCAAGGACGGCCTGGCCCACGGAGAGTGACTATTCCAGGGTGTGCCTACGAAGAGAACCAGAGAAAGGCTGCCCAATCTTCAACAGGGTAAAAGGAAATCAAAGGCAACCAGAGTCAGAGTCTCGGCACAAGGCCCGGTGCTTTGAAGATGAGACAGTTCGGGGATGAAGCGAGCTGTGTGACTGGGGGAGGGGGCGCAGGGGGCACTTTCCCCCAGCCGGATCTTGGCTTTCTCACCTGTCACTCCGTGTGCTAAGTGTTCCTTTCAGGACGAAAATCAATTGTCTTATGATTTCAATGCAACATAAAATTTAATGATAGAGAAGAGCATATAACAATTCTGAGGTCAGTAAATGAATCATTTTTTGGCCACTTAAGATGGAGGGAAGCCAGTGGAGAATTTCTGAATAGGAAGCAGAATGCTCTCAATATAGAACTTCTCAGTTAAGAGGCAGTTGTACCTCAAGGGATTGATCGTCATCCTATTCAGTCTAAAGGTATTTATACTTTGTTACTGGCTTTTAACGCATACAAGCACCTTCATATATATTTCTTTAACCTCAGCAGCTCAAATTTATGAATGTGCAAAGATGGCGATGTAGGCTAGGAATCTATTTAGGAGAATGATATTAATTAACTAGGCTGCTATTTTCTTATATGAACTAACATCTACACATTCCAAACTGAAATCCCCTTTCGTTGCCCACACTCACCCCCCTGTCGGTTTACTGTAACCAGGGGTGGATAAGCTCCACCCCCGTGCCTCATCCCCTCCTAACGGTACAACGCTCAATACGGTCTCTGGGACGTGGACCATGCCTGGCATCTACTGCTGATGTATTAAATTATAGGATGTTGGATGAAAGCAAATCAATTAAAAACACTGTTTCTTGGAAAAGTAGCACCATCAAGTACTATATGAATTTGCTAATATTTTGTCTCACATAATAGTTAAATAGTCATAAATATCTATCAATAATGAAAAAAATGAATCTAAGTAAGTGATCTCTAATCTCTATGTAGGCTGACTATTTATGTCTTTTCCCCACAGCATCCTGATTCCAAGTATCACCTGAAAAAAAGAATCACCTCCCTGACCTTGCCGATAGTTCCACCTTCCGAGGCCAGGCATGTCCTCGCCAGAGTTCCTGTCTTACCATCGACTCCTATCACTCCCCCGCCGCTCTCTCCCGCCTTTGGAGGCACCAGCAAAATAGATCAGTACTCTCGGATTCTCTTCCCAGTTGCGTTTGCAGGATTCAACCTGGTATACTGGATAGTTTATCTTTCCAAAGACACAATGGAAGTGAGCAGCAGTGTTGAATAGCTTGCAGACGGGACGCCTGTCTTATATAAGTACTCATTTTCTGAATGTTGCTTAAAAAATAGAGTTGAGACTTGTGTAGATGCTTTTCCAAATATGAAATCAAAATTGAAAATCTGTAACACAGAGCTTTCACTAAGCAGATATGAGCCAAAAAGTAATCATGCTACTCCTCAAAATTGGGAGTTGAAGGTTGCTATAATTTGTGACTTTGGATGGTGGGCATGAAATGCAATATACAGATCATGTATCATAGGAATATATACTTGAAACCTATATGATCTTATTAACCAAGTCACACCCATAAATGTAATAAAATATGACTTTGGTGTACATTAGAAAGAAATTTTATAAGAAGATAAGATTGATTCAAGGTGAATTTGCCAATCTTTGTTCTTCCTTGTTCAATATTTTAAATGTCACTGTGAATAGCATATACCACAAAGCAGATAAAATAAGAAAGGCTGACAATTCCAAAGGTTGCCTTAAAATATATTTATTTTGGCTTAGTTTTCAAGAGAGCAAAATATAAATAGTGTGAATATTTATCAGTAGGTTAATACCACCAGCATGGTGGAGGCCTTTATGCTAGTCAAGTGGCTTTCAGTGGCATTGCAGAGGCTGTATTGAGCTTAGACATTCGTGTTTAACCTTGCTGTGCTATTTTACCTCAATAAAGTATGGGGTTTATATACAGATGAATTATACATCGATTATAAATTATGTATGCGTATGTACATAGCTTTAGTTGGACTGTAATACAACATTACTCTATCTTGTTAAGCTTTCCTCTTAAAATAATAAGTTCGTTATAATTCCATGAAGTTACAGGTGAAAAAACAGCGATCAGAAGGAAGCCTTGTGTATTATGACTGTGGTCATATCTTGTATTTTCTACCTTTCTGAGTACACCGCTAAATAAAACAATAAAGAACACGGTTATCTGGCTGTCTAATAAAGCAAGGGAGCAGAGTTTCCTTAAGTACAGAGAAGTGAGGTGGTTACCTCTACCTCAGTGTTAGTGTCCCCTGTGATTCTAACAGATGCAAGACAGGGGAAGGCCAAGCTCAGTCAGAGACATGGAAATAAAGAACAAACTGATGGTGACCGGAGGGGCGGGGGAAGGGAATAACGGGGAAAAGGAGGGGAAGGGTCATCAAGGAACATGTATAAGGGACCCATGGACAAAGATGATGGGGGAGGGGGAGGACTGAAGGTGAGAGGTGGGGTGTGTGGGGCAGGGGAGAGTGGTGGGAAGTCAAGGTGCAGAGAAGATAATTCTGTTCCAAATCAAGTGGCACTCAAGTGCTATGGCTGAGAATCACACCCAGGACGGCAAGTATCAACATGTCTAAATACCTATGTGAGCTTTGTGGATAGATAGAACTCTCTCTACCTCTATGAAAATAATAGCAAGCAAGGGATAAAATATGCACAACTTCCAGAGTCCCATTTCTATAATTAGCTACATGACTGCAGTTGATGTAAGTGGCTTTCTTCCACTACCCTTCTCAGTCAGCAGCTCAGCCCGTTGGTCTGGAGCTCTTCACCTCGCGAAACTCCTGAGGACTGGCAGGATAGTCCCCTCGTGCTAGGAAGGTGGACTGCTTCCACTACTAGGAAAGTCTTAGAAACCCTTGGAGTGCTCGGAGGCTCAGCACTGTCTGAGTCCGCTCAGACGTCACCATGCAGGTTTCAGCCACACTTTCCTTCCCACCTAGGGTCCGTTCTCAGGAGAGGCCGGCAAGTGTCATAATTCCACAATCAGCATGCCGTGTTTTGCCATGTATAATGCACACCCATGGTTTTGGCCCAAACTTTCATGGGAACAAATTTGTTTTTATTCTTTAATTCAATTTTTAATTTATTTATATTTAGAAACAAAACTGATGATCATATTTCAGGGTATTATTTTACATATGGATATCGTTATTGCCTTCTAGATTTATACTTTTAATGCATAAGCATAAGTAAAAGAATTAAGAACATTTATATAGATATAGAATGAGTACTACCCGTGTATAATGTGCATCCTTATTTTTCCCTCAAAAATGTGGCCAAAAAGTGTGCATTATACATGACAAAATACGGTAATTAAAATATGCCTCTACTTTTTATGAGAAGTGAGCTCTTCAAATACAAGAAAGGAGAAATTCTTTTAAGATTGCCATAAAAGCTCTTTTGTTCTCTATCACTTGAACTGAGAATTAAAAGCCATGAACTTACACTTTTCTGTCTTTGGATTCTCCAGTGAAGAGGCCACCCACCCGCAGTTCTTATAGTCCTCATAACTACTGTAGAAGTTAAGGCTTGAGGACAGTTGGTCCTCAGGATATTTCATTACAGTCAGCAGGAAGCTATAATTTTAATTAAATATGATGTGACTTCATATTATAAATTTCTAATATCTCATTTCCCATTGGAAAAAAGACCAGTGGTTATTAAAGGGTATGAACATGACCAAGTAAATTTCAGAATCTTCTGTTAGCAAGTACAGTTCAGATAAATAAACAGCTACTCTTCTTAGGGGTGGGAGGAAAAAGCCAGCGATGGGGTTATCATCTTGGGGAAGATTCCCAAGGAGCTGATACCCAGACATCTAAAAAAGGGGACAACACCTGGGACATGTACTGCCTGTGAAGTTGGGGGTCATTATCAGGACAGTCCTTACACAAGAAAGCCTTAGAATGGAAAGAGGAAGTCCCTTCCATTTTCCTTCTGCCTCATCTCCCTGTAGTGCTTCTTATTCTCAGAATCGAGTAGGAAGTATCTTAAAAGGAGAGATAAGAACTGCAGTCTAGCACCCGGGTCACAAAGCGTGTATAGAAGGGAGGCTTTGAAATGAAGAGACAATAGCTACAACAGGCACACAGACTGTGACCTAAATGATTTCCCTGTCCAACTTCAGCTCTTTAAAACGCTTCATTAATGGTTGATTTTGAAGAGTCATACAATCTGGTGGGGAAGACACACAAGAGCAGGGAGACTTGTTGGAAAGCACTTACTGGTTAAACCCCAGTCCCATGAGCTATCACACAATGAGCTTACATATGTCAATTGCTTAGAACAGTGTCTGGCATATACAAGGGACCATAATAAGTTACTGTCTATAGTAGTAGGGTCATCGTCATTATATCATCTTACTATTGCAATGCTAGTATTAGGTGTTAATATACAATTGGTAAAATTAAGGTTAAAAGCATTCCCTGTGAGTTCTATGAAATGTATAATCATGAATTTGCTTACAACAAGTATTAGCTAGTACAGAAATAAAATGTGTGCTATCACACCAAAAATAAAAGAAAACCATAAATCACTACTGAAATTTGGAATGATGCGTGGTCATTGTAACCCAAAGGGTACATTTTCAAAGAGCTTCCCATAAAGTCTGGCTATTTGATTATGTGTTATGGTTTAATAATGTCCTTACCCTACGATTTTGGCAGTCTAATGCTTTATGTCCCAGAAAAATCAATGATGATTATTGTTAAATCCTCCAGAACCTGAGCTACATTCATCTTTCTGACGGCAAGTGCTTGTGAGCATATGGGCTTGTTGGGGAAGCTGGAGATTACCACCATGATAACAGAATAGCCTTCTGAATAGGGATTCGTCCAAACTAGATGCCTTAGGGACTGAACAAGTAAGTGACTTTGCCTACATTTCTAAAATGAATTCTTTTATTTGTCAATTACTACTTGTCAATTTGTCAATGAATAGACAGACTACCTGCTTTGCTTAACGTCTACATTTTAGCTCTAAATGAACACATTAAAACCTCGCAATTTAGTTACTTCTTGGATTAGTTATTCTTGGATTATTTTGGTAGTGGTCATGTGAGCGTCATTCATTTTTCAATGTCTAATTTTTTGCAGTATCCAGATGTTCTTGTAACAATGTCTCACTTTTATCTGTATGTAGTTTACTTTTCTAGGGATATTAATTTTCAGAAAACTGATAACTTGATGCTTAGCCTAGAATTTCCTCAATTTCCCACCACCATCCATGACTATGGAACAATCAAAAATATAACCCAAAATACAGGTATTGAAGAGCAAGCATGTTATTCATAGCAGAGTCACTCCACTTTTACTCAAAGCCTACATGCTCATATTTTAAAGCTAGTGCACCCTAATTAATTTGTTTCTTAGTCAAAGTGAATAACAGGAGTAAAATGTAGAAAAATAAGGGGGCTTTAGCAACAGACCAAAAATAGAAATGACAGTGAGACAGAGGAATATAAAAAGCAAATTCAAAATCACGGGCGCACTGTACACGGAGGCACACCACCCCATACTATTACAAGCAAAGTAGTGTGGCCTTAAAGCGCTGATGTCATCAGTGCATTAGATTATTGCACTAGACTAGGTGACCCCAGGGCAGTCACTTACTTCTTTGGGTTTCCAATTCTACATCTTTATAACTGTGGGAATTCTACATCTTTATAACTGTGGGATTTGATTAGATGATTTGTGTAATCATTTAACACTTAAATTTTTATTACTTTATAATAATTTTCTAATGTTTTCATGAAAGAGAACAGTGAGCCCAGAAATAAACCAATGTTTATATAATCAGTTAATCCCTAACAAAGAAGAGGGGTCATACACTGGGGTAAAGACAGTGTATTCAATAAGTGGTGTTGAAAAAATTATATAGATATATGCAAAAAATAAAGCTAGACCAACTTCTTATGCCATATTTAAGAATAAACTCAAGATGATTAAAGACTTAAAATGTAAAACTCAAAACCATGAAAATCCTGGAAGAAAACATAGGCAGTAAAATCTCTGACATTCCTCTCAGCAATATTTCTGACATGTCTCCTTAAGCAACGGAAACAAAAGGAAAAATAAACAAACGGGATTACAGCAAACTAAAAACTTTTTGCACAGCAAAGGAAACCATCAACAAAACAAAAAGACAACCTACCAAATGAGAGAAGATATTCACCAATGATACATTTGATACATCCGAAATTTATAAAGAGCTCAGACAACTCAGCACCATAACACAATCCAATTAAAAAGTAGGCAAAGGACCTGGATAGACACTTCCACAAAGAGGATATACAGATGGCCGATAAATATATGAAAAGATGCTCAACATTACTAATCATCAGAGAAATGCAAATTAAAACCCCAATGAAATATCACCTCACATCTGTCAGAATGGCTATCATCAATAAATCAACAGACAAGTGATGGCAAGGATTTGGAGAAAAGTGAACCTTCATGGGCTGTTGGTGGGAATGCAGATTTGTGCAACCACTATGGAAAACAGTATTGAGGTTCCTCAAAAAATTAAAAATGAAACTTATATATCCAAAGGAACCCAAAACATTAATTTGAAAGAATATATGCACCCCTATGTTATTGCAGCATTATCTACAGTAGGCAAGATATGAAAGCAACCCAAGTGCCCATCAGTATAGACAAGTAGATAAAAAAAACTGTGGTACATATACACAATGGACTATTACTCAGTCATAAAAAATGAAACTTTACCATGTGTGACAGCATGGATGGACCTAGAAGGTATTATGCTAAGCAAAGTCAGCCAGACAGAGAGTGACAAATACAATAGTATTTCATTTATATGTGGAATCTAAAGAACAAAATAAATGAATAAACCAAATAGTAACAGACGTATAGAGAACAGACTGATGGGTGCCAGAGGGCAGGGGAGTTAGGTGATTAGGGATTAAGAAAGACTAATTGGTAGTTACGAAAGAGTCACGAGGAAGTAAGGAAAGCATGAGAATGTAGTCAACAATATTGTAATAACAACGTACCACGGGTGGGTACTTGAAATATCGGGGGGGGGGCTTGTAAAGAGCATGATTGTCTAACTACTATGCGGTATACCTAAAGCTAATGCAAAACAGAATTGAATGCAAACTGTAATTAAAAAATGAATGTAAAAATTAAAAAAAAATCCAAAGAGTTTGTGACACCTTTCAAAATAGTTCTACCAGAAACAGTGAAAGTAAGTAAATATGGTTTGGTCTTAATATTAGTAAACACTTGTTATTTAGTATTAGGTATTTTTGTAAGTGTCTAAATATATTATTTAATATTTACAACAATTCAGTGAGGTAGATTCTATCTATGCCCATGTACAAAAGGGGAAACGGAGGCCTACACAGGTGATGTCGATGGCACAGTGTCTCATGGTGAGACAAGAGCCAGAATCCATGTGTGTCTTCTGCAGCACTTTATATCACCTCCCTAGGTGGCCCAGAGGTGCCATGCACTTGTAGAGGTGCTTCTGTTTCATTCCTGGGTCACAGGCAACCAGCAAGGTTCTGGTCTGCAAAGTTGGACACGTAACTGGAGCGATCCCAGCTACAGGTCATTGATCAGAAGTGTGGCACTGCCCCTGGCTGTATGCAGCCATAGATTCTGCTGTTGGACCAGGTAGCTCAAGTTTCCACAGGAACATTCAAGATGATTAAATATGACTCCCACTGCTGTGCCACCACGTGGCTTGAACACCAACTTACTACTAAGGGACGGCTGATGCATGGAGAGCTTTCACCATTATTCGAACATGGCTGTTTACCTATTTATTAATTTTAAAAAGTGTGTCATTTCTGTGTCTCACAGAGCAGAAAACATGGACTGCAAAGGCTGCCTGGTACAGCTAAATACTTTTTAAATATGTCATCTTAGTCACTGAAAGCCCCCCAACCTTGGTTTTCTCATCTAAGAACTGGCAATAATAATAGTTCTTAGCTTACAGGGTAGTTGTAAAGATGAAATGAGTAAATACATGTAAGTATGCAAAATACCGTCTGACCTATGGTAAGCGTTAAAAGAAAAGTTAGTTACTATTAGCTGCCTGAGAACTATCCTTGGAGATACCTGAAGGCTATGTTTGGGATCTATTTCTCTTTATTTTCCCAGTGCCCCTGTCAGTACCTGACACTTTACAGATGTTTCGCCAATTTTTGAATGAATGACACTTACTTCGCCAAAGCATTTTTTCATCTTTAGTGGACCCAAAATACCAGCTTTGCCTACCTGAAAGGGTTATTACAGGTCATATAATATACTAAGTATTTGATTTTATCTGTTTGCTTGTTTATTTAATTTATAAACTCTCTTAAGGAAGGCGTTACTAAGATACTTTCCCCACATTTTACAGAGAAGAAAAGAGCTCACGCAACTCGCTCACAGTCAGCAAAGAGCAGTCAGAATCTGAATCCAGGCTGTCTTGTGTCTGACCCAGGGGGCGCTGTTGCTTCCCTCTGCTCTGTGACATACTATGAGCTGGTTTACTAGAAAGGGCTTAGAATACTGAGAGGCACTGTATAAACAGACGGTGTTTGTACGTGCTAACAAATCTGTAGCAATGGCCTGTTAGCACCTAGTTCTTGTCACTGAAGCATGCATCGCTTCCCCTGTTTAAAAGTGTATTCTAGATACTAGGAAGCTCACGGACTCCAGTGTGGTGGCTGGGGCGGGGCTCAGGAGAAAGTGTGAGGGGGATAATGGTAATGGAAAAAAACACAGTAAAATAAATTTTAAAAAGCAATATTTAATCTAGAATAAATGAGGGTGAAGTGCTCTTGCCATTACCACACAGATAATTCAAGTGACTCATTTACCCAATATGTGCATATTCTTATCCTTTTATCTTTCTAGTAATTGTCCACTCCTGGCTCTTTGCTCACTATTAATATCAAAAACATATTTAGATAAGACCATTAGGAAAATCACTGGCAGACTATCTGAAAGTCACTTGGACAAAGAAAGACTGATACATGTGGACAGTTATCTATGAATTTAGTATCTCCATTTTGACTTCCATGCTCTAATGTACAAAATGGTCATATGGTGAGGGACAAATACCATATGATCTCACCTTTAATTGGAACATAATCAACAAAAGAAAAAATCAAACAAAATATAACCAGAGACATTGCAATGAAGAACAATCTAACAATAGCCAGAGGGGAGGGGGGAGGGGACTGTGGGGAGAAGGGTTTTCAGGAACCACTATAAAGGATGCATGGACGAAACCAAGGGGGAAGGTGGAAGCAAGGGAGGGAGGTAGGTTTGGATGGGGTCGAGGGGGAGTAGTGGGGAGAAAATGCAGACAACTGTAATTGAACAACAATAAAGTAATTTATGAAACAAACAAAAAATAAAAGAGCTGATAAATTCATGTAGGCTGGTAATTCAACTTAGTTCTTAAATTCTTATTTGGAAAATCAAGAAAAAACTTGGAGTTCACTAGGCTGTAGAACATAGCTTTTTCTTGAAATAAATCTGTAAGATAATCTATTTTTGACCACATGAAAAGAATATATGTGGTATTATTGGAACACTTCATCATACTCTAGGTAAAGAGGTAATTAGTGTTAAAAATAAAGCTAGAAAAGGTACTTCTTAAAGTAAAATTGCGCATCTTTATTCATCTAGTTATACTAGCTACTTAACTCCCCTCGAGGGGATATTATTATGATTAATTGGATTGACTAGAGCATAGTTTTGAAAATAAAACTGAGTGCTCAAAATTATTAGCATGATTTCACCATAATTATCTCTAATTTTTACCCTTTATTGACTTAAATTTCCATTTCATTGGTTCTTTGAGGAAAACATAAAAATTAGTGCTACAGGTATACTTCCTTTTAAGAGGTTATAGAAAGCATAAAAAGAGACAAACTTCAGTGAATACATTGTGTGAGTTTACTCTCAGAACAATCTTGACAATCAAATGTTCACTATTTGGCAGCAGCCAGCTCAAGAGATTCGGGAACATTTTAGACACATTATGGAATGGATAGCAAGAGGGACTCAGAGAGAGCAACCACCACAGCGGGTGAAGATCTGAAAGCCAGAAGAGTAAAAGGATTTGCCCAGTGTGGCATTGCTGCTTGGGGCGCTCTTGACTTGAGTTCTTTGACTTTCTGTTCTGTTCAGTTGTTTCTCTCTTCAGTCTGTGGGCATTTGGGGTTTGGGCACTCACAGAAGCATTAGAATATGTCTTCCTCCGCTTGTGTAAGAGGGGTGCCTCCTGAAACAGACATTGTTCCTGACGTCTGACACGAGTATCTGTTAGATTAGTCGTGAGATACCTGCAGCAGCTCATCAACTTGGGCGCTTATCTACAGCGTGAAGGTTGCCCAGCTGATAACTCCAGACCCGATTATGTCCATAATTAGAATTACAGTAAGAGGTTGCCAATCACGAATCTACCTACCACCATGGAAAACCCACTCTGGGCTCTGGTAGGAAAGCAGAGAACATGCTTATTTGGTAAAAGTTAAAGCCATCAGGCTATAACTAATGCAGCTTTACCAGCTATTGAGCTCAACAAATCAGTGATATCAATTTTTTCTAATACTGTAAGAAACTGCAATTCCCATTTCATATTTATATGATGCCACTTCTAGAAAATAAATATTTAGACTACTTTTTGGAGTATCGATTGATGGATGCAAATTCTCCTTCATTTTTTGAGTGGCAAAATTATTTCCAATTTTGTTTTAGCATAAATTCTAGATTCCTGTAAAAAAACTGTAATTGTACTTGCCTGATTTCCTTTTCAAATCAATCAAGTCTTTATCTATGAGCTCAATTATTCAGGGGAAAATAGTTCAAATAATTTTAAAAGAATCAGTGATAAAGGCTAACTTTTTTAAAATTTTTTTAAAAAAGATTTTATTTATTTATTTTCAGAGAGAGGAGAAGGGAGGGAGAAAGAGCAATGTATGGTTGCCTCTCACATGGCCCTCACTGGGGACCTGGCCCGGAACCCAGGCATGTGCCCCGACTGGGAATCAAACCGGGACCCTCTGGTTCCCAGCCCATGCTCAATCCACTGAGCTACACTAGCTGGGGCTTAAAGGCTAACATTTTAAACTAATGGACAGAGGGAAAAAAAACCCTAAATAATGCTATATAGAAAATTTCTTTCAAGCAATCATATCTATAAGCTCATATTTACTTAATTCAACTTATTTGCGTCCATTGGAAAAGAAATGAGTAAAACCCGAAATTTCCTGCAAATTTAGTTAAAAGATTTTTTTCACTTATTTGTCCTTCTTTTTTTATTTTTTAATTTTTTTAAATCTTTTTTTAAAGATTTTATTTATTTATTTTTAGACAGAAGGGAATAGAGGGAGAAAGAGATGGGGAGAAACATCAATGTGCAGTTGCATCTCACGTGGCCCACCTGGGGACCTGGCCTGCAACCCAGGCATGTGCCCTGACTGGGAATCGAACCAGCAACCCTTTGGTTCACAGCTCGTGCTCAATCCACTGAGCTACACCAGCCAAGGCTGTCCTTCTTTTTTTAAATCAACGCAATTCTCAGATTATTTGAAGGAGTTTTGGAAAGCAATATCAATAATTTGCAATGGTGGATTATAAATTTGTTCATTTTTGTATGGTACAGCAGATCCACAGTATGTCCTTTAGTGTATTAGCATGTATGGGTGTGCCCGTGTTTATATATGTATGTCTGTGTGTGCACTCTAGTTTTATTTAAAATTTTTGCAGCTTTATTAAGGTATGATTTATGTACAAAACACTGCACATATTTAATGTATACAATTTGACGAGTTTGGAGATCTGCATACATCATTGATACCATCACTACAATCAAGATTATAAACATAGTCATTACCTCCTACAATTTCCTAATGTGCTTTTCTTCCTCCCTATTTGTGGGTTTGGTCGTTCCATAAAATTTCACTTATTCTTACCATTTTATTAATAATATTTTATTGTTGCCCTCATATTTTATACATTTCAAAGCACTTAAAATCTAAGTTCCGAATCAATCACCTTGAAATTGCACTGAAATCCACAAGAGCAGGAACCATTATTTTCATTTTTTAAATAAGAAAATAGAGGGCACATGTGGTTGAGTGATTCTGACCTTATCATAGCTAGTCAGTTTCCACGCTTTGCATAGAAATGAACACTTTGTTTCTCAGAGTTTAGTTAATTTTATAGCATTCACCTCATGACATTATAATTAACAGCTAACCTAGAAAAACATAAAAAGCAAATAAATAAAATATTATAATATGGCACAGACAAATTATAATAGCTTTAAGCAGTATGTTAGAGCTCTTTGTTTTAAGTGTACATGGAGGGGGGATTGTTTTTTAAGATCAAACTGAAGATTTAATCTGAAAATTGGTTTTTCATAAGTAGAAAGAAAACCTCTACTCTTATATCTCTATTTTCCTGACAACAACATGAAGCTTACTGGAAAGTCAAAGACTTCAGAGAGTCCCCTTTATGTAAGTATTTTTCTTAGCTCCCAAATACCATAAAATTGTTCAAAGTCTCTCTGAAGAAGGAAAAGGGAACTTATTATTTCCCCCATTTCTTTGCATTTACTCTTCTGAAATGTTTCTTCAAAGCTATATTTATAACGTAAATATAGTTTCTCTACGTCTTCTGTAAACCTTAAGAGACGCAATAATTTCATATCTAACTCCATTTGTGGCACAATCGTGCACATTTAAAGCTGTTGTTCAAAGCTTTTCTTGATGTGCTTCTTGAGTCACTGTAGGAAACTGTTGAGGGATAAAAGCCTCCAAAACAGTTTATACTGCTTTGATTTATTTATGTATTTTTGAGATTATATGCTGTGAGTTTGGAGAAAATATTAAAATTGCAGCAAATACGGAAATAAATGCTGAAGCAGTTGAAAACAAGGGAATTAGAGAAAAAAAATCTCTTGGGCTATTTATGGAGATTGTTCCAGTCTTCCTCTTCTGTTTATCTGGCAGACATACTTAAAATTCTTATTTTCTTTTCCTGGGATCTGGCTTGTATAAAAAACGGCTTGATGGAACTATTCTCATCATGCAGCATTGCTAATACTGCTTACTCAATTGCTATCCACTATTTCAAAATAATGACTTAAAGTGACCCACTCTTTGGCCTAATATATAACAATTCCTGCAGGAGATTTTCACAATGGTTTAGACTTTTTTCTAAAAGAGTTTCTAAACCATTTTTCACAATGGTTGAGATTGAGATTTTTTTCCTAAAAGGGCCCTTTTTTTCTGTAAGGGCTTTTCTAAAAGATGTTTCTTTCTAAAATATCTTCACATTTTTTTATATATGAGTTAACCTTAATAACTGAGTCAACATTTTATTGACCAAAAGGGTAGTAAAAAAAACAGAACACTCAATTTCTATCATTTCATATTTCTCAAAGACAGCTTAATTGTTAATATTCAGGCAATGGCATTTGATATTATGACATTTGAGCATGCTTTCTTAACAGGTTGGAAGACATATCAAAGTGAAAGCTTTATAATCATGAAGATGTTAGTCTGGAAAAAGCTGCACTTTATTTATATCTGAAATGCTGATTTTACCTTCATCATATTTCTAACTATCTTATTTTTCTTGCTTTTTAGTTATTACCAAAGAGTGGTGTATTCTATCCAAATATACTGTGTATGCCTGCATTCTAAGCGCACTGAAGGTTTAAAAAATTTTGTTTTTGAATCCATCTTAACTGAAATAATTTTATTGTAATTTTCATTCTGGGCATTTCCTTGATGAGTGTGATCAATACAGAAATATTTGTACTGTACAAAAATTAGTGCCTATTCCTATCACAAAATATCTGCACATGGAGACAATGTGGATATTTAATTTCTTCCTTTAAAGGTATAATAAAATTGCAATTTAGGGAACAAAGGTGAAAAGATTTCTTGGGAGATATTATAATATGGGTAGGAACAAATCATGGAAAGCTTTTACTTTTAAAGATCAACATTTATTTTTTCCTAAAAAATACTCCAAATATCACAGCTATTCTTTTGTGAGGTACTAGTTCTTGTAGACAATACATTTGCCACCGTGCAGCTACTGCAATTTTTTATTTTCTATGTCTATTATACAACATATTTCACATTTTACTTTTCTTAAATTAGGATGTATGCAATGGAGAAACACAGTATATGGGGTTTGCTTTCAAAGCCAGTATGTAAGGTAAGAATTACATGCTATCGAAATAGGCTGTGCATATTACGTAAAGTGATACGCAGATTTAATGCAACCCTATCAAAATCTTGATGGCATTTGTCACAGAAATAAAAAAAAAAAACTAACCTTCAAAATAGTGTGGAACC
The DNA here is from genome assembly GCA_004026765.1 of Micronycteris hirsuta. Taxonomy (NCBI): domain Eukaryota; kingdom Metazoa; phylum Chordata; class Mammalia; order Chiroptera; family Phyllostomidae; genus Micronycteris; species Micronycteris hirsuta. Next base: position 325,062 of record PVJI01000202.1, read on the forward strand.
ACAGAAGACCCCAAGTAGCCCAAGCAATCCTGAGAAAAGGGAGCAAAGCCAGAGGATTCACTCTCCCTTGATTTCAAACTGTACTCCAAGGCTATCATAATCAAAACAGCACAGCACTGACACCACCACCACCAACAAAAACCAGACACACAGACCAGTGGAACAAAGTTTAGAGCCCAGAAATAGACCCATACCTAGATGGGCAACTGATTTGCGACGAAGGAGCCAAAAACATACAATGGAGAAAGGAAAGCCTCTTCCAACAAACGGGGCTGGGGTAACTGGGAAGCCACATGCAGGAGAATGACACATGACTGCTGTCGGGCACCATACACAAAAATGAACTCAACACAGATTAAGAATTTTAGTATAAAACCTGAAACAATAAAATACTTAGAGGAAAGCATAGGTGCTACACATATGGACATTGGTCTCAGAGGTTTTTGTAAACTTGACCCCAAGGGCAAGGAAAATAAAAGCAAAAATGAATGAATGGGACTATATCAAACAAAAACCTTCTGCACTGCAAAATAAACCAAACCATCAGCAAAATTAAAAAGGCGACCAATAAAATGGGGAGAGATATTTGCAAATGATGCCTCTCATATGGACCTATTATCAAAACTATGTAAAGAACTCATACAGCTCAACGACAGCCAACCCTAAACAATTCAGAAAACCTGAACACGCGCTCTCCCATGAAAACATACAGATGACCTACAGGTACATAAAAAGATGCTCAGCATCACTGGTGATAAGGGGAATGCAAATCAAAACCACAGTGACATACTGCCTCAAACCTGTTAGAATGGCTATTTCCGATAAGACAAGAATTAACATGTTGGAGCGATCTGGAGAGAAGAGAACCCTTGCACAGTGCTAATGGAAATGCAAATTGGGGCAGCCACGAAAGAAAGCTGTGTGGAGGTTCCACAGAAAGTTACGAATAGAGCTACCATATCACCCAGCATAGCTTTTCTGGACATTTTATAAACATTCATATGTAATGATGTATTCATTACAGCATACTCACAATAGCCAACAGTGGAAATAACCTAAGTGTCCTTTGAAAGATGACTGGATAAAGAAGATGTGGTACATATATACAAGGGAATACTACTCAGCCATAAAAAAGATGAGATATGGCCATTTATGATCACATGGATGGATCTTGAAGGTATGATGCTAAGTAAAATTGGTCAGATGGAAAAGAACAAGAACTATATGATTTTACTCATATGTGGGATATTAAAAAAAGAAATGAACAAACAAAACCAACAAACAAACTAAAAAACACTCATGGATACAGAGAAAAGAATGGTGGTTTCTGGAAGGGAAGGGGCGTGGGGGGAGGACAAGAGGGTAAAGGAGGTCAAATATAAGGCGACAGAATGAGACTACAGGTGGTGAGCATACACTGGCATATGCAGATGTTATATTTACATGATGATACCCCCATAAATCTATTAAAAATGAAAAAAAACTGAAATAAAAATGTAAGTGTGGGCTCAGGTTCTGATCCAAGATGGTGACACCTGGTCTCACTCTGCCCAGGAACACACTGAATAAAAAGCTGCATGGAACAACTTCCTCTAAAACACGCACACACACAAAACTGAAAATTGGCTGAATAACTCCTAAGCGCCAGGGAAGGAGAGAAAGTCCACATGGAAGTAAGCAGGAGAGGCTGGGACACAATCTTGCCATAAATCCCACTGGTGGCAGTGACCCACAGCAGGGAGGGAATTCAAAACCTGAAGCTTCTCTCTGAGGAGCAAAGGCTTTGCACCCCACACTGGGCACCCCTAACTTTTAAGACCTGCACCCGAGAGAGGAGACTCTATAACATCTAGCTTTGAAAACCACTGGGCTGGCATCCATTCGAGGCGCCGACTCACCTGCCTCAATGAGCGCTCAGTGCCTGAGCTTGGTGTGGGAGGGGCCCATTTGCTTACCTTGGAGTGTCAGTCCAGGGGGCAGGCATCTGGTCCGACCCAGACTCGGGGACCAGCCAGGGGATGGGCATGTTTGCACTCTCCCTCCATTTAGCTCCAACTGGTCAGTGCCAACAGTTTCTTTTTAATCATGGATTCGGAACTGAAAATAATTAGTCAATCAAGTTTTTAATCCAGTATAAAGGTTCTATCTTATCTCTTACTTTATTAATTAAGCCTAACAAGACATGGTGGCCATAGGACTTGTATTGTTCTTATTGACAACCAACCCCTCAAACATTATGCATATATATGCATATATGTGTATATATATTTTTTTAATTAAGTAATATTATCCATGTCCTCCCTCCACTTTGATGAAGTACATGACTGCAGTAGGGAGGTACATGAGGAGAAAAAAGTATTATTTCTCTACATACAAAACTTCTATTCAAGAGAAGAGGTTTTATTAAATTTTATATGTAGTGTTCCCAAGAACAGGGCATTTAAGTAGTAGCCAGCAGATAATCTGTAATAAAGAGATTCCTTTTTAACAGCTTGCGTATAAAGCAGCTTGATATACCTCCATCAGTTAATAAGCATGAATTGAGCATCTACTATATACAAAGTATTTACTATGCAAGATATAATGATCAATAGTATATGTTGTTTTGCTCTCAGACATAAAACAGGATCTCTATTATGTAAAGATGTTTTCTGTTTTTATTACCAGCAGTGTTCATTTTGTAACTTGAATTATGAACACTACAGAATCTGCCACAGCTGTCATCACCAGTATTTATAATCACAAAATGTTATTTTCCTCAACATATCCACCTATGTAATGAGTGTGTGTAAGTGCAGTGTGTGTGGATGACACTTAGGGCAAGGGCTGGAGTTAAAACACAGTCCAGCAATGCAGCTGTGTTTTACTGCCATAAAAGACAAATAAAGGACAGCTGTGCTCCTGAACCTAAGATACATAATATCCATTGCTGTGCTACATTATTTATTCTGGATTTATCTGTGAAATCTTTAACACAGGATATGTGCAGGCAGGATAAAACTCATAAATGTAACACATCTTAGCATTGACAGGAGGTCAGAATTTCTCCTAAGTGTAGTTACAAACGTCTGCACTGGGAACGAAACCTCAATGCCATTACCTGTGAGGGGTCTCATCTGCTCATCTCCATGGGGCCCTGATTTTATTCTCATGGGTTGTTTTGCACACAGATTAGGAAGGAAAACTTTGGGTGTATCATAAGAATCTTAAAGAATTAGGAGCAAGGGTTATCAAATGCTTAACACAATTTGGCTTTCCTTTTTAAAAAATATTTAATATAGACTATCAATAAAATATTCAAATCTTTTTGGAATAAGACACAAATTATTAAAAATTGGTACACAGATTTCTATAAGAATAGTGTGAAGATCATGCATTTATGCTGTTAAGCCACCCTGTTCTATGGACTTCAAATTAAACTTCTAACCTGTGAGGGCTATCTTATAGTTTTTAAACACATGTTCATAAAGAAGAACTTGGTTTCAAAAATAAAGTTGTCTCAAGGAAAAATTATTTCTGCTACTTTAAATACAATAGCAATTTATGCTCTCAGATCAATATCATTACAGGTAGTAATTGTATAGATAACATCTTTGTAGAAAAAAAATCAATTCTCTACCTACACACAAGGATAGTTCCTTCTCAATCCTCAAAAATGCATTAACATATATACTCTAAGAGAAAGTATGGTCTTAACTCTGAAAATAAAATAGAGGAATATATGAACATATATATTGAACACACAAAATTAAAATTTTGTATAGAATAAGGATTTTCTTAGATACTATTCAAGAAATCAGAATAATAATTTTCAAGAGTCCAATTTTAAAGGATTTAATATATATCAGGAATATCTATGAAACAAAAAAGTTATATGAATAAAATAGAGTATATTCAGAGTATAAAAACCACAGAAAAAGGAAGGAAACAGAAATAAAATAGCAGTACAATTAACATTACTTTCAATCCATGATATTTCAAATTGACAATAAAAATAAGTATGAAAAAATTATAAGACAATTAAGGTGAACATAATAGATAGATATAAGAATAGACATTATAGTTTATTTTCAAGCAACCATGGAAAATTTACAAAAGTTAAGTGCATATTAGGCTTCAAAATACATAAACTTTTTTTAACTATATTTTATTGATTATGCTGTTACAGTTGTCCCACTCTTCCCCCCCTTCTTGCCCCCCACCCCCTTACCCCCACTTTTCCCTCCCTTTAGTTTTGTCCATAGGTCATACACATAAGTCCTTCTACTTCTGCACTTCCTATATTATTCTTAACCTCCCCCTGTCTGTTTTCTACCTACCATTTATGCTACTTATTCTGTGCCCCATTCCCACCCTCTCCCCCTACCACTCCCCTGTTGATATTCCTCCATACCTCATATAACTCCCTTTAACATTTCATACAATAAAGGCTGCGTGGTGATGAACTTCTTGAACTTGACCTTATCTGAGAAGCACTGTATCTGCCCTTCCATTCTAAATGAAAACTTTGCTGGATAGAGTATTCTTGGATGTAGGTCCTTGCCTTTCATGACTTGGAATACTTCTCTCCAGCCCCTTCTTGCCTGTAAGGTCTCTTTTGAGAAATCAGCTGACAGTCTTATGGGAATTCCTT